>JAPDEJ010000050.1:0-303253 GCA_027569045.1 Aspergillus biplanus
CTCTCCGTGTGATACTCCCCCTCTCACCTCTCTCTCCCCCCCGCCTCCACCCCCACCCTTCTCTCCCCCTTCTCTATC
The DNA here is from genome assembly GCA_027569045.1 of Aspergillus biplanus. NCBI lineage: Eukaryota > Fungi > Ascomycota > Eurotiomycetes > Eurotiales > Aspergillaceae > Aspergillus > Aspergillus biplanus. The sequence continues at coordinate 79 of JAPDEJ010000050.1, forward strand.
GTCTAAGCCGTATTTTCTCTCTCTCTCTCTCTCTCTCTCACACACACACACACACACACCCACACACACACACACACACCCCCCCCCCCCCCCCCCCCCCCCCGCTTGCAATCTGAATGGGCATCATCGGGAGGGATGGCGCGTAGTACAGAATGCGCCGTTTCCTTAACGTTATATTGCCTATCGACCACGAATATTGGGTGACAAAAGGCACACCGTGTTCAACAATATGCGTGGGAACAATCAAGGCACCGATCCTCTAGGTTGGTAGAGCAGTATTGGCCTGTAGCCAAAGCTAGCGGAGGAGGAAGTGGACGGGAATCGAGCGAGATTCTGAATATTAAGCAAACATGGGAATGTGCCTGGGAGCCCCGCGTGTATACCGTAGCGATCAATGCGAATCATGTACTTGCTCGATCAAAGCAAAACAGCTAATATAAAGCTAATGCACCTTTAGGTGCTATGCGCTTACACCCAGCAAGCATGCACTTAGTGCCATTGGTTCTGACCCACGAAGCCATCCCCGAGCACACCGTCCTCAAGAGTGCGGATGAAATCCCGGTTTCGGGTGGCACCTGCCCGGCTGCCTCTCCGTCGCTGGTTCGCGGAACTCGAATCGACATAACCATCTGCAGGCGGAGGGTAGTACGCTGGGCTCGGCTGTAACCGAATGGGGGCGTTTGGATCCAGGTGGCTTGCCACCCGTTGTATAGTTGTCGGAATTCCCTGAGGGTCCATTGTGGACGCACGCTGGCGACCGGCCCTAGTTGTCGCCTGTGCATACAGACTCTGGGAAGGAGCATATTGGGATTGAGGTATTTGTCCTGGGATAAGGTTCATTTGATGACCATAGGCTGGCGGTTGGGTAGGGTACGGCGGAGGTGCACCTTGCTGGTGGCCAGTGAACATCCCATTGTACATGGGTGGAGGTTGGGCATGTGTTGGGGTATGGTATTGGTTAATCTGCATCGAGTAGGCTGTCTGTGCAGCGGATTGCGCGTGGGCTGCATGTGCTGCCCTCTGCTTACTGGCAGCCTCTGCTTGCTGTTGTTGTTGGATACCCGGGGCGAGGGTCTTGTTCAATGAGGCATATTTCAGATTCATTGGAGGTACGAAAGGTCCAGTGAACTTCTGCTGGGTAATAAAAGGGTGCAATTTGGCCTGCTGTGGCGACCAGCGCTCAAGGGGGTTGATCGATAGCAAGCCACGAACGAAATCAATGAAAGCTACGCGATTGTTCACCTCTGCAGATTGCTGTTAGTAATTGGACAAGAGGTATGAGCCACGAAACATACCTCTCTCGATTTCTGCCTGCTTCATATTTTTCCTTGGCATTGGGTAGCTTCGAATGATATCTTCTAATGCGGATGCTTGGAAATATTTTTTGCTGGGCTGCTCCTTGGTGTTGTGCTCCCGGGAATATTGTTCAAGACTTTTGAGTCGGTAGTTCTTCCTTCCGAATTCGTCTTGGGTCTTCTCGAAAAATTCCCCAGACTGTTTACCCATCTCGAGCATCCAGGTGGGTGGTAACCCCAGCATTTCCACAATCCGACATACTTGGTTATATTCTGATGACCCAGGGAATAATGGTAAACCAAGGAAGAGTTCGACAACAATGCACCCAAGGGACCACATATCGATCGCAGAAGAGTATCTAAATATCGATGTTAGTCGAGGGTATTTAGGGAGGAAGAGGGAAGATCATCAAGAGATCGATCGATTGGGGATCAGGGGAACGTACGGTAATCCAAGGAGGACTTCGGGTGAACGGTAGAACCTGGATTGGATGTACGTATAGACTGTTTGTCGCTCGTCACATGCGGAGCCGAAGTCGATAACTTTAATTATGGGACTCTCAAGACTAAGCAACACCCAGTGTCAGTTGCTGTCATCAGGTACTTCAATGGCGAGACCAACTTTTTCAAAAGTATATTCTCTGGTTTCAGATCGCAGTGGATCAAATGTGCCTTGTTCAAGAGGCTCAATGCATTTAGAAGTTGTTGGGCGAATACACGAACCAGGGTGGTGCTTAACCCTCGGAACTGATTCTGCTTTATTAATTCATAAAGATTGACGCTGAGTAATTCAAACACCAGGCAAAGGTGTTGGCGATGAATAAAGGTATCTTTCAGTCGGAGCAGGTGGTGGTCGTCATTTTTATCATATCTGCTGTTGAGCTGCAGTTGTGACTAGTCAACATAAAATCCACAAACCCCCCGGGCCCCCCGGAAAATGGCAAACTAACCAAGTCTAGAACAGACACCTCCATCATGCTTTGGTTGAAATAGGCTGTCTTGTTCTTAATGACTTTCACGGCCACCACTTCCTGGGTTTTGAGATTCTGGCACTTAACGACTTGCCCGAAAGTTCCTTGACCGAGTACATCGAGAATAAGGTAGCGATTTCTAGAAGGGACCCTAGGAAATTAGCAAAATCGAAGAGGGGTGCACGTATGATATAATATCCAGGCTGATACTGACTTATGCCCAGCGTCTTCGCTTCCCAATATATCGTTCACGTATAGAATATAATCACTTTCTTCATTATCATATCCGTCGTTCTTGACGCCTTTACTAGGCTTGGTGAGCACTCGTCGCGGATTTCTTGACGACTCATAATTGAAAGCTGGGTTGCATATCCGGTAGGTAGACGGGAGGTGTGTGGTCAACGCTTGCAGTGGCTAAGGGCAAGTTAGAGAAGAGCTGAAAGGAATCTTCTGGTAACTGTATCGGAGGTCAATACTTACACTAATAAAACCTCCCTCGGGATTTGCACGTCGATATGGGGGTTGTACATTTATCCGTGGCTGCAGCTCCTGAGCTGAATTGATCTTTTGGAACTTTGGGACTGGCCCCCGCCCTGGTTGTTGGCTTGGCCTGGATACAGATGCAGAGCGAGGCGACCTTCCATCCTGCACGAAACTGTTGAGTTGAGAGTTGCTAGACGTAGGGAGGTATTGGTCGGGACTTATGTCGCCGGCCTGAAGAGGGGGAAGTCGAGGGGCACGGGAGCCAGCTGGGGTAAATGGTATATTAGCAGCGAGTTACATATAGGGGGAGGGGAAGGGGGTTTCGGGCAATGAACTCACATGGAGGGGACTGATATGGCTGGGGAGGCGAGGAGTAGTTGGTCGTTCTTGTGGGCGACCGTCGAGACTGATTTTGGGCCGGAGGGAAAGCATAAGCGTTATGGGATTTCCCAGGACTCGAATTATAGGGTGGTAGAGTTGGCGACAAGACGTTCATAGGGGAGTACCTGCGAGCGGCTGAGGATTCTTCAGTCGGAAAGTACTGGGAAGAGGGTCGACTGTGATGGTTGGGTCTCGTAGGATATTTGGCCCTGTTGTACGGATCGGCATCCTCCATGGCAGTATCCGCATCAGTGACATAATCTCGATTCCGTGGGGTTGCTGAAGGAGACGACGCCATCGAGGTAGACTTGGAGCCTGTATTGATTGGAGGGGGTTTCGTTGCGATGCTAGGTGATTGGAAAGTTTCGTAGGTGTATCCCAGCGGCGCCTGTGATGGCGGTGGCTGGCCAGCGTATTTCGCAGCTGGCTGCTGTTGTGGATTTGAATTCGACGTCAATCCGTTACTACTGAACTGCGCAGGGCGACCCGCTAAGGGGTCTTTGTAGGGCTGCCACTGGGAATCCATTTCTCCTCTCTGTCACGAAGGCTCGGACGAGTGTGGGAGTTGGAATCGGAAATACGACGATCGTCTGTCGACACCGCACATGCACTGCGATCGGGGGTTAGATAGCAGCGGGGACGGCAGACGCACGTAGCGCAATCAGGCGGAGACGACGCGGGACACGAGCGAGCCCTGATGCAATTCGAAATATGGGAAGCGAAACGAAGGAATTGAGGTTAATGCCAAGTTGTGCCGCCCTTCATTATCCTAACGTGTGGTAGTTATGGAAAAGGGTGAGGTGACCACTGAGCGTAGAGAGTGGAGAGGGTACGTTGGATGGGGGTGTACGAAGAGGGCGGTCGCAATCCACGATAATGACGGGTGCGACGCAACAACTAGAATCGCTTGGAAGGGGTTGGGGTTCAAAGGGGGGAGGGGAGTAGTGTCAACTGTTGGAACCCCGGGAAAACGGGAAATCCTAGCAGAAGTACACAGGTGAAAAAGTTAGGTCTGGAAACCCGTCCAGATGATGAGACGAGAACCTCGTGCGGAGGGAGGGGGGGAAAGAAAGAGAGAAAGAGTGTACAGTCAGTTCGTGGAGGTGGAGATGCCTCACACTGGAAGGAAACCTCAGGCTGTTGTTAGGCAAGTTGGGCTTGGAGACCCCCGGCGCAGGACTGTCTGTGGGCCGACTAAAGACTGTAGACTCGATATAATAGGCCTTCCTGGGATGGGTTTAACTGCCCGCTGATCTCACGACTTCTCAGCTGAGGACAAAATATAGGAACAAAGATACAGTTGAACGGTTGAATAATAGATGACAATAGTTAAAAACAAAACCAGTATGGAATAGTTTGTTTTTTTCAATGAGTAGCAACCACCGCTGGCCGGCAAAATAGAGAGAAGGAGAATCGCAGCGTGATTAGATCTGTTTTCCTCCCAGGATTCATTTTTTACTCCGGAGGTACAGATGTAATCAAATCAAAATCATCAGTTGCCTGCGCCCCTCCCAGCTAAGACCACCAGCCTCTGGCCGATTTCTTTTCTCAGTGGAGTCTTCTGCCTGCCCCTTGAGGTCTCGACAAACTGAGGTTTTAAATTATTTTCAAAGAAGGCGCCTTAGGAAAATATTAGCGATAGACTTCTCTTAACCCGAGCTTCTGGTAACATTTCTACTTAATTCCTTGCGTTGAAGAGAATTCAGTTGAGACTTGGAAATAATAGTGCTACCTAATTAATAACAATAAGTATGGCGGTCCTCGAGCTGAAGCTAAAATACGAATTCTTCCCCAGAAACCCTGACGAAAGCAGGCATTTCGAAAGATTTGAAAAAAAGAATCATAGAATATAATTCAATAATCATATCAATACTTTAGCACATTCATGCATAAAACAATGAAAATACTTATCATTAGAAATTTCAGTTCAAGGAATGTTCAAATCCCAAAAAGATCTGTGCTATGATGTGGGAGGCTTTCTTGTGGATAAACGCATGACTAATCAAACACACCAGTGACATCGGAGAGCATCAGAGCTCGATTTCAGTTTACTTTGTATTATCTACGGAGCCTCGGGAAGCAATGTTATAATTTCGCCCAGGTTCGTGTAAAATGAAATCCGCTTCGGGTTTGTCAACATTTGTGCAGCATCAGATGATATTTAGCAATGACTTAGTGCTGTTGTATAAGAGCATGTTTGTCTATCCTATATTCTTACGTTTAAAGTGTACCTTATAGTTTAATAGTTGACTACCTACCCTGTTTATTGTCATGAGTTGTTGTAAATATATTATCGGTTTAAATTTTATGAAAATTATAGCGATTCTTAGTTCCCATTTCTTCGCCGCCTGTTACGGAGTACCATCCCCGCATACACAGCTCCCCAGGAAGCCACCATATGGGGTTGTGCTATGATCATGGACCAGGATATGACAAGTCTGAGGAGTTCTCCTTCTGGGAGCCCTATTTAGATATTTCATAAAAATAACGAAGACTCGCACTATTCAAAACCCCAGGATAAGGGTTTTGTTACACAGGGGGGATATCAGTAGGATCATAGATAGATGTGGCATTAATTGAGTACTTTCAAGAGGGCATCAATGGCAAGAAGACAGACTTAGGGGAATCAGGTAATAAGTCAGAGTTGTAAATTATAACTAAATATTTTCCTAGCCGAGAGCTCAATTGGCACAAGAGTATGATTAGGGGGTATATAGAATTCGTATTTACCGCATCCAGTGGAAATAATTGCCATTGAGTGTTTCCTATTTAATATGTCCATGAAAAATCCTCCACTCGTGGAGAGAAAGAGGGGGGAAATCTGGAAGGGTGTGACTGGATTGACAGCCATGATGTCAGCCCTACGATCTAACTATCAGACTCTCAAACGTCAGCCCGATGATCATAATGTCTGTTTTTTTGAATGTCACCATAATATTGTTTTCTGTTCTCTTGATATGGGGTCAGCTCTATCTCTGAAGAGTGATGATAATCCTGGCCGACACAGGAAAACAGCTATCCATCACCCAAGTCACCCATGGATGTGGGTGGAGATGATGATGATAGGTTCCAAGTTGCCTTTTTCATTTTCTGAATCAGGCAATGCAGGGCAGAGTGGATGGGCTAGCAGTTAGGGTTCTGGTAGATACTAGGTAAGGTGTAAGGTTCGTTCCCATAGTTGAACTTGGTGCTTAAACACAGGGAATTGTACTCTGGTAAAGTGTCTGTCAAAATCTGCAGAGTGAATTGAAAGAGAATTAGCATAGGTGGGATGGATGTCCCCATCGGTCTCTGATGACGATCAATTACCTGTGTTACAAGTGAGTGGTTCTTGGAGAAACGAAATTAGTGATGATCGGCATGTCTCAAACCAAAGCGAGTCTAATGAGCTTTTACTTCGGGAAATGAGACCTTGTCAACTGAAAGTACTAAATGAACCGCAATCACTTGCTGGGGTACTCCGGCGTAGAGAACAAATATGCTCCAATGACCCCCAGCGGTTGGTTTTCGCTGTATGTGTTGGCCGATGATGTTTTTGCCCCCGCCTTTACCTACTCCCAGGCAACCCATTTACTTGCTGCAGAGCGATCGTCATCTTGTTTCTTGAATTGGTTCCTCAAAGGCCCACCTGTATGTTTCCTCTAAGTGTGGGTTAAACGAGCAAAGCCGGATGTCTAGGAACCGGAAGCCAAAAGGATTCTCATTGCTGGATTCCCGATGGAGTTCTCCTGATCAGCTTGTTCCATGTCACGGCCAAGTCAGAGAAATCGGGAACGCTCCATTATTCTCCTCAAGAACCCACGCAGAACTCCAATATTCCGAAAAGTTTTAAACCTTTCTAACTTTTTTAACTTTTTTTCTCCTTAAACTCTGCAAGAATAAGATTTCGGGTTATTTTGGAGTTCCACTGTTGAGTTGCGGCACACTCTTGCGGGATCACCTGGATATAAATAGTGGGCTCATTCTCCTTGCCACCATACTGGTTCATTCATCATTTCTCATTCCACTCACATTCTCTAGTCAGTTACCCCTAATCATCACATTCTTTGGGTGTTTGTTAATCCCCAACGTCCAAATCCATTCTTTATTCTTTCGTTCACGCTGAATCTCAATCTCCTTTCATTTGAAGATGAAGCTGCTCGCATCTCTCTCCTTGCTCGCCTGCACAGCTACCGCAAATCCCATCCAATATATCCGCCGAAACAGCAATGAAACGGACACCTTCTATCTAAAGACCGCTGATGCATCCAACACAGAACACAACGACCTTTATGTCTACGGATATCACACGGGAGCTGGACTAAATGATGCTGTCCTCTCACCCGATATCAATACAGCCAGCAAGGGCTTCTTGAACAATACGCAGTTCCAGTTCGATCTTGACACCCCTTTCCCCTGGGGTCTGCAGATGGCACCTTCAAATAACTATGGCTGTAAGTTTTTGGCCGCCCTTGGTTGTTATAACGTCCGGAAGAACTAAGAATTTCCCCCGCAGCATGGGAACCTGTATGGATCAATGTTGGATACGGGTCTGGTGACTTCTCCATCGACGGCTCAAGCTTGCAATGGTCGGAGCAGAAGGGCTTTGGCGGCTGGTTGGGTAAGTGGCCCCAAACAAACAAACAAACAATTAAATAAATAAATATCCAAGCCGGAGCCTAGCCTCGCTGACGGTTGTCGTTGAATTTAGTTTGCGATTGGTATCATAATGCGCCTCAGCTTTTTTATATTTACCGTTACTATCAGCCTCAATTGCCCTCGTCTTGTAGCCCGGTCACCCTGAAGCTCGAACCTACCGCCTGAACCGGATCGTCGGTCTTGCCACTGCGGCTGCGGCGAATTCGCCCATGACGCGTGTGGCGGGAGTGATGATTCATAACGCTCAAGGGGCCGAGAGGGTGGCCTGTGAGATACAGGGACTGTATCCATATTTAATTGACTGGCTCGTTGCCGTACAATTTCCCGCTGTTGATGATAACGATGGAGATCTTGTGGTTCGTTGGATGATGATTTAACGTTATAGTTTTTGTTTTGTTGGATTGGAAGGGTTTTGGGAAACTTAAATTTGTAAATGATATTGGGGGTTAATTAATTACCAGAAATCAAGTGTCCCTCGTTATGAACCTGGTGATGATTGTGCATGTTTTTGTGCCAATTATTGGCAATAGTCGTCGTTGGTGGTGGGAGCCTGTGGCCCGTCGTCCAAAGTTTGGAGAAACTCCACTGTGAACAGCGACCGTGGGGAAATGAGCTAGTTTGGCAATCTATTATCAGGGCTCGGTCAACTGATCCTAACTGGAGATGTGAGGATTATTTAATTCCAATGAAGAAAGCCGGCATGCATTAAATAATAATCATCTCAAAGCTGGCTGTTGTCAAAGAAAAGTTGATGGTTGAGTTGCCTGAGGTCCTCTCAGCCCTCTGCCCAAAAATAGACTGTGTCTCACATGTGTTCCCGAAAGGGCTAGCCACCTGATCTTCTCTCTAGTCGATTCGATTTCTGCCGTCTGGTCTTCTTTCTTTTTTCTCCCCGTTGATGTTGAGATTCTCAATTACCTTTCCCCTTTCTTGTATTCTTCTTTTTTTCTGTATTTGCCATTTTCTTTCTCGCCCAGTTTACATATTTTCGGCCCTTGTTTGCGCAAACCGATTCAGTCGCTCGCTTGTTTACACCCCCACCCACCTTCCTCTCTTTCGGGCGGCTTAAGACGATATCAGACGACCTGCATGTTCCACAGCCTCGCCGCAGCAGTTAGGATTTTCTTTCTCGCTCACACCTCCAAACTCTCCATCGCTTGCCAATAATTGTTTATCAGAATTCGACTGAATAACTGCATAACTCTTTCATCAACGGCCACTCACCCGCCGACTTTACACCCTCGTTACCCCTGGACGGCAATTGTTTGACACCGGCCTCAATTCACCTTTCAATCGCGGTTTGAGGTGACTTTGTGTCTGAAAGGAGGTTGGCTACGGGCTTTTTCTCTTCTATCCAACCCAGGTGCTCAGAAGCCTAGCCCATTTCATCCAGCATGCGTTCCACCTCTCTTTTCCCTATTCTCTGCCTCTTTTTGTTTGCAGTGCTTTCGACAGCATGGGAGTTTAATGGGTTCAAAGCGGCCCACGGCCACCTCTTAGCGAGACAAGACAGTTAGTAGCCTCAGCCTCGGCTCTGATCTCGGTATGATGGTTTACTGACCCTCTTCCAGACTCCGAGACTACTGCAGCTGAGACCGGAGCATCTCCTACTGCGGAAGAAACTGCAACAGAAACATCTTCTCCGACAGCCACTGACGGCGGCTCATCCGACAGTACTGAATCTCCGACAACCACCGGTAAGCACACTGGCGAACATGCCACGCAGACCGGTAATTCAACCACGACAAAATCTATCTCAGTTGATCCCCGTCTCCCTGCTGGGGGGATCTCTATGATCAACCCTCCCCCTCTTTCCACAACTTATTACAAGATTGGCGACAATGTTACTTTCGCTTGGAATTATACTTCGCTGTCCATCACTCCTTCCGCTGTCAACGTTGTTGCCTCGTGCAGTCTGAACAGTGCAACCTACACTATCTCTAGCAACATGAGCGTTGCACAGACTGGGGAGGTTGTCTGGGACACTGGCGCGTACCAGGCTAATGCTACCGTCCGACTGCTCACCGCGACATATACTTTGATTGTGTATGATGACAGTAAGGACCCAGACGACGTTGCTGGCGCCGGTGAACTTGGGACGCAGAGCCGGTACTATTTTGGGATGTACTCTCCCCAGCCATACGAGCCCCGACAAGGTAACTTTATCCCCTATCCACAATCATTCCATAAACATATATTGATTTTGTTTCTTCGGATTTAGATTTCGTGTGTGCGACTTGCAACTCAGCCTTCTCCGCTATGGAGCTTAATGCCATCAAATTTGCCGTCGGTATGGCTGCGATAACTATTGCGTCTTTCACTTGGTTTGCCGGTGGTTTTGGTCTTTTCTCCACATAACATCTTGTCGGGAACACATAAAGAAAATACAGAGAGAAATACTGGTGATGAAATAAATACTTATGCATTCGAAAATGTTGCATTGAACTGAGCGATTTTTCGATTTCAGTCACGATAATAGCGATCTTGTCAACAAAGGGCTGGGTTTGGCGTTCATTGTGCTTTCTTTCCAACTTCCCTTTTTTGTAACCTTGAATTTATTTGTGGTTTAATGGCTCTTTTCTTCTCTTTTAATCTTTCTGCATTTGCGGGATTTGAAAGCATCATCTCTCTTTGACTGATGACACTTGTTTATAATGAGGTTTTTTGACAGGTTTGATGCGGGCAGGCAAATGTTGTATATGGGTAATTATATCAAAACATACATATTCTTTTAATCTAATATTGTATAAGGTTACACGTACGCATGCAGGAATATGGCATAAAAGAAAAGACAGGATTAGTAAATTAAATCTGTGTCACCTCCCTGCAGTGTTCCCAGGTGAAATATGCTTACTATCTATCAGGTCCCTGCAGCTAGCTGATTGTAGCAGATACTATGCACCTTAACATGATTACTTAAAGATTCTTACAAACAGCCTGCCCCTGCTAGGTCCCCAGGTGACCTGCAGTCCATTCAGATAAAGAAAGAGACATAGCAGTCTCTTATCATTCCCTCATGGCCAGAACATAGGGGCGGAAAGATAAATATCTGCGGAATTCTGTCTCTCTAGATCCCAACCATGGTATTCTTCATTTTTCGTTTAACCTTTCATCCAATTTCTGACCTTTCGGCTATTGTGGTCTTTACTTGATAAAATAATCTTTGATCAAAAATTTTGTTTCCTTAATAACAAAGAGAAGGGGAAAAAAAAGGAAAGATACTCCGAAATTCCCCTCTATCACATAATGACTCCCACATACGCCTGGATCTGGCCTAAAGACCCTAGGCCCGGAAACCCACGACACTGGCCGCGGCACTGGCGACTTCTCGACGTTCTCACGAACAGAGGACCGGATATTTTTGTTGAGAAGATCAATGAGCCGCCGCAGAAGAGATGCAAGCGGGCAAATGGTCGGTGTTCGGCATGGAACAAGAACCAGTGCCGATATCATCATGGTTGTTGTGGCGGCTGTAGGGGAACGGGTGAGAGCTCGGTGCCGTGGACGAAACGGGGGCTAAACGAGATATATGATTTTCGGACGAGGAAATACGCCATTCCAGACCTGGGGAGCTGGCGGGGTGTGGAATACTATGATGGTGGGAGACCAGGGGATAAGAGCCATTTGATCCCGAAGCGAATTTGGGATTGTAATGGGAGGGAATATCCGGCGCATTATTGGCAACAGGCCATTCATAGAGTGCAAGCGGGGGGTTATTGTCGACGGCATTAGGAAGGGAGAAGAGGTGTTGGGCGAGACTGTGTTTTTATCCTAGGATTGCGAGAACTGGAAACGAACTAGGCACATGAAGTGTGATAAGCTCCCCACGTTACTGGTTGAGACTCGTCTGGCGATTCAGTGTGTATTAGGCGACGGAGGCCGGGAAGATTTGTGGCGTTGTCTGTCATTTTACCGCATTTTATACAAGGAGTTTGCTTCAGGTTTGAATAGGATGAAACCATGTCCTAAAGAAATATGAGATTCTAGATTTCCAATTGTAAATTATACTCAATGACTTACAAGTAGGTAGGATAGGTCCCATTTTCGTGCACGGGTATTGAGGCAGGCTAACACGGCGTTTTCGAGCTTCGAGACTGGCTGCCCAGATGTTGGTTTGTGGGATACTTGCCACTCGGGTACCCCATTTCCTTGAACGGTATCGATAGCCTGAATTTTGAAGGCCAGCCCGGCCTTGCCTAGTAGTATAAAAAAGGACGACTCGTTGTTCGGTAGGATCCGAACCCCCGGAGCACATTTCTGGGAGAATTGTTCAAGGACGGTTTTCCAGCCCCCTTCTGCGGATTGAATCCTCGACCGTTCTAGGTCTTCTTTGGCTCTGAGCTCGGCGTCTTTCTTAGTTTGATCTTGTTTCACCAGCTCTTCTAGAATAGTATCATAATCCTGTTCCCATACACCAGTGGGCTGAAGTAGTTGGCCGTTGTTGTCTTTGATGTCCACATCAACACGGTCCCAGACATCCTTCATTTCCGGGCTGCGCCACATATTCTGAAACTCTGTAACTTCTGCCACACCAGACCGCGCTGCTTGAGAAAGCTGTTCGTACAACTTCCGGGGAGAGCTTGGCACAGATATCCCGGCTGCAGCTTTGGGATTGACAATCGGGGCCAACGGCTCCAATAGGCGCTCTGGTAGCAGACTTCGAAGTTGGTGAATCTACCGTACTGGTGAGTCGAGGGTGCAGCAAAAAGAAGTAGAGGTAAATTAAATATTAATAAACAAGGGAGTGCGGAACAAGCAGGAGTGAGGAAGGACAGAGAGTGAGAGAGATTGGTCATGTCTAGAACTCACTATTGCCTCGATTTTCTGGAGTTTAGCAAGAGATGCTACAAGCTGCATTTCGGAGCTCGCAATTTCATCGTTGACCGCGCTCACATCAGGAATGGACACATCAACGCTCTGCCCTCCATGGACGATATTGTCATTGTTCGGGGCTTCTTTGACCCTTTTCAACTCACTGGAGCCAAGCGTCGGTGGATATTCTGGTGGATATTCCATCTTTGGGACCACGACGGCTATAGTAGAATTTCTTGATGTTGTTTTGGGCGCGGCAGCCATTTCTTCATCCTATCAGGATGAGAAAATATAGACGCACTACTAGAGGCCCGCGGTTGGGCGCCTGCAATGCCTGGTAGATTAAGGAAAGGGATTGAACCAGTCCTGAACGGAATACTCGGAGATTGTCTGAGTTAATTCATTCGTGCCGGAGTCAAGGCTGGGAAGTTTTAGAAGTTAAAATAGTGGTAGGGAGCCCAAATAAAGGTGGCAGTGAGGCAAATATTATTCGTCACAAACCAATAGAATAATGGGAAGAAAAACTATGTTGGGGGGGAATTAAATGACGTGATAATCAGAGTCGAAGCACTGGGGAATGAGAAAAGGAAGATCATTCATGGTTTTGGACAACCATTTGTTGTTGAGTTGGAGGAGCGCCCCACCACTAGCCACAAGAGTGTGGCTGAGATTTCGGCTTCCGTATTGGGTAATCCGGTCGATGGTCTCGATTTTGCTATTGTGGACATGCTGCACTCTTCTTGCATAGGTACCAGGTACCTATTGATTATTGCACAAGGCTAAACGTTGAGGAAATAATCCGGGAAAAGCCCTATCGGAGCTAATGCCAACCGAGTTCAATAGCACCTCTCACTTCTAACAATTTTACCAACGGGAATCCATAGGCCCAGTTTCTACGGTTTCATATAGAACCACCGGTAAGCTATATTAATATTAACACCTTTAAGGAATATAATATGTGTTATTGCAAATCATAATCATCTAAATCATATCCAGGGCTTCAGATCAAACTATATTTTTCTAATATAGCCTGATCATCACTCCATCACCATGCGACAGAGTCAGACTTGATTGAATGATGGGCTCTTTCAGACCAGGCTCAGCGTTCTCAAGGGTGCTGAAGCGTTGCAACAATTTGACCAGGGTATAGCTAGCTTCTGTAAGGGCGTATTGCTCTGATATCGATATAGTTAGCTGTTATGCTCTAGCGAATTGTGTCAGAGAAGGAATCGCTTACGGCCTAGACAGATCCGCGGTCCACCGTTGAAGGGTAGATACTCCCAGCCTCGCTTGGCGTTCTCCCAGCGCTCTGGGCGGAAACAATTGGAATCTGATCCATACAGATCGGTTCGTCGGTGCATAGCGTAGACGCTGTAGAGGATCGTCTGCCCTTTTCGCACGTAGATAGGAGATTTGCCATCAGGCCCGCCACCTCGAGGCAGTGAAGTATCTTTGGCGGCGACGCGGAAATTGAGAGGCACTGGTGGCATTAGGCGGAGGGCTAGATTTTCATTAGCTCAACACACAGGAAACTACTCCCACGTTTGGGTTTCATACCTTCGTTCAGAACATATCGCAAGTATGGGATATCTTTCAGTCTGGCCTGGGTGACCTCCCCCTTTGGGTTGTGGGAATCTCCGAATTCGTCGATGATTTTCTGACGTAGTTTGTTCCAGGACGCAGGATCGCGTGCGAGGAAAAAGAAGACAGAGCTAAGTAAACTAGCTGTGGTATCGCGACCGGCAAGAAGGATGTTGAGCATGTTGTCTCGGAGGACCTTGGGGTCATCGTTATCCGCGGCTAGAGCCTCAGCAAATATATACCTTCCGGACTGCTGTTTCTCGGGCCGATTCTTCGATTCGATGGCAAGTCGAACGTAGTGATCCACGACCTCGTGGACTCGACGATTAGATTCTTGAAATTCCTTGGGATTGATAAGCCAGTAGAAGTGTTGAGCTCTCGATCTTGATGAGAGGTATTCCTGGGATGTGTTAAACGCCTCTGCAAATCCTTGTCCGCTTCCAACAGACGAGTTGCCAAGCATGCTTTCTGCATCCATGGCGCCGACCGATTCACCAAAGAGGAAGTGCGTAGCAGAGTCAATAGTCAAAAGAAAGAAGAGCTTTTGGATGTCAAAAATTGAGCCGTCCTTAGGAACAAGTTCGATCAGGCGAGAGATATGCCCGTCCATGAGGTCCAAGTCTGCCACCTAATAATTGAATTAGCCTTTTAGTTAATAATGCAAATGAAACCTCAGAATTCAATCCTACCTGGTCTCGTACGAACTGAGGACGAAGTAGTGATCTGGCATGAGACCATCCAGCACCGTCGAGGGTAAAGATCCCGTCACCAAGCAATGGAAAGAATTCTCGATTCCTGGTTCCCAAGCCGAAATCGTTGAACTGTGTGGCTAAAAGCGCTTTAATATTCTCGGGTTCAATGGTGGAAATCAATGTGCGACCGAGAACATATTGCTGGAAGGTGGTACCGTTGATTCCGTACTGATCGGCAATGTATTCAACCCATCGCCTTTCTTTGGCGGCTTTCGTTATCTTAAGGAATGCTGGAATACCAAAGATGCCGGTCGAAGCTTGGTGAGGGGGTTGGCAGCTGAGGGATTTCGATTTCTTGCGATGTCTATAAAGTTCTTGAAGATGCTGGAGAGCCAAGAAAGTGAGGCAGAGTGCACCGAATAAAACGACTGTAGGAGCCAGCATGATGATGACTTGAAGCCTAGCACACAACCGACATTGACCGTGGTGGGAGGGAGATGCCCATGGGGATTCCGCCCCTAGTTATAGGCAAAAATATGCCCCCGGATGTGTGAAGTCATACCCTTGTGCAAAGTGGCCTCGGTAGAAGCATGTGAGGGTACAATTAAAATGCACCAACCCCAGAATCGGCCAGAATCAACAGTCACTTGCGCTATGCCCGTCTTAGGGTGATAAAGGGTGATATAAAAAGCAAATTGCTGCATGCCATTGGGGTGGGACTCAGCTTGGTGGGCGGAGAGATCGCAAGCATATCAGGATCGGGTTTAGCGCACTTCACTAGCGGCTGAGTCTACCTCCACCACTGTCCACTGCCAGACCCAGGCCCACCACACGAATTACGACGTTAATCAGATGACAGCGGCTTCATTGCCGAGGGGTTGCGACTCGCAAGCTTGCAATTATTAATGATATTATTGACAGTATTTTCCTCATTTCATGCTATGGGAGCGCGAAAGTATGTACTCGTCTAAAGACAACGCGTAATGGTCCACAACACCTTGCGGTTCGGGCGAGCCCCACGAGGTCCACCGCACGGTCGTGTAGGTTGAACTCGAACTCGGCTGCTGGTTCAACTTGGGTTAGGATTTTTTAAAGCAAGGGAGCCATTCCTTTAATGCACCGATGAAGTACTTGCGAGATTCTTCCCCAACCGCGGTACCAACCTGGAAATCAAAACAGTGCACGGCGTTCCTGCCAATGTAAGCAAAAAGCTCGCCCTCACCCGTTGGTACGTTGCACTTGGGGACGTTTGTGGTGTATTTGACCCCTCGTGGAGCAAATTCCTCGTTTGAGAGGAGAGATAAAGCCCTCCATGGGTCGAATTCTCCTGCGCTAAAGTACACGTTGGATGGTCGAATGTCCCAACCTCCAAACTCCCTGTTAAGGGACTCTGTCTTTGGCTGCGAAGGAAGTATACCGCTTTTGAGGGCATCCGGGAATTGCAGATTACACTGAGTTTGCTGAAACTCCAAGGTTTGGTACCGGGAGAGAAGTGAATGCGCCCCAACGTTGTTACTTTGATAAAAACCCCATTCGGAGCAGTACTGCCATGTCCAGCTGATGGAGTCGGAGTCCATGGGAAGCTTGTTTAGTACACATGAGGCAGGAGTCGAGGTATCTAGGCCCCTACAATTGGTTTCCATGTTAAGGTTGATCACTTTGGTGAAAGCGGGAAACGATGCCCAACGCTCCGCCACATATTTATTGCCGTGTGTCGGCGCGAATCCGTTGGGACCCGCAGTCTTATTCGTTTTCGGATCCAACTCGAGGTGACGGCAAAGCTCAGCCAGCCCTCCTTCCCCTCCACCGGTCCCATGGGTCTGGAAATATCCGTATGCACCGCCCAGTGCCACGGTGAAGTCCCCATTCGAGTTTTTTTCCGCTCCATCTCCGAGGAAGAGCTGTTTAACTGAGACTGCCGTGTCATCTCTAGAGAGTTGACCATCGATATACTGCAACGCGGCATGCAGGTCCTTGGCACAGTTCCCAAGCCCGTTAGCGACCATTCCTCGATATATCTGATCGTAGTATGAACTCATATTAATCCGGGCCTGGGCTGGAGCGGACGAGGCAAATGCCGCATGGATCGTTTCTGGATATTCGTTACGAGTAAAGGCAGCCCGGACCCCTGAATATGAGCCCCCCACCATAACCCAGGGTGTTGATTTGGGTGTTAGATCAACCATGGGGTGGCTCGAACGGTTGAATCTTTCTGCAAAGTAGGGAAGATCTGCGAGAGCCTGCTTGGTGGTGTGGTATTTAAAATGCTCCGGAGGGGTATCGTTATTGACGGGGTAAGGCAGGGAGTTACCGTAATATCTGCTCTTTATTGTTAGTGAACGCCTGTGTAACAATAGTTCTTGCTGCTGCAGAAAAGCTAACCGATGCTCCCACACAATCCCCATTGCTTTGAATTCCTGTAGCATACTGTGGAAGAACGATGCATTTGATGTGAGGTGCGTACTGCTTCCGTCCGCGCCACTCTCTCCACCATCGTATACGAAGATGGGGCTCCCTGGGGTATAGTAGGCTTCATTCACCCAGTAACGATTTTGATAGGTACCAACGGAGGGATCTTCGTGGTCGATGGGGATCTAATGGAGCATGAATATTGTGCTGTTAGTTTCAAATATGTGGTGGGGGTGGAGGGAAAATAGGAAGGGGAATGCAGAGCTTACCGTAACATGCTCTTCTGAGACACCGGGCTCTGCAGCACCGAGAAGTAATGTATGGAACACATGGCGGTGGTTTAGTAGAAGATCAGGGTCTAGACCCAGCTCAGCAGAGAGCAATAAATCTTTAGTCCATGAAGACCTGAACAACCGGGTGCTGACAACAGGGTCGAAGAGTAGAGAGGCCCCAAGAACGGCCGATATTGGCGCGAAAGAGAACATCCTCTGTGCGATGGATTAGGGGCTTGTCACAGGTGCCTTGGACGAGATACGAAAGGAGAAGAGGCGTCTGCTTTGTTCCCCCTCCAATAATTTTACACCTCTAGTAGGAACGCGTGGGATGGTGGGCGAATAAGGTGCAAAGCAAACAAAACGCTAATCAGTGGCAGAGGAGAAAGGAAAGTTGTACATACTGCCCGAGAAATTTCTCGCAGGCAGGGCAATTGTATTTCTATATATTACCTAGGCAGGAACAATAGATGGAGAGACGGCTGCGGCCAGACAACTTCATAATTACTCCAGACTGACCCATACAACAAAGAAAAAGCAAGGAATTGCCAGCTCAGTCGAGACATGGCCAGATCATATGCGGTAGGAACACCTGGGGGTGTTGGGCAATGGCCCAGTAAGCTGAAATGAAGCATGCTCGATGCGGACAGATCCGAGAAGATGATTTGATGCCTTCGGGGGTTTTTGGGTTCAGGAACTGATGAGTTGTTGTGCGGGTCGGCAAGACATGTTCAGGAACCCGATATATTTTCTTTTTTCTATCTAGAAGTGGCCCAGCCCCCAGCAGGAATGTGCCTCTTTTTTTTTTTTTTTTTCTTTTTTCCTTTTTTTGTCTTCCAGGAGCTACATTTCTGAAAGACTCCATCATGTTAGGGCAGGTAAAAGACAAGTAAAACAAACAAAAATTAGGATGGACTTGCAAGTTAAATTTAGTCAAGGCTTAAGGAATTGAGTTTCCTTTGTTGCCTCCACTGCATGGAGAACAATAGGAAGCTGACAGCAACAAACAATATTAACAACTGGGCCTGGTCTGGCTATAGAATCAGCGATTGGGGTCCATTTTTTGAGTTGTTCTGAAAACAGTCTGAGACTATTGGCAGGCTCTCTTCTCCCAGTCCCAGGAAAAACATGTGCTCTGGCTGATGAGGTCACTCCCCCTTCTCCCTCCTTTTCTATCTCTTTTTCTTTCTCGCCCCATGGTTTTCATTTCCTGTAAAAAAAACTCTGAGAAAATTAGGTCTAGACCCATGAAATCGGGAAAAGCTCGAGGGCTCCTCCTGTGCTTGCTTTCTCTGCCCTGTTTCCAATCTGCCGGAACACATCCGGTGCCGCCTTTTCGCACTCTTAAGTGGCTGGTGTGTCTCATACCCCCCCGATTCATCCATTAAAGCTCGAAACATTTTATCAAACACTGACCTCATCCAATCTTAGAAGAAATGGGAAGACCCACGAATTAACGGTGTCACGATAAAACAACCGAGAGAACTGCTCGTGGGAGAGAAAGGGCTTCCGCACACGTTGGCTCCTTCAAGGCTGGAATGCAAGGCCGAATCCAGCAGGAATGTTCCGTTCTTACCAATCGGGATTGCTCCGTCATCCGTGCAGACAAAGGGATGACGGGTACCGACATCATGCGCTGCACTGAGCTTTCTTCCGGCTGGTAGCTGTATTGATTCTCAGCTCCTGCTGCATACCTAGACACGCACATATTGGCTTATTGCCTGACTGAGTGGGTAAAAGTGATTCCGATTGATATTCGACGATGATCTCACTAGGATAACAAGACAGTTGGCTAAAATAATATGGAATCTAGATTCCGGATGCTGCGAGGGACGCCAGCCGCATATTGACTGGCCAATCAATTACCAATTGGGCTCCAAAACATGATACTTGTTGTTGAGCGGAACAGCTCCTCAGTCATCATTAGAGGTAAGAAGTGAGGACGGTGGCATTGTGCCCATGCCGGCCCTTGTTGGTTCAAGGTCAAATTCAGCATTACCACCCGACGATCCATGCGGCTTCCTCGTCGTCAGGGTTAATACTTCCAGAAATAGAGCCCCTCTATGGAAGCTCGATTCTGGCCCCTGTGCATGCGTTATGGGTTACTCAAGGATTATCCTTCACAGCTTTATCCAAGGTCTCTTGGATCTCCGGAAACGAAGTCGTTAATTCCTTGCTGACTCTTGGGTGTCCCGAGCGGCGAATACCAACCGACAGCCTGGGGGCCTGTCGGTCAACGGGGCATGAACCCATTGAGCAGCACGAAAAGAAAGGGGGGAATGAGTTACTCGCAGATGGCAAGGTCCAAACACGTCGCGTTTCAGAATCCACGCTAATAATTTGGTACGGTGGGTGCGTCTCAAAAACCACTTGGTTATCTTGGCAGTTTTAGAGCCCCGGGAAAATTGCTCTCCTATCTGTACTCAGCATCATAAAGTAAACTTATAAAAATCTCGGTAAAGGGTTGAACTTTTGACATGGAGTAGTATCGCGACACGAGGAGGCCTTCATCGGTGCGTGCCAGCGGCAGAGGCCAAAGTAATTGACGGAGATTTACCCATGAATTTTCAACCTGGTTCGTCCCCATGGTGGCCGATCATCCTCCTCACGACACCACAAAACTCACTAATTGGGAGAATCTCCGTCGCGATGTGGCAAGGATATTCGTCCACCACTGATGCCCTTGGAACACTCATTCTAAAACATAGACCCCGTCACCAGCAGTCTAAACTTCGGATTCTCGCGGTAAAGATACCCGATTTTTCGCCTTCTCTCCGGCCAAATTTTATTATCCACGGCCATATTTACGACGATTTTTGACTAGCATTGAGGTCGGTTGTTCATGAGAAGACAACAGATGGATGAGAAAGAGTTAAGATTGCCAAAAATGAAGGATCCCTCTTCAATGGGCGGCTCCTTCGTCTAGAGCCTCAGATTAAGGATCGTGGATCCCCAGTTCAAACAAGGGGTCGCTTGGCTGGGAATCAAGACACTGACGGAAAATTACCCAGAATCACCTCCCAATACAGTTCTGTTTGGGAAGAGGGGAAGAGTTCCGGAACTCAAAAGGCTGGAAATCTTGAACACTATGTTCGCTCACTTCGGTCTATATGCACCCCATATTTGCTTAATTTTCTGCAGAGATCTCGGGGAAAAGGCAATGGTAAGCGCCACGGGGATCCCTCCCCCATTTTAGTGCCGGCTAAACCGTCACGGACATGCGGAGTTGCATTTTAATCAAATGATCCTGGTTTTATTCTTCAAGAGTGCCCTGAGATTGGTGGAACCATCCATGAATATGTCCAAGATTCCCAGGCCCCATCCATGAAATAAAGTGTTCGTGGGGAGGCTTGGTACTCCTTTGACCCCTCCTATTGTCTCGACCTGGTTTGAGCTGAGGAAGATCCTTTCTGAAATAAATTTAAACTCGAGTGGCCTCCAAAACAATCGGTTTTGATCTTCCTGTCAATCACAGGCGCCATGCAATCCAAGACTTTGTTTCTATCATCCCTGGCCCTTACAGCCAGGGTTGCCAACGCAGCCTTTGGCCTTACTGACAACGGCGATTCATTCACCGTCGATGCGGGATCCTCCAACCCATTGAAATTTACAGTGAACAGCGGGAGCTGCGATATTACTTCTATCAACTATTACGGCTCGGAGCTTCAGTACCAGTCAACTGGAAGCCATATCGGGTCCGGTCTTGGATCTGCAACGGTCTCGGCTGTGCAAGATGGTGAGCGGCACCCCAAGTATAGGTTTGTAAATGAGAGCATATGGCTAAGGAATTTTTGTTTTCTTAGGGGACTATATCAAGGTCACCTGTCAGACGAGTAGCTTGACACATTACTACGTTGCGCACAGTGGTGACCCCATCATCTACATGGCGACCTATATCTCGGCTGGTAAGCAACCACCTGGTTGTTCGGATTGAACATCTATCTAATGTGCCTCCTCGTAGAGCCCGATATTGGTGAGCTGCGCTACATCTTCCGTCTCAACTCGGGTCTCCTGCCCAACGAGGAGCCGTTCGGTGACGTGTCGACAACTTCTGGAGGCACTGCCATTGAAGGATCAGACGTTGTGAGTGACTACTCAATAGTTTTGCAGCCGACTATTTCGCCAGTCTTACTAAGTGTTTAAAGTTCCTCGTCGACGGGGAGACCCGTAGCAAGTTCTACTCCAGCGAACGCTTCATCGACGATAACCTTCACTGTAAGTAGCAGGTATCACATCTCCTTGAATCGCTACTCACTGACACATCTTATAAAAGGTATCGCTGGAAGCGCACACCGTGTTTGCATGATTTTGAATCAGTACGAAAGCTCCTCTGGAGGCCCATTCCACCGGTAGGCAATTATTCCCCCTCCGTGAAACGAAATTAACCTGGGGCTAACATGAAAGCAGCGATATCAACTCTAACAACGGCGGTTCTTACAACGCTCTTTACTGGTACATGGTATGTCTTAGGAGCCTATCCATATTCCTTCTTTTTTACTAACTGTGCCTAGAACTCGGGTCATGTCCAAACTGAATCCTACCGCATGGGTCTCCATGGCCCGTACGCTGCGTACTTCAGCCGCAGCGGAACCCCTGATCCTGATAGCGTTGACACGTCATTCTTCGCAAACTTGGGCATTACCGGCTACGTTGCTGCAGGAGACAGAGGAACCGTATCTGGTACCGCATCCGGAGCGGATTCGAGCTTTGAATGGGTCATTCATTGGTCCGTATTTTGACAACACTAACCCACCGGTAAATTAAAGAGTAATTGACGCTGATAATCATTTTAGGTACAACGATGCGGCCCAGTACTGGACTAAAACTGGATCAGGTGGCAGCTTCACTTCTCCAGCTATGAAGCCGGGTACCTATACCATGGCCTACTACCAAGGTGAATACCGCGTGGCAGAGTCCGAGGTCACGGTGTCGGCGGGGGCGACTACGAGCAAAGACATCTCCGGCTCTGTAGAAACTGGAACAACCATTTTCAAGATCGGCGACTGGGATGGAAAGTAAGATTTGCTCCCTGACTTCATTTTCATCGTTCAAACCCCTCGTGACCCGTTTTCTAACCTCTTTTCTATAGGCCCACTGGCTTCCTCAACGCAGATCTTCAACCCCGCATGCATCCTTCTGATGACCGCATGTCAGACTGGGGTCCCGTTACCTACACCGTAGGCAGTTCCTCCGTAGGCAATTTCCCCATGGCCATCTTCAAGTCCGTCAACAACCCCGTCACGATCAAGTTCACCGCTACTGCCGCCCAAACTGGCGCCGCTACTCTCCGCATCGGTACCACTCTTTCATTCGCCGGTGGTCGTCCCCAAGCCACTGTCAATGATTTCACCGGAAGTGCCCCTGCGGCTCCTTCCAACTTGAACTCCCGCGGTGTTACCCGTGGCGCTTACCGTGGTTTCGGTGAAGTTTACGACGTTTCGATCCCCGATGGAACAATAGTTGAGGGTAGCAATACGGTTAGTTTCTCTCTTTCCACATGCCAAAAGTAACTACAGACACACATGCTAATAAACTTTATATAGATTACTATCAGCGTTATCTCCGGTAGCAGTGGAGATACTTTCCTCAGCCCGAATGTTGTAAGTATTGCCCTTTACCCCTTAGCTTTTACCCTCTAGCACGAAATCTGACTTGGGGCCGCGTGATAGGTTTTGGACTGTGTTGAGCTCTTCCAGTGAGCTTGGACCTGTATCCGGGTTATTTTCCCTGCGTGCACTCTTTTTTTTCGTTTGAGAAAGCGGGAGGGGGTTAGGTCGGGGCAACGAAAAGAATACCTCTAAATATTTCGTCTGGCCTTGGTCGGTGGGTTTCACCGCCGAGCCTGGATTTGCATTCTTTCGCTCTTTTTTGTAGCACTGGTTGTCAGTTACTTGTAGCTTCTCACTATTGGGGCCTGGTTTGGAATATCACATGCCACTCTCACAGGAGCTATTTGCACTTTCCTTATAAGTACGACATCTAAGTTCCAAAAAAAAAAAGTCCAGTTTAATAATAATATATTCTATGATGAAGACCCTATATACGGAAGAATATATACATCAAGTCTAAACCCAAAAGAAAACCAAGAAGTCTGTAATAAACATACAGGGTATTACATACAAGCACAATCACAACCACACTACCGCCGTCTTACCAAAACCCAAGCACCCATTGCCGCGGCCGCAGCCGCAACACTCAAAGCTGGAAGAAGACCCCAGGATCTCGGATGCTCCGCATTATTCTTCTCTTCCTTCTTCTTCCCCTCCGCAACTTCATCGACGCTATGCACCAACGACCCACCAACCCAAACGGCTCTCACATTCCGATCATCCCCGTTCCACACCCACTTATGGATCTTCTCCGTCCATGATTCCCACCCAAAGACATCGACATTACTCACCCCAGACCCGGGACCGTCTACGGTCCCCAGCCGAATGAGCTGTGCGTCCCAGTGCATCGACTTCTCGAATCCTCCGATCTCGTCAGCCATGTCGACGACGGCAGCCCCGCCGCGCGTCGCAAGGTAGAGTGCCTCTTCGACGCTGAGGACATCGGCTGGGGTTCCATCGGGTGTAGTTGAGGCGACGAGCCGGGACACGAGACAGGCTTGGCGGGTTGCTTCAAGGACGCTTGGGCTGTAGCCGCCGCTTACATCTGTGCCGAGACCGACGGTGATGCCGGCGTTGAGGATCTTGCGGACGGGACAAAGGCCGGAGCCGAGGGCGGAGTTGGAGGCCGGACAGTGGGAGATTTTGGCGCCGCGGGAGTGGATGAGGGTGTGTTCGGAGGGGGTGAGGTGGACACCGTGGGCGAGGATGGTGCGAGGGGTGAGCAGGGAGTGTTGGTCATAGACGTCGGCGTAGCTGGAGGATGAGGGGAAGAGGGAGGAGACGAGGGCGACTTCGTCCTTGTTTTCGGAGATGTGGGTTTGGATGTGGAGTGGGGGGGTGAAGGAGGCGGCGAGGGCGGCGAGGGACTGGAGCGCCGTTGGTGAACAGGTGGGTGCGAAGCGTGGGGTGATGATGGGGTGGATGCGGGAGGAGGTTGGGTCGATGGAGTGAACGTGCGCAATAGTTTCCTTAGTCTTGGATAGGGAGGCTTCGGGGGATTCGTCGCGGTAGTAGTCCGGGCAGAAAGTGGGGTTGTCCATGCACACGCGGCCGATCAGGGCGCGTTGGCCGCGCATCGAACAGAGAGTGGCGAGGAGGTTGGTGGCGGGGACATGGATGGTTGCAAAGTAGGAGGCGCAGGTGGTGCCGTTGGCGAGCGTGCGGGTGATTACTTGGTTGTAAATATGGCCGGCCTTGGGTGGGGGGATATTGGGCTTAGACGCGAGGCTGCCGAAGGCGCTTTCGAGGGGAAAGGTGTAGGTCGAGAGCCAGTTGAGGAGAGTGGATGAGCCGAAGAGGCCCGAATTAGGGTATTGCGGGGCATGGATATGAGTGTC
The DNA here is from genome assembly GCA_027569045.1 of Aspergillus biplanus. Lineage (NCBI taxonomy): Eukaryota > Fungi > Ascomycota > Eurotiomycetes > Eurotiales > Aspergillaceae > Aspergillus > Aspergillus biplanus. The sequence goes on from JAPDEJ010000050.1 coordinate 25,060, forward strand.
TAGGATTTTGCTTTAGCATGAATTCTACCTCCGAGTCAAGGAGGGAGGGAAGGAAGCAGGCAGGCAAGCGTACCGATGAAACCGGGGAAGAAGAACTCATTCAGCTCCTCCCGGGCCCGGACCAGTTGATATCTGGTCTGGCAGTTTGTATTGGGATGATCCCCGTCGTCCGGAATCCAGCGGTTTTTCTTGATCAAGTTTTGGAGATCCCCCTCACTGGCGATCGTCCAGTCATATCCCTGGATCCTCCCCCCTATCTCCCAGAGTGCGCCGCGATTGATGGACAGCTCATGCTTGTCCCCGGACTTGTTCCGGGGAAGCTGCACAAAAGTTCCATAGTACAGGTTGATGAGGGTAGGCATAGTCGCTGTCCCTCAGTAAACAGCAAGGAGAGCTCCCCCCTGGTCAGTCTCTCCGAATCAAAATGGTTGAGCGCCTGCACCATTATGTCAGCTTGCAGTGTCCCAGCCAGGTGGCTCATCATTCGAACTCACCGTAAATGGGTTGAAATCCAATCTAGGACCTGTCTGATGTGGTCAAGGGTCAATCCACTTCAACACTAATTCCGCACCGGCAGCATGTCTTTGGAGAAGAAGAAGAAGAAGGGATAGTTCGCGAGGAGAACCTCCACCCGTTATAAATAGGATCGTCCAGTTGATGCCAGACTCTGGTTCCAGACGCAGGTGCCCGGTTCTTGTTGGGGAAGGTGGACCGTGATCGTGTACAGCCAATCAGCGTTGTGCATGTGCCCTCGGACAACGGCAAGCTCCGATTAAAACCGTCGGGTACCGTCTGATACGCACGATAAGATACCACATATTAGATAATCACAAGGTCTACGAGGGGTAAAAAGAAATATCATAATAAAAACGAAGATTAAGGATAAGATTTTGAAATGTTGAAGTCTTTTTTCATTATTATCACTTCGTGATGCTTTTGCAGGCCAGTGTAAATCAATAGTGGCCAAGTCTAAACCGATCGTAACGCCGTCTATCATGACAATGTTGAATCAAGGGGGGAATTCACCTCCCACGCCTGAGGAACAGAATAAAAAGGTGTTGAAAAAAAGTGTTGAAGATAATATATATAGGGCTCGATCTCAATGCAAGAAATAGTGAAACATGGGTATCATAATTTACTCAGTGTCCTCGACAGGGCCGCAGGTACAGAAGAGGTTTTGGTCGCCGAAAGCTGCGTCATAATTAGTTACCGTACTTTCCTCCTCAGGGATAAAAGCAAAAAAAAGACTTACCATCATCCACGCGCGTCACCGAAGCCCAGAACTTCTTTTCCAGAAGCCAGGGCACGGGATAAGCGGCCTTCTCGCGAGTATATGAGCGGTTCCATTCACTGGATAGGAGGTCACGTTGAGTGTGGGGTGCGTTCTTCAGCACATTGCCGTCCCGGGGTTGAGCACCGCTCTCGACCTCGGCGATTTCCTTGCGGATGGAGATCAGGGCGTCGCAGAAGCGGTCGAGTTCGGCCTTGTTTTCGGACTCGGTGGGCTCGATCATCAGGGTGTTGGCCACGGGCCAGGACATGGTGGGGGCGTGGAAGCCGTAGTCCTGCAGACGCTTGGCGATGTCGATGGCCTCGACGCCGCAGGTCTCCTTGAACTTGCGGACGTCGAGGATGAACTCGTGGGCGCAGCGACCGTTCTCGTTGGTGTATAGGATGGGGTAGTGTTCCTTGAGGCGGGAGAGGATGTAATTGGCATTCAGGAGTGTGATCTTGGTGGCGTGAGTCAGACCCTTGGCGCCCATCATGTTGATGTAGTTGAAGGTAATGGGCAGGATGCTGGCGCTACCCCAGGGAGCGGCACTGATTGGCGGGGAAGACGATTCTCCACGCTTGGACTGCAGGTATTCGCTAGCGGGGTGGGAGGGGAGGAAGGGAGCAAGGTGCCCAGCCACACCAATGGGACCGACACCGGGGCCACCACCTCCGTGGGGGATACAGAAAGTCTTGTGCAGGTTCAAGTGGCACACGTCCGCACCAATCTCACCAGGAGAGCACAGTCCAATCTGAGCGTTCATGTTGGCACCGTCCATGTAGACCTGACCACCATACTGGTGGACGAGGTCGCAAGCCTTCTTGACACCAGGCTCGTACACGCCGAAGGTGCTGGGGTAGGTGATCATGATGGCGGCAAGTTCATCCTGATGCTTCTCGCACTTGGCCTTCAGGTCTTCCAAGTCCAGATTACCGGTCTTGGTGTCGCACTTGATGGTAACCACACGCATTCCAGCCATGGCAGCGCTGGCGGGGTTGGTTCCGTGAGCGGAAACTGGAATCAAACAGATGTTGCGCTTGGAGCCACCGTTGGCTTCGTAATACTTCTTGATGACGCGCAGACCAGCGAACTCACCCTGGGCACCGGAGTTGGGCTGGACGGTGACTTCGGCCATGCCGGTGATGTCTGCAAGCTGCTTTTCCAGGTCGTCAATCATTTGGATGTATCCCTTGGCGAGATCAGCGGGCATGAAGGGATGCATCTGGGAGAACTCGGGCCAAGAAACGGGGATCATTTCAGTGGTTGCGTTGAGCTTCATCGTGCAAGAGCCGAGAGGGATCATGGAGTGGGCCAGAGACAGATCCTTGGATTCCAGGTGGTGAATGTATCGAAGCATCTCCGTCTCGGAGTGATGGGTGTTGAACACGGGGTGGGTGAGATAGGCGGAAGTACGCTCCAGGCTGGCAGGGATGGGGGCATTATTAAGGGCCTCCTCCACGCTCGCTTCGCCCTTGGAGGCATAGGTGGCGAAGACCTGCAGGATGGACTGGACATCCTCCCGTCCGGTAGTCTCATCCAGGGAAATGCCGACCTTGGTGTCAGACACGCGACGGACGAAGATGGAGTGCTCGCGGGCCAGGGAAACAATGGCATCCACTTCCTGGCTGCCGGACAGCTCCACAACGAGGGTGTCGAAGACGACACCGCCATCAGCGGAGTTCGACTTGACAGGAACGTTATAGCCAAGAGCAGCAAGCTTCGCTTGCAAAGAGGTGGTCATAGCCATGATACGCTGAGCGATGGCCTTCAAGCCCTCGGGTCCATGGTACACAGCGTACATGGCGCTCATGTTTGCGAGAAGAGCCTGAGCCGTGCAGATGTTGCTGGTGGCCTTCTCACGACGAATATGCTGTTCACGGGTCTGAAGAGCCAGTCGGAGGGCCCGGTTACCGAGACGGTCCTTGGACACACCCACGACACGGCCGGGAACCTTGCGCTTGTATTTGTCGGCGCAGGCGAAGAAGGCGGCGTGGGGGCCGCCGTATCCCATAGGGACACCGAGTCTCTGAGCGCTTCCGAACGCAATATCAGCACCGAACTCGCCGGGGGCCTTAAGCAGAGTCAATGCGAGCAGATCCGTGGCGACGCTGAAAGTACCACCCGCACTGTGGATGCTGTCGCTCAGAGCCTGGAAGTCGTAAACACCACCCTCGGTGTCCGGGTACTGGGCAAGAACACCAATCAGGTTATCGCCCTGCTCCTTGACCAGTTTGAAGTCGTCTGCGAGAATATCACCAACGACCAGGTTGATACCGAATCCCTCAGCACGCGATTGCATCACAGCAAGGGTCTGGGGGTGGCACAGGTGGGAGACCACGTAGGCCTTTCCCGGCTTCTTCTGCTTTGCCATTGGCTGGGTGAACAGAGACATGGTCATGGCCTCAGCGGCGGCGGTACCCTCATCCAGAACGGAGGCATTGGCAAACGGAAGACCCGTCAGATCGGCGGTCAGGGTCTGGAAGTTCAGCAGGGATTCCAAACGACCCTGGCTGATCTCAGGCTGGTAGGGAGTGTAGCTGGTGTACCAAGCGGGGTTCTCCAGGATATTACGGAGAATCACCGGGGGAACGATGGTGGGATAGTATCCAGTACCGATGTAGGTCTTCCCGGACACATCGATTTGTTTCCGATAGGTGTCCAACAGCTTCAGCATATCTGTCTCGCCCAATCCACCATGAACGCTGCTCCGGGGCAGGTTTTCATCGCCACTGGGAGCTGTCACCTTCAGGTCCTTCTTTGAGAGAATATCCGCGGGGAGGACCTGCTTGACGAACTCATCAAGCGAAGCAACAGGGGGATCGAGAGTGGCCAGCATCTCCTGGGCCGCATCGGGAGAAGGCCCAATGTGACGCCTGGGGAAGGTGTCTAGCGGCTGGAACACATCTTGGGGGTGAGGGACACCGTGGTCGGCGGTAGAGCTGGTGTAAACCGGTCGCCGCGAAGCGGGCGACTGTTGTGTTGTGTTGTGGAGGGCGCGGTATGTAGGGAGGAATTGAGAGGTAGGAGAAGCTCGTCGGAGAGCAGCAGAAGGCACAGTGCGCAATCGCGAGCGAAGGGCAAGCTGGCGGGTGCCACGAAGGGCGCACCAGGACGCAGCCATAGCTCTGGAGAGCGGAGGACGAGGTCCAATGGATGGGCCCGTCTAGAGTGGCAGGTTATGTATAGAGGAGGAAAGGGATCGGTCGAAAACCGACGATACGACCGCACTCACAAAAATTGAAAAACGCGAATAAAGGAGAGAAGGGAGAAGGAAGAGAAGAAGAAAAAAAGAAGGATCTGGACAGGATAAAAAGAATTGACGCGCACGAGAATCATCTTCCTGCCATTGACTATGAAAACCGCGGGCGATACGGGAAACTGAACACTGGACCCCCGACCAGCCGATAACGCAGCACCCGAGCCAATCAACAGCGCGTTTCCCGCTCCGGTCCCTGGCTGGCCGCAACTGTCCTTCGCGATACCGCTCGATAGCGGACTTTTCCCGCGGGAAACCAAACTTTTTTTTTTTTTTTTTTTTACACCATCACTCAGTGCCGGACCACCCCGCACAATAACCATGCTGCCCCTCCTTGATCAAGATTTATCCCTCTCGTGGAATCTAATTATATAACGATTAGGTTTGTAGGTGTGTCGTTATGTTTACGGCTATTATATGAAAAGGCCATGAAGTGACTCATTCGAATTGATACCTCTGAGTTGAAGAACAACAGGGAGAGAAAAATACCAAGCTGTCAGTGGTGACATACCGTCAAAGTCTACCCGTTTGTTCCCGATCCCTCGTATCAGTCTCGACCGACTCTTCTTGTTGTTTTTTTCTCCCACCCCTGCTGAGAAAGGGATAACCAGATGAGTTTGATTGGTGTCTTTCTCGTCTAATGACAGCTGGCGGGGATCCTTACTCTGGGGTAAACCGCAAATCATCTCCTGCAGATATGACGGTCTATAGTATAAACCCCATTGGTGGGAGTAGCGGTAAAAACTAAAAACAGTTGTCTATCGCCGATCATGACATTTCAAAGCGAAACCCGCTGCTTCACGTTGTATGGTGTGCATACAGCCATACACCCGCTAGAGGGAGAAATATATAATAATCGTTACCAACTCGCTAGATTCAACATCGAACTATTCCATTATACAATGTAAAACGAACCGCTCTCATCATCAAACTCAAAACGCGCATCGGGGGGAAAACCCCACTCGTTCTGCAGACCAAATAGGAAAAAACTTAGATGGTATAGCGGAATTCAGAGGATCCTTCAATAACACGCTCCCCACGATCTGCCTGCTTGTTGCAGCGGCGGAACCACCACGATAGCGCCCCGACAAGGATCATGAGAAGGAGGTTGCACCTGGAAAAAGCAACTTTAGTCAGACATTTACCGCACAAACACCCCTTATCAGGGGGAACGAGAAAGGAGGAGAGAGGGAAGGGAACTCACGCAATAGCAGTCCAAATACCCGGCCGATAGTACGGCTTATCCTGCTCGCGGAACACCAAACTACCCGCGATACCACCGATGCCACCGAACCCAACCAGCGTGGCACTGGATAAGGCGCGAGTCCACTGCCCACGAACATTGTTGGCCTGATAAGCCATCACAGCGGGGATATTGGCGTTGGCGCCGGCAACGGTCAGGAAAACACCAAAGTACTGGACGGCGTGGCTTTTGGCGAAGCCCATGATCGGGAGGCCGATGATGCAGAGGAGGGCGTTGAAAACGAGGACGGGGCCGCGGGTGCGGTACTTATCTCCGACCCAGGATGTGCCATACATGACGATACCGGCGAGACCGAACGGAGGTGCGACAAGACATTGGGCGGTACCGGTGTCAAAACCCATGCCTTCGTTGAGGATGATGGGGAGGAAGTAGGCGATGGCGTAGGTGACGGTTGTGACGCAGCTGGTTGCATATTTGTTAGCTGGAAGATGTTCGTTGTAACCGTTGGGAGAGGGTAAGGGGACCTTACAAGAAGATCATGGCAAAACCCCAGATCTTGAGATCCAGAGCGGGGGTCAGGAATCGCTTCAGGGTAAAAGGCTCAGCATCTCCATCCGATCGATCGCGGTTAATGCGTCGGATGATAAAGGCGCATTCCTTCTGGTTGAGGAATCCCCATGACTTATGAGCCCGGTCAGGGAAGTCGACCAGGAAGGTGATGGTTAGGAAACCAATTGCAGCAGTAATCTATCATGGGAAGCATCAGTATTGATGATTTAGCTTAAAAGTGCAAGGTTCATTTACCACTCCCTCAAGGATGAAAATCCATCTCCACCCTGCAAGTCCGTTGGTTCCATCTAGCTGCATTAAGCCGAAAGCAAGAATACCGGCCAGGGCGGAGGCGACGCAGCCAATCAGATAGAAGACAGAAAACCGCTTCTGCACATCGTCTTTGGTTTCCAGTGGTTAGGATGCTTGTACAGATGAGATACCAGGGGAAGGAAGAGCATACATCGGTGGTACCAACTCGATAGAAGGTAAACGCAACCGGGGAAGTAGCCTAGAAGAACGATCGCGGGTCAACAAATAAATCTAGGCAGGAGTTGAATGGAGGGGGAAGTGTGAAACTTACCGGCTTCGAGAAGACCAAGGAGTACACGACATACAACCATGATTTGATAATTCTTTGTGAAACCCATTCCCTGCACGGAGTAACCAATTGTTAGGGAGCGTGCGCAAATGAGGCCAAGAGAGAATTCCCCGAAAAGCAAACACTTACAATCAGAATTGCTCCCCAGGAGATCACAATGCTGCCTAGGAAGTAGGTTGGGCCGATCTTTCGGGTGATGACAGTCATGGGAGGCTGGAAGATGACATAGGGAACGAAGAACATGAGAACGACAATCGACTAGGGCAATGTTAGCAAAGGATTGAGCCACGATTTGGAGGAGGGAAAGGGCGCCATGGGGCAACAAACATATCGGTATCCGATATACAATTCCAAATCTACCACCATGCTGCGCTCTGGTTAGAGCTACGGAACCAAAAGAGGGTGTTTAGTTCAATCCTCACCCTGCAATAGCGGCCATACTGAGGTTCGTACGATCCATCAAAGACACGCAGTAGGCCAGACCGGTAATGGTCACCAGGCGGAGATCAATCCGTCGAATGATCTTGCGCTGCTCCTCGGGCGTGAATTCCTCATCGTAGTCCAACGAGTTGAGAGAGGGCTTGCCAGCATCCTCGACTTTCTCCACGCTGGGAGGCTTCTCGCTACTTAGGGTGGTCATGGTGCAATTGGGAAGTAGCTCCTTCCTAGCTCTCTGGAAATGGACGATGGGAGGGTAGAAAAAAAGAAGAGAGAAATTGGATGGGAGTGGAATGCGACGATCCAGTGCATACCCCGGACAATTATATGTCTGGAACCACGGGGAAGACAGACCCATCCATCGTCATTGTATGACCCTGGACCCGATTATCTCCAACGTTGCTCAAACCAGGGTTGCCATTCACAAACACCCACACCCGCAGGGGGGGCAAAAAGAAAAACATAGTCGTCTATTCTGCCCCTCCATCGCGTCTGCAACACATCGGCCCACCCTAACTGTGTTAGGCTCTGTCTGGCTTCGGGTTCAGGGGCGAGGAAGCCAGCTCGATGATTCGTGGAAAGAGAGTTTGCAAGTGCCGATGTTGACGAAAGAACACAATAGCCGGCTTGGAATTGCAAACTGCCTCGGCCGCTGAGCAAAGGGGTGCTCTGGTTGGATATGGACACTCCACACTTTCCCCAGACGGGGACAGTCTGGAGGCGATCTATGGAGGAAATGGATGCGGGGAGGGAGCTGCCTGACATCAGTACTTGGCCTTGGCGATCTTGGCAGATTTCACTTGCGCTCTCCCCATTCGCTCTGTCTGCTCGTGGCTTGGGCTGTATCATTGCTGTTCCACGAGACTGCACCAGAGCTAGATAACACCGACTGGCCTAGATGGGGGTTCCGTCTGTTATCCACCATAGTCGGGCTGTTCTGGTTCCGGCCCATCGAATCTTCGGCTCTCCAACGGCCCACATCTTTTCTGTGGAAGCTGGAGAGTTCCGCTCGCTCTCTTTCGCTCGCCTCCGTCCTCCTATTCTTTGACGAAAAGGAAAGAAAAAGAATACGAGTTCCTTGGCGGCCGCAGTGTTAATCTTAGTTCCTCCCTGCTTCCCCCTGCCCAGCCCAACCACTCAACTTGACTCAACAGACTCTCTCATCCTTGCCTTGTCCCTCTCAAACACATGGCCTTCCAAGGAGCTAAACCTTCCTTCCCTTCCTTTCCCTTTATTCTGTCTCACACCTTCCCTCCCTCTCGCCTTCCACCTCTCGTTACGAGCCACCCAAGACTCTTAGCCAGCCGCCAACCCTTCCCACCACCAGTCATACCACTTCCAAGTTCCATCCCACTCCCGTGCTAATGCCCGGTACATCTCGGCCTTGGTCTTGATCTCTTAAGGAAAAAAGCAAAGAAAATCCTGCATGTACCGCCGATGATCCTCGGAGTTCCGGTTTAAAAAAATAAAGAAAAAAGGAAACTCCCGAACGCCAAAAGGGTCTTTCTACACCCTTCTATCGAAAGATGGATTTGATTCTTGCAAACCCATTGGTCTAAATCCCTTCCCTTTGATCCCTGAAGCCGATGAATGCCGATCGTTGCCCCTCCTCCCCAGTCCCCAGTCTTTTTTGTCGGGTGGTTCGGTTCCCTGGTCGTTTTTTTTTTAATTGTGGGTTTTCCTTCCTATCTCGTGGTCGGGTGGATGTCCAGGGTATGGGGGCATAGTCTAGTAGTAATGTAACTAGTAATCCTGGATGAACTCCTGGAGATTGGATCGCACTTGGAATTTTCGCTTGGTTCCATCTCGACTGACTGGGGATCAGGTCACCAGTGGTTAGCTCGATAATAGGAGTAATAAGGCCCTTGACATCCAACTATCTTCAGCTAGGTTGTATCAATGATCACTACCGCTTTTACCCTGGCTCTGCATGGATGATTCCTTTTTGTTAAAAAATAAGAGGGAGGAAAATTCTTTTTGCGAAGAACGTGTTTGGTTTCCAGGTGAGGGATAGATAACCTTATGTTGGCGTCTAAATCGGGAACAGAGGTAGTTTATCGCGCATCCTTGGATTGAGTCTTAATGGTTTCCAATAATATTAAGGGTAGGTAGATTAAAAATTCCGTGAAACTACGGAAAGAACCTTTGTGACCTGGAGCCTTTTGCTATACATCTCATGACTCCCGTGGGTGGCGTTTGGGGGCGAAGCTGGGCACTCATAGGCTCAGAATCAATTGGTAGGAAATGGAGATGAAACTCGGAAAGTATATTACTATTAATATTACGCCCGTCGAACAGTCTGATGAAGCTATGAACATCCCGAGGGTAAAAATGAATGAAAGAGGTCAACTACCGGTTCCTGGCTCGGACCTTTTCCCATCCCGTAGCGTCTCAGCCTTAGGAAAAGTCTCCCTGATCAATAGTATTCATCTTCTTCATCCTCCTCTGGAATGAGTCTCCGCCGTTCCTCGTCCTCATATTCGTCCTGCTCCCGCTCTCTCATGTGCTTCCCGGCAAAGTGGACATATGCCACTAATGCAGAGCCGACGATGAACCCTGCTCCAGCGAGGAAAATATTAATGGGAATAGGATTGCTATTGAATGGACCGTGAGTCAATGCGTCTAGGCCGTACTGTGAGAAATTCACCAAGCCCGAGACGCATATGATAGCCCCATACACACGGCCGAATGTTGAAAACCCAAACACCTTGGTGGCATAGTCCCTGGATGTCGTCAGCACTGCGTTCACTTGAAGCAGGGGGGGGGAGCACTCACGACATCGCTGAGTAGTAAAGTGGCCGGAGGATCACAAATAGCACTACGGTTAGATACCCCGTTAGCAACCCTGGTATTGAGTTCAAGATGCCGACCATGGTAGTAAGAAGCACAATGATGGCTAATATACTTGCGACGCTAAGGTTGTCGAGGAGCAGCCCGATAAAAGGAGTCGAAATCACACCGCCAACAGGTAGAGCAATATCAAAGAAATCGTTTATTTGAGCCGCCTGACTTTCATCCAGCATATATTCGTACTGGGCCCTGATAGTTGCGATGAAATAGTTCATCCGTAACATTTGCAACACCGTCATGAGTGTGATTAGTACAAACCATGGCGTGGCCATCTGCCTATGTGCGGGTTGACCGTGGAGAATACCCCAGACAGCACTCGTTAAGTGCCGCTCCTCTTCCTTATACTCTCTCTCCTTCCGCTCTCCCTTGTCTCCCAGGACTTTGTTGAGTTTGCGTAATTTCTTGCGGCGCCGTTCAGCACGTTGACTCCTGACCCGCAAGAGTTCAACATCACTTTCTATCTCCTCGTCCGACGAATGCACGTCTTGAGTTGCGTCTTCTGCCTTTTCTACTTTGACTTCCAGTTGGTATGTACTGCTATAGTCCGTTGCTGGCATCACAGTAATTAAAGCGAGGAAAATCAACGCCGGAACCAAGAGGTATATGAGAAAGAATTTGTCGGGGGTGAAAACCCCATGACTCCCTTCATAGAGCAGTCGAAAGAAGAGATAGACTGCCGCGGAGGCGTCAAAAGCACCTGTGACGAGTGCAACTATTGTTCCCGCATATTTGGGGAATGCGTTTGCGATCTGAAACGAGGGAACGAAAAGGAACGTGCCCCCAAGTGCCAACAGAAAGTTCCCAGCGATATAACCGTGAACTTGTGGATGTGAGAACGAGTACGCTGTCAACAAGCTGCCAGCGGCGAGAATTGCGCAGCCGGCCAAACCACACACGCGGGAACCATAGCGATCCAGAATAGATCCGACCGGCAAAGCAGAAACATTGGTCGTGATAGAGCTAACAGTGAAGAACAAGTTCAATCTAATATTGTCAGTGCAATCGTCGAGACATAGTTATAAAATAAAGGGAGGGAAAGTCAAATATTGAAGAGGAGGGGAAAGGAAATAAAAGTTAACTGAAAGTTGAAGACATACCTAAGCTCTTGTTCATAGCAGGTGTCGGCATCTCCATGCAACTCATCCGGTGAACAAAGATCCCGGAAGACGCCTTCAGCAACTAGGACGGGCTTGAGCGCAGCAAACCCAAAGACAATTCCTGCTCCGAACCAACAGGCTAGGACGGTAATGATAACCTGAACTTGTGAGAGTCAGCTATGGGATGAAATGAAAGAAAGAAGTGATGAATTTGAAACATCATCAAATCTGGATATCCAGGAAGCGCATACCAACTCGTTTGGCGGTGGGAATTTTATATGGAGGAGTACCCGATATTTCCTCGGCTACGGCCTGAGGCTGAGGGAAAACGTCGTAACTGAGCTTCCGGTGGATTGGCACAAATCCATCGGGGTTGACCACGACGGCATCGTAGTCAACCTCTGAGGATTCTGGGTCACGATCTACGCCTTCGAATACAGAGACGTGCTGTACCAAGGACATAGTACGGCGGGAACCTCACACCAATATGACTGGACGGGGGAAAGGAAAGCTGAGCGAACCCATGGATGGGAGGGGGGACAGAGTTCGATATGTAGTGCGGGTGTTGGGGTGGTTGGACTTGGAAGGGGAGGAGGCCTAGGCTGGTCGGTGCAGTCGAAACTTCTCGATTCTGCGGATTCCCTTGCCACTTCCGGACCAGCTCCTCCCAGGTAGGTCACACGATGTGAAAGATAAGAAAGAAAGGACAGAAAGTAAGAAATAAAGATAACTCATGTTTCACATCCACCTTGCATACAACCCAAATTTGATTTTTATCCGAGTTTTCTCAGAGAGGCGAGTACTCGGCTGAAGAATCAACTCCTACGGCATGGGCGCTGGAGGGGATTGAGACCCAATTCACTTCCATTTTCATGTGATTTGTTTCTTCTTTTTTTTTATTATTGTTCTTCTCGAATTAACTTATTTAGCTGATTATTATTATAAATCGCAATTGAAACAAAGCCAAAGCTTATCTGTCTGTAAGGGAGCTGTTTTCTCTACATAACTCGAGGAGCTGAGCATGTGCGAGTATATCCAAGAGGATTGAATTTTCAGAATTCAGGCTGTCCAATGGTTCATGCAGCCAATTGAGTTGAGAAAATCTGCGCTATCCTCGTGTTTGCTTTTTCCGTACCAGGGTCCTCGGACGGAAATACCCCGCTTATCCATAGAGATGCACGTACTATCAACCCACTGCAGATATAGGAAAGATGATGATAGGCTGGAGGCGGGCAACATCACAACTTGAACCTAAGGCACCAGCTCTTCTATTGCTTCTTTTTACTCGAGGGCCAGTGCGCAAATCCTTTTCTGCAAGCACGGACCTAGTTTTCTTCCCTTCAACTTTCCTTCAGGTGGTTTGTCACACATTTCTGAACTGTGCTTGATGTAGTTACCTTAATTTCTTCCCACCACTTGAACCAAAGCAATTTACTTCTACACATGGGTTAATAATGACTTATGAAAATCCCCAACCTGCCCAGGATGAGATTTATTTCCGTCTAGATAGGGGCTTTTTCTGTTGGAGAAGCCGAAAGGCGGGCGTATTTCCTATTAGGTAAGAACTGAAAAAATAACTACTGGTGTCCTCGTGGTTGGTCTTATGCGGTGGGTGTTACACCGATACTGATCTTCAGAAACGGTTCGCAACAAGAGCAAGCTGGAGCGACTGGCTCTGTCATCCAGCTCTGTCGGAGGAGAAAGTTCGTTGAGATTGTACTCGACAAGCGCATGCAATCATAATCAGAACAATAACAGGAAGCTTGCCAAAGGTTGCTCGCAGAAAGTCGCTATGAGGGAAAAGCTGTTTTTTTTTATTCCGTTCCCTTCCTCTCCCCCCATTTTTTTTTTTTCTTTTTTAGCAAACGTCGAAAAGGGACAACTCTAGGGGGAAAGAAAAGGCCCAGCCAACCCCCCAGGCCCACCAACTACTACTACCTGCTCAGGTTTTCGGAATTGAGTCTATTTCCAGTCGTCCATTTGCTATAAATCTGGTATTCTGTGAAATGAATTATTGAATTCCCTGAGTCATGATAGCAATTTCTCCGTCGGGTCTTTTACTCCAACTTCATTACATCTAAAGACCCTCCACCTGGTACGATCGGCACCATCTCGGTCTCCGCAATGCGGACCTCCAACACGGCCGGCCCCTGGGATTGGAGCAGCCAATCGATAGAACTGACGAGCTCCTCCTTGGACGAACAGCGACCCCCTTCGCAATTCATACTTCGCGCTAGTTTTACGAAGTCGGGATTCGCCTGCTTCGCGTGACATATCCTACCTCGATAATCTGCGCGCTGTAACTGAGAAATCATTCCTAGTTGCTGGTTGTTGAAAATGATCACCTTCACTGGTATCCCATTTTCGGAAGCTGTTAAGAGCTCTTCCATGGTCATACAGAAGGAGCCGTCTCCATCCACACCAACAACAAGATTCCCGGGTTGAGCGAGCTGGGCACCGATAGCGGCTGGGAGTCCGAATCCCATTGTGCCCAGCCCTCCAGATGTGATGAATGATCGCGGGTCTCGCCACTGATAACCTTTTGCCATCCACATCTGGTGCTGACCGACGCCGGTAGAGATAGTGCTTTTTTTTTCTTTCCTCTTAAGCATTGTCTGGCGACTGAGTTCTGCCACGACCTCTTGTGGGAGGGGATACGGTTGTTTGAAAGCATCGGGGGTTAGACGTGTATGATACTGTCGTCGCCAGCTTTGTATCCGGTCCAACCATTTCACGCGATCGACTACTCCTTTAACGAGTTGCGGAATAATCGGGGGCAAAATACTGCACAGATCTCCCAGAATGAGCTCTGTCGGTTCAATGACCTTTCCTACTGCATCAGCGCGGATATCGAATTGCAATATTCCTCCTGTTCCAGTAGCTTGGTGCTCGCGAGCTCGAGGCGCGAATCCAGCTGCATTTCCCACTACACGTTCATCCAACCTAGCACCTAGGACCAATATCACATCTGCATTCTGGACAGCTAGGTTAGCGTGGGGTGTTCCATAGGTTCCTATCATGCCTAAAGAGAGGACATGATTTTGGTCAAAAGATCCCAGGCCGAGAAGTGTTGTAACAACAGGGATAGAGGCCCTTTCGGCAATTTCTCGCAGCAGAGCGGATCCATTCCTGCTATTCAGAACGCCGTTCCCAGCACAGATAATTGGAGACCGGGCACGATTAATGAGATTAATCACGCGATCCATCCGATCGTGAAGACCAGCAATTGTCTCTAGGGGGTCGGATGAGCTTCGATGGGCACAAAAAAGACCTCTCTTTGTCTTGTCTGCTCTCAGCAAGCTACCTCGGGCATTCTTGACTGAGTTTACGTCGAATATCTCCTTTCCGACGTCTTTGGGAACGGCCACCAGAACCGGGCCAGGACGACCCTCCATGGCATGGTGGAAAGCTGAGTCGATGATGGCAGGGAGATCAGAGACCCGCTGCACGCAGACGCTCCATTTGGTGTATGGCTTTGCCATCTCCATAACGTCGATCTCCTGAAAGGCACCCGTACCTTGAACCGCCGTGGCTACTTGCCCACATATGGCCACCAGTGGTGTACTGTCCAAAAGGGCGTCAAACATTGGGGTTACGAGGTTGGAACTTCCGGGCCCGGAGGTTACCAGTATGACTCCCGGCTTTCCGCTTGCTCGAGCGTAGCCCTCTGCCATATGTCCTGCACCCTGCTCATGGCGGGCAAGGACGAAATCAAAGGAAGTGTTTTTGTAGAGGGCATCGAACAATGGTAGTGCTGCACCACCAGGGTATCCGACTGGATTCTGTTAGCTATGGCAGTTAATAGATGTGGAGTTTAACGTACAGATATGCCTCACGTCGTGGCTGGTTAATAGTTCGCATACTACTCCTCCACCTGACAATCCGACCAAATGTTCCATATCCATGGCGAAAGGGCTTGGTCGAGGGTAATACTCGAATTAGGACTTCCGCCCCTCATTCCCTCTTTATATATCAAGGGGATAGATGCACCTGGTCTAATCCGTAAAAGTAAGAGTACAATCTCACACCCGCGGAGAATTGTGTATTCAGTCTACTTGACTTCGGTTTCGATTTGTCTCCTATCAACGACCTATGATCGTGAAGATCCGGATTTGTCATGCGAAAAGGACTACGTATACTTGATATTCCTTCCGTGCTACAATAAAAAAACCCTTGGAAATAGCGTCTCCCTTGCTTTTATCCAAACTGCTATACCAAGTCTATACTTGGATCAGGCATGGGAGTTATTCGGCTCTTGACTTTTTTGTTACACCACCGCAAGGATGGCTCTCCCTTCTTCCGCTCTAAATGATAGTTCAAAAAGGTAAAGACATCCCACTTTCATTTATTTTTGCTACCCTCCACAGTTCCTCCAGCATGGCAAACTGTATTTACCAATACTCCCTCCTATCCGCCCTCATGCACGGTATCTGCCGTGAGGGAACCAGTCTTAGCCGCATCCTCAAGCACGGTGACCACGGATTAGGTACCATCAGCGGTCTTAATGGCGAGATTGTCATTATCGATGGCGCGGCATACCACTTTCCACCAGATGGACCGCTCCGCATTGTCCAGGAAAGCGATATCCTCCCGTATATCATGGTGACACGGTTCCAGCCCACCTTTACAAAAGAAATGAAATCCCTTAGCATGTCTTCTCTCTTTGATGCTTTCTCATCACCACTACTTCTTCGATCCCAACAAAACACCTTCATCTCTATTCGTATTCAAGCCACGTTTCCTCGCATTTTGTTCCGCGTCATCCCAGCGCAGTCCAAGCCGCGCGAATCCCTGTCCCACCTGGCGAGACGACAGGAGGTAAAAGAACGCACGAACGTTCACGGCCTTCTTTTTGGATTCTGGTCCCCTGCCTACGCGAGTGGGTTTAGTGTATCTGGGTTCCACATGCATTTCTTATCCGATGACCGCACGGCAGGTGGGCATGTTATGGACTTTGAGGCCATCGATGTCCAACTGCAGGCGGCACAGATACGAGACTACCATATTGAGTTGCCTGCGTCGGAGGAGTTCCAGGAAGTTCCTATTGGGAATGTATTGGAGAGTGAGCTGCATGCAGCAGAGGGGTGTTAGTTTTCTATTAGTATTTTGGCCGGGGGAGGGAGGGGGGGGGGGGGTCGCTGACCAAAGACATCCATATATTTAGAAGCGAGGCGGTCGTATTTGGTTCGTCTATGACTTATTATTTACCAGTAAGATTAACTTTTGCGTGATTTTGACATGGCTCGAGGCATTTATGATGGTACGGGATATGCTACAGGGTACATAGAAAAACTACTTATTCAGAATGTTTCGGGGCAGGCACCGCACTTCTGTATTCCGACTGTTATTGGGCTTTATTTGGGAGGCATGGCAGCAGCCTCTGCAAGGAGCTTGGAGATCAGGGGGACAGCTCCTGTTTGAGTTCCTTGTTTTAACAGGCCTGGGTGTTTTATCCCCCAAGAATGGGATGCACCAGCTGCCGTATTTTATCCTAGTATCTACTAATTATACGACCTACCGATAGTAACTCTGGGCTACTATACGCATTTACTGCGGAAATAATACCTCTTCTCTGTCTAGGGGGAGTCCACTCTGCAAGGGAATATAAGAGACTTCATGTAAAGATCCAGATTTTGCTAAGAACCTCCTCAAGCGACTCCCGAGGCGTTTTGTCAAGCACTTCTTTCTGTGGGCACGTTAAATACCCTCTGAAGCGCCTTGCCATGCACACCACTACTGTCAAAATAGTACCCTCGCGCATTTTGACTTTGGATTCTATGCAATTCAGGTAGAACAGTGACACATGATAGATCCACATATTGACCAATCGCAATTCCTCAAAGTGCGAGTGCGCAACTTGAGTTCCTAGCCTGGAGGGCTTCCCAAAAAGACCTTGTGGGGAGCCGTAAACCATCACTAGTAGGAAACAAGTGATTAAAATAAGAAACAGCGATCTTAGTAGTGCGAGGACACGGCGATTTTAATTTGGTGGATGGGGGCCCATAGCCCACATGCTACACGTCCATGGCTGGGCAGGATGACGTATGGGCACATGAGGGCTGTGACGTGATGTAATGTATGACCATTGCTGGCCCATCTCATCTCCCACTCTTCTTTTTCCAACATGTTAAAAACGGTTTATACTTCTTGTCTTAATAACTAACTCGTAACCACTTCGGAACGCACCGTGGAACTGACCAGGGAAGAACACATGGCGTCCATTACCATCAACGCTCCCGCCTCGAGCGGCTTTCTCTACTCTAATCCTCGCACTGCCCGACTTTGTATATCGGCCGAAACACCTGAATTCGACAACGAGTTGATACAGAGCTGGAGGGATGAGGGGTTCGATGTTGTGTATGTCCCCTTTAACGAGGGTGGGAAAGACTATGTTGGTCGCTTGATGTCCGTGAAGGATGGGCTTGGTGTTGGAGATAACTACGCTGTGATCGGTGGGTTGCCTTTAATTAACCTTGACCAACAAAATAACAAAATTAAAAATTAAGAGGGAAAAGGAGAAAAAACGAAGATGAAGTGGCAGAAACTAACTTTTCTCGTGTAGCATTTGGAGACGCCGCATCATTCTGTCTAGATTACTACCTGAAACCGAACAATGTTAGTCGGCTCTGCGCTCTCATCGCCTATTATCCAACCACTATCCCCGACACACGATCACGATTCCCGCTTTCGCCACGAATCTTGACTCACCTGGCAGGCAACACCATCGATGTCACCATCGTACCGACTATGCTGGGCTTACAGGGAAAGACGCGCCAGGAGACTAGACAGATCAACCCGGGCATCGGGACCGGGGAGCGCATCAACATCGGGCATCGCGCGTACACGTACGCAGATGCGCAGCCCGGATTTGCAGAGCAGGATCTAGAAGAATATGACCGCCTGGCAGCGGAGCTAGCATGGACTCGCTCGTTACAGGAGCTCCGAAAGGCGTTTGGACGGGAGGCAGATCTCGAAGAACCATGGGAGGAACATCTTCAGTGTTCGTATCCTGACCTTTTTCTGAAAGAGGGCTTTAACTAAACTTGTTTTTCTATCGAATAATTAGCAAGATTCTTCTCCCTCGACCTATCCAACACTATGGATCAGTACGTGAACAAAAACCACACGCCGATCGTCACTTGCGGTCCAACCCTAACTGGAGGAATCGGCGCCCAGTCCCTCCGCCGCTTCTACGACCAGCACTTCCTCCGCACCCTACCACCGTCCATGCACCTCCGTTTGATCTCCCGGACCATCGGCTCCGATCGAGTCGTAGACGAACTCTTCGTGTCGTTCGAGCATACCAAAGAAGTGCCCTGGATGCTACCCGGCGTCGCACCGACGAATCGCCGGGTGGAAGTCGTCATCGTGAGTATTGTCAGTCTGCGGGGTGGGAAGCTCTACTCCGAACACGTTTACTGGGACCAGGCTAGCGTTCTGGTTCAGATTGGGCTACTGGATCCCAAACTACTTCCACAGGGGGTACAGGGTGTGGATCGGCTACCTGTTATTGGGAGAGAGGCAGCGAATAGGATCCTCAAGGAGAGCCCCGAGACGGAAGAACGGGAGTACCATAACCGGTTGATAAACAGGGGGAAACCCAGGCGCAAGGGGCGGAGCAAAAGTCATGAAGAAGGCCAACAGCCAGAGGCAGAGGCTGAAGCAGCGGTCAAATCGACCGATGAAGGGAAGGCTCCAACTCAGCCAGAATCCAAGGCAGAAGATAATGCGACTCCACAGAGTGGTGAAGTTGAGGCACACTGAAGGGAGATGATTTCATTCTTCGTAACCCCTTTTGTTTTTTATATATATCATTGGTAATATTGCAGACTAGTTGTGATTATTTTTCTTCAATTTATTATTCTTTTTTGAGTTAAACACTTCCGCGATCATTGCTTCACTGGTTTTACAATGAAACCCCAATTGATTAAGCCTTGTGACAGGTCCTAGGAGCTCGAGCCCTCCTTCGAGCCCTCCTTCGACGGCAAATTATAAATCTTCTTTATATCCTTCAACATCTCTTCAAAATTCACATTCAAATCCTCCAAGAGCCCATCATGTAAATCAAAAACCCACCCATGAACGACCGGGAACCCTTTATCCTGATAGCTCTGCTGCACCGCTGCAGTCTTAATAACACTCCTACACGACTCCACCACATTCAGCTCAACCAATCGATTAAATCTCGCCTTGTCGTCCTTGATAGCATCTAACTCTTTCTCATGCAGTCGATACACATCACGAATATTCCGAAGCCAGGGGTTCAGAAGCCCCAGATCGGTAGGTGTGAGCGCTGCCTTAACCCCACCGCAGTTGTAGTGCCCGCAGACAATGATATGCTTCACCTCTAGGTGTCGAACGGCGTAGTCGATAACGGACATAACGTTGAGATCGATCGTAGGGACGACATTGGCTATGTTGCGGTGGACGAAGACTTCTCCGGCTTCGAGGCCCATGATTTCATTGGCGGGGACACGGCTATCGCTACAGCCGATGTAGCTATAGTAGTATGGGTTTGAGTAAGGTGTTCTCTCTTTGGTTTTGCGCCTTATTTTGGATTGAAGGGGGCAGCGTACAGGTATTCAGGCGATTGTCCAGCAGCAAGCTTGGTGAAAAAGGCTGGATCGGCGTGTCTTTTTGACGCGACCCATTTCCGATTGTTTTCGAAGATGCGCTCGTGGGATTGTTTGAGGTACATACTGACGGCTCGCAGCATTGTAGGTTCAGGTTCCATAGATACAGGGGAAAAGCAAGGAAAATTTGGTTTTTTTTCGACAAAAGTCGCAGAGCTGTCTCCCGTAGCTAGCAAGCAAAAGGAAGCTAGGGTGGGGCAGAAGAGTTTCAACTTTCGGGGCTGGCGGATAAATGTCGCGCCGTAATGACAGATACCAGTCTAATATAAAATTCAGGCCAAGGTGTTGTTGAGAAGGTGAAACTTTGTTTTCTTGTTGTTATTCGAAAGTCATCAGAGGGAAGAGCAGGTCACAAATGGCTTCTGCGAGGAGATATTTGCGATCTGTGAGTGACAGCCCATCTTGCCGTTTCCGGAATAGGACGATGCTCGGCTTTGAGCCGAGGGTGTCGCTGGTGATGTCATCGATTTAAGAATCTTTTATTCGCGCCCCCTCATTGAGGAAAATAGGTGCTAACCTGATTTTGCAGAAGATTTAGATAAATTAACTCCGTCGGCCGGGTTCAACCGGAGAACGTGCTTGTTGCCTTTACCACAGCAACAATTCGACAACGGAAATATAGAGTTTGGCTAGCTGCAGTGGCTCTGGTGCCTTTCTTGGCCTCCACACTACTCATGCAACTCCAAGAGGCACAACTGACGAGAAAACCCTCACCACGTTTAGCAAAGGGAAAAGTAAAAAATATAAAGTAAAGGATGGGTATTCTACCTTCCATTGTCATTATTCGATACTATTCATAGGGTATCCATATCCCTGGATTTCTTTTTGTCTGTGGACCTTGAACAATATTCCGCCGTTTATTCCTTAGGAGCGCCGATCTGGCGTAGGACTCGGAGATGTTCGCTCTTCAAAGCCTTGAATTCCTTGTCGAGCTGATTATGCCAGGGATACAGGACAAAGACTTGAAATGCTAGTGCGGAAGAAGCCACCGCAAAATTGACCAAAGATATTCCCCGTGTTATTAACATTCTGGGGAGGGATTGGTTCTGTATGGTCTTTGGCAATTAGTAAGGTTTTAGGGAGTATAGCACCAGAAGGAATAACCTCACATGGATCAAAAGGCGTCTTTTTTCCTACTTGAATTATGTTCGTCGAGATAAAATAAGAGACCTCCGGTGCGAGTGAAACCCGCGGCAAAGCTCGGGATTACCTGAGAGACAACGAGGGGGGTATCAGACACCGTAAAATACTAACAGGATAAAAAGCTGCCAGCAAACGCGGTCGAGATGCGGATGATGATAATTCAGGCACTCACGCAGATGATTATCCTATCAAGCTGACTGCTGTTGTTTGATCCGGGCCGAATTCTTCACTGCGCCTCTTATAGGTATGGTCCCTACAGCCTCTCCAAGCCTCGCCACCCGCGTGCCAACTCAAGTTTCTGAATTGGTTCTGTTTTATTGCCTGGAGAGCAGGTGTACTCCAAACGGAGTCTCCGGACTCCGGAAAATGGATCCTTTAAATTGGGCCCTGAAGTAGAATAATGCAGTGTGATTGGTAACGATCACCAGCCAAGTGCACGAGAGTGGAAGACGAACCACAAAATGATTATCTCGTCGGAGATGAATCGTATCTGTCGGATCCGAAGCGATAACCCCAGGTCGAGTTCGGATAATCGAACGAAGATCGTGTATTTCAGTTGCTAATAATTTCATTACTCGAGGAGTCAGACCCGTCAATTGCTGACTCGTGAGCAGAATTTTTCCCTGAAACTGGTTGCCTTGTTTTTTCGCAGGTGCAATTCACAATCCTTCGCCTTGGGAAATATCTCGGGCCCGAAACCCCACAATCCCTCCCACGCCCCTTGTCCTCACTGTCCTCGACACTGGATCAATGTCTTATAACCCCCAAGCTTCAAAATCCCTCAATTCAGCATTCATATTAATGTCTTCCCTTCGCTCAATGATGGCAAAGCCTATCTCCCATCTTATATCCTCTCCCCATATCCAAGGCCATCACTCCGCCTCGTTTCAGTCTCATTCTCACCTTCAAACCATGAGGGAATCCCAAAATCTCGGCCGTTTCCAACTTGAGGCTCTTCATCCAGACTTTATCCCGAGCCGCCACCAACCAAACCCACAGGTTCTTTGGATCGGCTGTTCAGATAGCATCGATGACGAAACTACCGCCCTGAACCTTGTTCCTGGTGAAATCATCACGCTACGGAATCTGGGGAATATGGTTACCAACGACCTATCTTCTACAACGACACTACAATACGCGACTAAGAACCTAGGGGTATGTGCATTACCTATGGAGGGGGGAAAAAGCGCAACGAACCTGAAACTGACCAGATTAGGTGAAACACATCGTCGTTTGTGGACATTACGGGTGTGGTCTCGTAAACGCATCGTCGAAAGATAAATTGATGGAGCCTTGGAGCAGGTAAGAAAAATACGTGGTTATAGAAATTTCCCCTCTGCTAACAATGAGAAGTACGCTCCAGACTCTCCGGATATCGCATCAGTCGGATCTTGAAAGCATACCCCTAGAAGAACAAGATAGGTATATGGTTCTACTAAATATTATGGAGCAAGTTCGGAGCCTCGAGCGAGATCCTGAGGTTAGAAATTCAAGCCAGCCTCTTGGGTTAACCGTCCACGGCGTGTTTTACGACCGAAGACGTAATGGGATTTTTAGACTGCTGGAGAAGGAACAATATTAATACAGTTGTACACAACGTGTGTGGACGAGAGCATCTTACGATATAATAATACCATGTGCCAAATAGCAAAAGTTTGTTAAATACCAAAGACAAAACAGGACTCCATCCATAACATAGATAGACGTTGGGCTTGCAGTATATGTTGCTCTTTTTCTGTTTATCTAGACTTATTAGTAGTAAATAGGTAGACGCACTTGCTCCTTAACAAAGAAGGGCAGGTTCTAACTATAGTGACCCATGGAAGACTAAAAACTGGCCCCCTTAAAATAGGTGTCTAAGGATTTATATCTGTAAGAAGTTCGTTTCTGACATTTAGTTCCAAGAAGTGTGTTGCTCATGGTGATAAGTTTCATGCCTATTCCTAGACCACATTCCAAGTTTTATCTTTCTGGGTAATGAACCACTCTCTGGTCTATAATCCCTGAATATCAGAGGCAGAGGGAGGCCATATGTGCTGCGGAATCCTGTAGTCATATTTCTTCCCCGATAATCACCAAGTAGGACTGTGTCTTTTGATAGAATCTAGTTAACTTCATGCATAGTTCTGCCTGATAGACCCCTAAAAAAATGCGTAGATAGGCGTTCAATTATGTGACAGAAACCAAAACATGGTGGCATATCTACTTAGGAAGCCGGCCAAACGCGTGACATTTGAGCAATTTTTGACAGAGAGTGTGGCATCTACAACTAGTCCTCCTCCCCTCCTACCTAGGAGATTACCTGCTTCTCGCATCACAGTCAACATAGTTTCCATCTCCAAAATTCATTCCCACTATACCTAAGGAAGATTCAGACGGAAGCCAAGATGCTGACCAAGCTACCGCCGGAATTGTTGAATATAATTGTCAGCCAAGTAGGTCGATTCATCCCAAGTAAGGTTATGCTCCATGCTGACTGGTTTTACAGATTCGTCGTCCGGATTTAAAACAACTCTGTGAGGTCTGCAAGAATTTACACACCTTCACGATTCCGTATTTGTACAAGTCATTAGTCCTTTCTACAGCCGAATTTTCAAAAGATGGCTTCGCCACGACGATAAAAAATATCCCGTCGGAATACTTAAAATACACGCAGGAGTTCGGCTTGTTCGCTCCAATCGCTCCAATCGATAAACGACTGGAAGATCGATGTATGCGTCGTGATGACCCACACCCAGACGACGAAGAAGTCGACGCCTGGTTTGACGGATCTGATAGCGAGGAGGATATGGAAGGCGTAAGTACAACGATTGGAGATGGCTATGGGAGGAATGGGCCGTTAATTATTGGGAATAGACCAGCAGTTCGAACCCTTTCTTCGATCTGATACGTAACCTGAGACTGTTGAGGTTTCCTGATGACCAACTACGATGTTTCCGGTAAAGGTTTACGATCCGTAACACACACGACATACTGACGAGAACCTAACTTAGGTGGGAACTAGGAACTTATATCCCCAAAGATATGATCCAAGGCCAATTACCACCCCTTCGCAATCAAAAGCGGATCGAGTCTATCGTCCTTATTACGGACGGTGAATGCGGTCCAAGTTTACGTACACATTACTTCATGGACCTCGCTCAATTTGAGGGACTACGATCCCTTGAATGGAGAGGTTTAAAGAGATACGATGATTTCCAAGCTGTCGGAAATTATATTGCAGCTCGTGGCCGACAAATAAACTCGCTCAAATTTGATCTTATAGACTGGGATCGTGCCGAGAGGATCTGGGTAAACGGATTTAACCAAGAAACCCGACGACATACAAGGCTACCTGATAATTTTTTTGCGGAGGTGGTTCTCGGAATACGACGTGGAGATAAAAAGGAGCCCCTACCCTATCTTGACGAGCTCGTTCTGGCAGAAGTGTCCTTTCATCCTCTGGAAAGAGAACTTGCTTGTGCCCTCAATATTCAAGGGTTACGGAGTCTGAAATTGTGGGATTGTCCAGGAACAGTTCATTGGCTACGTCGGATACTGGAAGCAGGAAGCACAATGAAACTACTGTCCTTTGAAGTAGTTATCAATCTGTGCCATAATAGTTTGCACGGAGGTGGAGTAGAGCATATTACCGAGACTATTAGTGGATTCATCCGGCTTCTTCGCGGATTAGAGGATCTCTACCTCATGCTACCATATTCAGTCGATTGGAGCAGACTCGCGGATGGTATATCGCGTCACTCTAGTACTCTTCGACGTATTGTCATACATAATCTGGGAAGTGAAGGTTGTGATGAGGTGTTGGACGGGAAGATACCTTGGACGTCTCAGTTCGAATGCATACTCAAGGGGAAATAGTTATCGTGCTTTGGAACCTCCATGTCATTACAGAAACTGGTTAGAGCCTCTGTGAAGTTTGGATTTGATATGGTCGCTAAAGTACAATGTAGCTTCACCACTCGCAACTAATTTGGCCAAGGCCGACATGCAAGCTGATACATCTCCGGACAAGTTGGGTGGTTTTTTTTTCTCTGGAAGCTAGGGTCTACAGGTGAACTCCCTTTGATACCCTGTAGGTTAGAAAGGTTTGAACTTTGGTTGCTAACATCCGCGCAGATGTAGACATAATGCTGCAACCCTTTGAGGAAGTGCACCGCTTTGCACGGTGGGCCTTTGGCACTGACGGTCTCCCGGATCTCAAGGTCATCTCCTGGGGCGACTTTTCTCAAGAAGGGCGTTGTTCGGAATATAACACTCTTCTCTGTAGATCTGCCGATGGCTATCGCACGATGACCTGTGCTGATACGTGGTCTTGGGATATTGTGAACGATAACATGGACCTTCTAGCAGCCTGCGCGTTTGATTTCATAATGCACTAGGTGTCTTTGTGTTAGGTAGGACGGCAAGTTCTGTTTTATCGCAATGAATTGATTTGCCTGCCTTGGAGGATGGTCCCCGTGGCCCATGAGCTGTACCCGAAAATACTTGAAACGAGTCTAGAAGCTTACGGCTACCTGAGAGACTATTTTTCGAACGATGTATTATTTACTTACTAAAGTTCAATCGCCTCCGATAATAATCGTGTTTCAAGCTCTATTTTTGACTATTGCAATTGTTCGAGGCGCTAAACTATACCCAGAGTCGGGGAATAATCATCATTAAGCTGCCCAGTATAGAAGCGAGAGGCGGCCATCTCAGCCATAAACATTTAGCTACAACCAATTGGTAGCGGGAGCATAACTTATTCTACGCGCCCGATAACCGTGAGATAAATAAAGACAGCTCTCACCCTGAAATATTGATGGGAACCCAATCTCAGAAACCTCATTAACTACCTCCTCGAGCAACAAGAAGTATCCTGGTTCACGACTCTGCTAGAATGAATATCCAAAACCTATTTTCCAGCCCCTGCAGTTCATCTCCACATCACAACAAAGCGAAATCCTCGACACCGGTATCTGGTGGGTCGACGCAGCTGCGCACGAAAGACTCGAACGAGGAGGCAA
The DNA here is from genome assembly GCA_027569045.1 of Aspergillus biplanus. Lineage (NCBI taxonomy): Eukaryota > Fungi > Ascomycota > Eurotiomycetes > Eurotiales > Aspergillaceae > Aspergillus > Aspergillus biplanus. The sequence goes on from JAPDEJ010000050.1 coordinate 51,110, forward strand.
CCACTGATGCTTCTATCTCCCTATTGACCAAAATAGATCAGTACACCTTGACATCACTCCATCCTATGTTGTCCCTAGTACCTTGATCCCCGGGGACTCAAAGGCCTATAGGATAGTTAGTCTTCTGGAATGTTCTTTCTCAACCTCGGCGGAGAAGGTTGTAAGGCTTGACGTTCCGCGTGGCAAGACAGTGCGTGATTTTGTGGACCTGCTTATCTAGCATAACCATCATAAATATGAGTTCGACCACAAGGGGAAGGGCTGCAGGTACCGAGCTGATCACCAGATAACCCTCTTTTATCAGAATGGGCTTTTGGTGGACTCGGACCAGATCCAAGAGGCTAAAGGGGCTATTCTCACGCAGTGGCCGGATCAAATACAGTATCCTCTCGTAGAGGGCGTCTACTATCAATAGTCTATTTCTTTTGATCTTTTCTTCTTTTTTTTTCGGCTGCTGGTTGGGTTTGCCATGGGTAATTGGGTGATTGGGTGATTGGGTGGTTTTACATTTTGGGTCTCGTCAGTTGTGTCATTCATTGATCGATAAGAAATCGAAAAGCTTCCGTATCAAGAGAGCCTCTGGCCAAAATGTTTCTTTCTTTCTCGTATTTAATGATAAATAGTGACTCCAATTTCGAGCTCTGTATCTGTATTATTAATAGCCATCAAGTCATAAATCCTTTTCAAGTCACACAAACAAATCCCTGACACATAAAAACTTAATATAAAAGAACCCCTCCAATTCGGGAGACTAGGGCAGCGCGGTCCGGGACCGCGGGGTAAAATTGCCTAGGTGCCTTATCATATCGGCACCCCCTCTTATCGTGTCCCCAGTAACAAGGATGTTACTCCTTCCCGACGCCGGCGCTTGAACCACCCCTCCACCAACAATAATCAAAGTCGGGTAAAGGGGAATCTCATACCTAAGTAGCCCAGTAGACTAAATTTGTTATCAGTTCCGGCGGTGAGGAACTTGTATCAAGTGGTTCAGGACAGAGTTTCTGGGACCGCGCGCGCGGAGTGGTGGATCCCATCCCTTATCGGGAGGAGCGCACCGTCCACGTAGCATTGCAGCACAGCTCCTACCAGATTACCTATAAAGTGGGCGATCGAACGGGTTCTGATAACTTTCTGAGGCCTCTGTTCTTCATCATCTCTGCTTGAGTTCTATCAACTTGACTCTTGTTTTCATTACTTAACCCATTCTAATACGAAGACAATTAATCTCGACACAATGGTTGGTCGTCTCGCTGGGAAGAACTGTATCGTCACCGGTGCCGCTGGGTATGCCCCCCTCCACCCCCTGAACCCCCTGCAAATGTGTAAGGGGAAAGAAGAAAACTGATAAAAAATGGCAGTGGCATCGGCCTCGAAACCACAATCCTCATGGCCCAGGAAGGCGCCTCAGTCCTCATGACCGATATCTCCGCCCCTGGTCTCGAAAAAGCCCACGCAAAAGTCGCCTCCCTCGTCCCCCAACCCGCCGGCCGCGTCGAATACCGCGTCGTCGATGTCTCCAAGGAATCCGAGGTCGAGGCTGCCGTCGCCCACCTCGACGCTTGGGGTGGGTTGGATGTTATGTTCAACAACGCTGGGATCATGCACCCCAAAGATGGCGATTCCGAGGAAACCCCTGAGGGAATCTGGGATTTGACGATGAATGTCAATGTGAAGGGCGTGTGGTATGGGTCTAAGCATGCTGTGAAGAGTCTACGGAGGCATGGGAAGAAGAAGGGCAGTGTGATTAACACGGCCAGTATGGTTGCGTTGGTCGGGGCCGCAACGCCGCAGTTGGCGTATACGGCTAGCAAGGGCGCGGTTTTAGCGATGACGAGGGAGTTGGCGATTGTGCACGCGAGGGAAGGGTTCAGGTTCAATTCTTTGTGTCCTGCACCGCTTAAGTATGTCCCTCCCCCCTCTTTCCCTTCTTTTGCCTTGGATCTCTCGATCTCCTCTTTGGACATGCGCTGACGGATTTTTATAGTACCCCACTGCTGCAGGATTGGCTGGGTGATGACAAGGAAAAGCGATTCCGTCGCGAAGTCCATTTCCCCACCGGCCGTTTCGGCGAGGCTATCGAACAGGCCCACGCAGTTATTTTCCTGGCTAGTGACGAGAGCAGCTTCGTGAATGCGGCAGACTTTGTGGTCGACGGTGGTCTGACCAAGGCATATGTCACCCCAGAGGGACCTGCCACAGCAGCGCCCCAGAACCAGGGCCAATAGATGATATCCAGACTGCAATGAATGAATGATCACTGTACTTTATAATTTCGTCACTTTTTCTTCTTTTCCCTTTTATCTTCTTTCCCCACCACCCCCGCTCAAAACGGATTGAAATTGAGGGCTACGCAAATGAAATCCAAATCTGCTGCTGTCGCATAACCCGACAGATATTCCAGGGTCCAGCCTTCTCCAGCGGCAATTGCCACATATACTCCAGTAGCAAAAGGGTTCTCTGCATATTCCCCAATCCAAACGTATGAACCATAGTCGTAAGTCGCCGTCGAAGCTCATCCTGCTGCTCCGCATTGGAAAGACAAGCCCCCACCACCGCAATCGGCCAACAGAGCCCCGAGTTTATCCGCGCCATCGCAGAAAGTCGACTCAGATGGAGCATGGCCTCCGTAATCGCCGAGTCTATCAGTGCCTGGTGCATGCCATTCGATGTTCTTGAAAACGACCCCAGAGATGTATACAAGTAGAGAAGCATGGCTTGTTGGAAGATGCGGCCGGCTAGGAAGACCTCGGGGGTGACAAAGGAGTAGGGCGTCCAGTGGATGATTTGGGCTTGCAGGGAGCCGTACATGGCGATGTCGTCTGCTGTGGGGATGATTGGTTGCTGCTGCTGCTCACCTCGATCTTGCTCGTGATTGTTGTTATGGTTGGGTTCGGTCTCATTTTCTTCCGTGTCGTGCACCATCCACTGGCGGCCTAGGTCAAAGATGCAGGGGATCAAGAGAAGGAGTTCCAACCAGCATCCGGAGAGATTACCGACGTATTCAGAGGCGAGGAGCTGTCGGGCTCGCTGTTCGAGATCGAAATTCAATAGTAGTTGTGGGCTAGCTCGGGCGTCGATCGAGATCATGCTTACAGTCGCAGTGTATGTGTAGTATTCGATGACGAAGTCTTTGAGGTCTTTAGGTACGGCGGTATCGCTTTGAGAGAGGAGTCGGAGGAGTAGTGAGTTTGCCGCGGATAAGTGGTCGAAAATTGTCCCGTTCATATCGCCTTTTGCCGTCTGCCTATTCTTAGCATATTTTTCAAGGGATAGGAGAAAAGAGGAAGGGAGATACCTCTGTAAAACACATAACTAGCGCTCCCACTGTAAGCATCAACGGGTTCGTCTCCTTCCCATCGATGAACTCGGTGACACCCTTGCGAAAGAGTCGAAGTGCCTTGGTGTAGTGGCTATCTGCGATTCCATCGACGTCGTTCTGCGTGCGAAAGGCCCGGTGGGCCGCGCTCTGCGTCAGAACCAGCTGAAGCAGGAGGTCGCTCGTGAATGCAAGTGGGACGATCTGAACTAAGAACGGATTGACGGGAGTGGAGCCGTTGGCCATACAATCGGCAGTGGTAGCTAGATAGTGGCTCAGCAGTTGGAAGGACTCGGGGCTGTATCCGGGGAGCATAGACAGGCTGCGCGGCATTACGTCGCCGATAGCCATGGCGTTATTCGGGATCTGAACGTTTGGTGTGATTTCGGCATGGGAGAAGCCCATGGGGATTAGAGATGTTGCATCTGCATCCGTCAAGGAGAGCAGCGGTCCTGTCGGATCTATGTTAAGCGATACATCTGCCGGTGAGGGGGGCGCAGAATGCGAGGATGAAGAGGAAGAAGCCCCGGAGTCCGATGGGCTGGCTGAGCCACGACGATCGGTCTTGGGAAGCTCAGGGTGTTGCGCTACCGTCTGCGACTGGGCATCTGGAGGATCTCTGCTACCTGTAGATGCCCCTGATAGGTTCGAAGGCCAGCTGCAGCTGAGTTTGTTTCGCACGCAGCCGCCGCATGTCGGCTTGGCTTCATCGCACTTTTTCTTGCGGCGTCGGCATGTCCAACAGCCGGTTCTTACCCGGACAATCGGCTCGGTACGCAGCCGTTTAGCAGGAGGCATTGACTTGGGTGGTATGAGAGTGAGAACCCGATGGTCAGATTAGTGGGAGTAAGTTTATTTAGCGTCAGGCAGGGGGTTCAGAGTTCGGGGTTGAGAGGTGGGGAGAATCCGGACAATCGACGATGAGGGGAAATAGCACTAGTTACGCTTGGTACTAGACCAATAAAAGGTGGGTCATCCCGACAGGATCCCCTGCTTCCATCGGTTGTGATTGAATGACAGGAGGTCTTTTGAATTAATTTCATTCTTTCATATATTTTGGATGGTGTAAGTGGGAGTAAGAGGAGGGTACTAACAGGAGTAGAACCAGAAGTGGGGGAGAGCACAGAACCTCTGAATTTATTGACTACAAACCAATGTCGCTTTACCATCCTCTACTATTCATCATCTAGAAATTCCGGTTATAGGCTTTGATATTCAGCCTAGAGCTAAATTGCAAACTTTAAGATCCGCGATAAAAATAGCACATTGCTCTCTCTTCACCACCCCAAACGATGCCCAGCGCCTAAGCGGCGGCAAACATTCCATCTCTTTTCTTCTCAACTTCTGTTCATTTTTTTTATTGCCTTGAAAATCCACTAACAATGACTTCACTATCACTGCTATCATCGGCTTTCCAGGGGCGGTAGCCCCCCTCCCCTCCCTGTCTCTCTATCCGGTCATGTTTTCCAGGACCTCAAAGGACCGCCCAGAATGTATACCTCGAGATCTTCACTAATCACGAATCCCGCTTCCATTCATCTGCCCTTCACTCCCCTCAGATGCGAAAGGAGTTAATAGGGTCTGCGCAAACCCGGGATGAATTAGAGTGGCATCCTTGGGTCCCTCCACGTCCCTTATCATGCCAATTCTATTTAAAGATGTTTACAAACGTCCGTTTGAGCGGAGGTCAAATTTCAGCGGATTGCGGATATCTGTTTGCGGTTGAGGGAGCCTGTGGGTGGTCAGTGCCCACGGCAGCGATAGTATGGGTATCGAATGGAAGGTGGTGATAGTTTTATTATTTAGATTATCATATATAAAAAACAAGCTAGTTATAGATATTTTTCAGGTCACAAAACAGGGATTCACTGCTATGGAAAAAGAGCGATGCCCCATTTACTCAGTGATGTGGTACTCGGGGACGGGGTGGCGGCCGTGTCTCTGTACAATCGGAACATTAGCCGGTGGTTCCACTTCGAGAGTTAACTTAGTGAGGGAATAACATACCTGGACACGTCCATACTTAACACCAAGGCCGACTCCGCTGGAGGCGTCATAGGGAATAGGGCTGTTGTAGTTATAGGTGGGGGCGTGGTGCTTCCAGGTGCGCTTGACGATATCAAGGATTCCGTGACCACCGGAGCACTTACCCTCAGTCAGGGGGGCGGGCCAGACGGGGTTGTACTTGCTGTAACCATTAGCGGAGAGGGGGCCGTTGTAGCTGACGTTCAAGTACAGGTTGGAGGTATCGACGTCGTAATTGACATAGCCGACCTTCTCAGCGAGGAAGCTGAGGAGGTTGGCGCCACAGTCCCAGCGGCCAAGGGAAGGAAGACCCCAGTTGGCGGACAGGGAGGCGATAATGGAGTAGTGGGTGTAGAAAGTGTTGTCTTCCTTGCCATTCAGGTGCTTGGGGACGGCACCCCCGAGGAGGAAGCTGAAGATGTTGTTTCCGAGCTTGTAGGTGGAGTTCTCGTCGAAGGTGAGGAGGATGAGGGTGTCCTTGGTGAAGTACTCGTCCTCCAGGAGGTCGATCAGGAAGTTCCAGGTCCAGGTACCAGCGAAGCCGATGTTAGTGTCATGGGCGTCGTTGGTCATGTTGGGGGTGATGAACATGTACTGGGGCAGGCGGTGGTGCTTGAGATCATCGTAGAAGTTGGTGAAGTTCTTGATCTGGCGCAGCCTGGTAGGGTCCTGAGTCACGGAATCGTACAGGATCATGGGATTGTGCTTGCGAACGTAGTCGTTGGGGCCGGATTCGGGGTATCGGAAACCCTGGTATCCGGGATAGGGCAGGTGCTCCTGGTATTCACCCCACGCAATCTTCTTGGTGTCGAACATATCCGCAATGGTGGAGATGTTGGCGGGAACTTGAAGGAAGTTATCGTTGTCCATACCGAAAGTGTCACCACCAGCGGAAGCACAATAGTTGGGCTCAGATGGGTGAGTGACGGCCCAGAGGTTGGTGAGGGTGAGACCCTTCTTGGCCAGCTTGGCCAGGTGTGGCTCATTCTCAGCTTTGTCAAAATCCTATCATTGTTGGTCTCAGTAAACACGGACAAACTTCTGTCATTCACAAAGAGCAAGGTAACTCACGGTGTTTTCCAACCAGATGTTCACAAAGCGCTTGAAGGCGTGGCCATTGACATTGGAGACAGGGGAATGAGGCAGCACACTAGCCTGAGCTGCTTCGATCTCCGCCGCCGAAGGGTATTGCTCAGAGGAAGTCTGAGCCAAGGCCAAAGCCAAACCTCCGAGGAGGGTCACGAGTGGCTGTTTGCAGAACATTGTACCGGGAATACTCTCTCAAGTCAGCAACAGAGGAGTGTTTATATCGGTATGTACCGGTAGTCAAATCTCACATACAGACAAAATATCCAGAGAGTGAGATAGGACAGGATCGCCGCGTCCTTAAATATGTCACTGGGCACAGGCAGACACGATCAATGAGCTCCCAGAAAAGAACCCAGTAATAAAAAAAGGCCGCATACCCCGTCTGGGCCACCTCTTGCACCTTCGAATCAGTCGTCAATTAATTTAAATCCCCAATCACAATTGGCTAGATAACATGCGACCATGACATCCAGGTTCCTCTCGAACAAAATACCGTGTTCCATGGGCTTCGTTGGAGGTGCGCTTCATGCACGAGGTGCCTTGTCCCCCTGCACGTTGCACATCAGTCTGAGCTGACTGGATAACGGGGGATGCAATGGAAGCTCGCTTGTATCCGACCTGACAAGCGTGCTGACGGATCTCGAAGTGGGAAGCGACAATTGGATCGGAGTGGCTGACGGTGGGGTAGACTAAAGCAGACGTCAGGCGAAGGGGCGACACGTGCGGCAGCTGGGCTCAACCAGCGGTGCGTTCTTTGCTGCACCTCATCTCGTTTACGCAGGCCTCTTGGAGTCGGTTCGAGCGCTAAGCTTCCCAAGCATTCCTGGGGGAGTTTGGCAAGGCTTGATGGAACTGTCACGCGATGTTGACTTTTTTTTCTCGTTTTTTTTTTCAAACCGAGCGCCCTATCGTAGCAGGAGAGCTCGACACACGCACCCTCCGCTATAGTAGACACGGAAGTCTTCCGCGCACAATTAATAAGAGGCTTATCATAGAGGAATTCGAGATAGTCTACAATGAATGATAAACCGGTGGAAAGACTTAGAATGATATGTGGCGAGAAAGGTTTTATATAATTAGGATCCCTGCATGGTTCTATATATCTAAGTGCCAACCCGAGACCAAGATACGTGAAATTTTAACAACGCATTTCTCGCATAACTAATAATAAATAAGAACTATAAGGTATATACGATCACTTGTATGGCTCATAATATCATTGCTTGCATTAAGATCACACAGTTCCAGATCTATCTATCTATTTACCATGCATGCCAAAACACATGGTGTATTCACATAACATGTAAGCAAAAAAAGGGACGGTCTAATTAAAGCCCAAATCTTGAATATAGCATGAGACTGCTTCACAATATATGTTTCTAAATGAAGAACTTGGCCTCTCCATCCTTGGCCTTTCCAGCACCGACCAGCCTCTTCACCTCCTCGGTGTATACGGTCTTGACAGCAGCAGCGTCCTTGCCAGCGGCGGTAAGGCGCTCAGCTAGTCCAGCCAGCTCTTCAGTGTCGATCTTGCTGATGACGAGGTCAACATCAGTCAGAACAGAGTCCACCTGAGCGGCAGAGGGCTCCCCAGACTCAGCGAAGTAATTGACATCCTTGACGGAGCCCTTGAGCACACGCTTGTTCTTCTTGGCAGCGTTCTTAGCGGCCTCCTTGGCCTTCTTCGACTTCTCACGATCAGCCTTGGCGGCCTCCTCGGCCTCCTTCTTGCGTTGCTCCTCCTCAAGGCGGGCCTTCTCCTTCTCCTCGACCAGGCGCTTGGCCTCGGCCTCCTTCTCGAGACGCTTCTTGTCCTTATCAGCACGAGCGGCCTTGCGGAATTTCTTGATACGCTCGTCCAGGGCCGCGCAATCGTCGACTAGATGACGCAGACGGGCGGTATCCTCGGTCTTGCGCTTGCGGCGGGCATTGGCGTTCTTCTTCTCGACATGACGCTTCTGGTCACGGTTCTCGTTGTCATCAGGAACATCCTCATCAAGGTACTCGAAGGTACGCCAGCTGTCGAAGTTGTACCAGAAGTTGTAGAATGCATCGACTTCCTCGAAGGTGCTGTTCTCGTCACCCAGTTGGGGGGCGGGCTGGATCTTGGAGAAACGAGACTCGGCCACGAAGACGGGGCGCCACAACTTGAAGAAGTTACCCTTGGCAACCTCCTTCTTGGTTGGGGGCTCGACATCAGCAGCCTCATCCACGGAGTCGAACTGGCGGCGCTTGACGGGGTCGGAGAGCAGCTCAGTGGCCTTCTGGATACACTTGAAGAAGTTGTCGTTCTCGTCGCGGTCGCCCATGGCGGCCTTCTTATCAGGATGGTGACGGAGGACCTTCTTACGGTGAGCACGTTTGATCTGCTCGGGGGTCGCGCGCCAGCGGTACTTGGTCAGACCGAGGACTTGATAGTGATCTTGGCTCTGCGGGTAGGTTAGTATGGATCGTATTTAAAAACAATATTAAAGAATAAAATATAAAATTAAAGAGATAAAAAGTCAAAGCATACCTTCCAGTCCTTGCCCTCTCGAGCGAGGAGCATAGGATCCTCAGGCTCGGAAATATCGTCATTTTCATCATCTTCGGTCTTCTTGACGTTCTGCTGGGCCTGGATACGCTCGTCCTCGGAGAAAGTGCGGTGGTGACGCTTCTAAAGGGTCGTTAGTATAAATTCAGAAAAGAAATATCCCCCAACAGCTCCGAAAAAACCATTTTCCCGTTACTAAGCATCGAAGGAATTATTTGAAAAACGTACTCTGCGAGCATGAGCCAAAAAGTGAGGACCAACAGGCTCCAAGTTCCTCTGGGTGGCCGCAGACAACTTGCCCACAGCCTTGAAATCCTTATCGCCGCCCCAGCCAGCTAGGCTGGGAAGCGTGACATTGACAACCTGCGCAGAAGACATTATGAACTAATTCGAAGCCGGTGATATGGCTTGAGCTTCGAGAAAATGGGGAGGAGGCAGGAAGAAGTGGGGGTGGGAGAGGTAAATGAGGGTGTGAGATTCAGGCACAAAATTATTAGAGGGATGGGTGATTTTTTTTTCTTTCTGCCCCGGCTCTCCGCCATTTCATGGACCAATCATACAACATGAGTTTCGGAGGTGATCGAAAGTCCTTCAACTTGGAAAAGCGAAAGTTGCGACGTTGACGGCTATTTTTGCTTGCAGTGGAAGATTTATATCTTTTTTTTTCTTGGATTTTGGTCCATTCATTCCATATTCTAATAAATATACCTACGATTGGCCCGCAAGCTGGACCACTTGACTCAGCTACTCTCCTCTAGCCAGCCGACAATCAATCCATTCGCCCGATAGAGACCGCTTCGAAAAGCAGCCCGAGTCCTCATCAGCTCGTTCTTATTGTATTTTTCTTTCAAAAGAACATTCGACATTCTCAAAATGGCTTCACAAACCGCCGTCTCCGCACGGAGCGCCTACCGACAACTTCTCCGTGCCACCCGCATCGCTTTCCGAGGTGATTTGACTCTATCCCAGAAAGTAGGTAGGCCTTTGTGCTAACGTTACCTATCCACCGATCAGAGGATAGCCGTGTGCTCCTTGCTGCCCGTCAGGAGGCTCGTCAGAATTTTGACAATCACCGAAGAGAAGGAATAGACACACCGATGCAAATCAACCACGCAATTGAAGTCGCAGATATCTTGAAGCATAATATTGTACAGGGTGTTCGGGAGGCCGAGAACGAGGCCGCAAAATGGGGTATGTGCCCCATTTCTTTCTCTCTAGTGGATGGTTTATTTACTAAGGGGATGTTGCTAAATATTATGTTCTAGAGCTTCGCATTCATGACGATATCGAACGTGGCGATAACGACTCGATTAAGATTGCGGGAAAGGATGTCAAGATTGACAAGCCATGCTCGTCATAAGATAATCTACACGACCAGCTTAAAGGATTCAAAATGCTTGCATTTTGTCGACTGTATTATAGTATACCCAAACTTTTTTCTTGTTACTTCCATTTTTCACTCTCCTCTGGCGTATTTTGGGGGGTATTACTTGGGTTTATAAAATTTGTGAATACATTACAACGCCCGCTTTCGAACATACATGATAAAACCTTCCCTGGTTGTTTTAAAGATATAACACAAGTAAAGTCGAAAAAATAAGAACCCTAATCACCAGACAAACTCGAATATTGGATCTCGCCACTACCTGGAGGCGGGGCAACATTGAGATTGCGAGGCTGCTCATCCTTCTCGATCTCTCCGCCAGCAGCAGTCACGCCCTTCCTTCCCGGTCCACCTCCCCTTGAGGAGGATCCCGTTTGTCGGCCTTCACGGGCATAGTTCAGACGCTCCTCCCGGTCCACGTTATCGAGAGGCTTGGGTTTCCCCCAGCGAACTCGGAGAGGGCAGCCTTGGATGACGGCTTTGCCTTGACACTGCTTCGCAGCCTCCTCCGCACCCTCACGTGTAGCAAAATTTACAAACGCTGAGTGGGCGCGATGGGAGCAGATCAACGAGCGGAGCTGTCCAAACTGACCGAAGAAGGACCGCAGTGTATGTTCCGGAAGGTCGTCCTCAACACCCGTGACAAAGAGCGACGTAACATTCGGATCTGCGGGGGGGAGGATATCCTCTTGCGATGGCGGAAGCTGGGCGGTGCCCGGGAAAGGCCGGCCACCGCCACCACCACCACGACCGCCACGCATCCCACCCCGACCCCTCATACCCCCTCTGCTGTCTCTTGTTCGTATAGGCCCTGGACCGTTCCCGTAGCGGCTGTGTACGACGGCGGCGCCGCTGCTGGAGGATGGCTCGGGCTCCCCGTCCTGCGACGGCCCAGCTTCTATTTGTTGTCGTGGTTTGCGGTAATAAGGTTCACTGTTTGCGAGTCTTCGGAGTAGCTCTCGGGCCTTCTCGTCTGTTTTTTCATATTCTTCCACCGCCCCCCGTCCTTCCTCGATCTCCTTCTCGTGACCCTGGGCGTAATATTCACGGTTGATGGAGCTTTCGGGACCCGGGGCAACCATTTTGAGTGCTGCATCGCGAACCACGATGGGGAGGCCGAAGGAAAGATCTAGCATACAGCATTGACAGCAGTTTTTCAGTCGAGCACACGTTAAACAAATGGTAGTGCGCTTAGTTCGCGCCGTGCGGTCAGCTTTCCAGCGGAAAATAGTGAAGGGACGGGTGCACTAGTTTCTCAAGCATTAGCTCTGATGAATTCGATACATTTAGCTGTGGTGACAGAAAGAATATTCAGGTACGTACGATCTTGCATTCGGCGCCGTAGTCTTCCTTGAGCATCTGTACGTACGGATTGTCCGGGAGGCAATTCTCGCAGACGGAGGGGAAATCGGTCGACTCCCATCCAGACCGGTTGAGATCTTGTTTGATCTGAGGAGGAGGCATTTTTGGATATAATCCGAGGGGAGCTGCCGTTCGGAAGAGTGAAGGGAGAAGGGAGATGAAGAATGGTGTTCAAAGCACGACTTTTGGATGATTATCGATAGCAGCATTTGCCTCAGTCGGTGGCTCAGGGCCTACTGTGGCTGATCACTGTGGCTGATATTGCACAACTCTTTGTTCTTACACGTGATCTAGGCACGTGATATTATATGCGGGTCGAGCCGATAAGTCGGACCGGATTGTCACTGCCAAGAAAGGAAATACGTACCTTAATAAACTTCACCATCTGTGGGCCGGTAAGGGTAACGTGTCGAATTTGACTTGGCAAAATTCGATTTCGAATTCTAATAAGGAGGTCGATTGGAACCAGACCAAGTTGAAAGTCAATCCGCCTTAGATTTGATGGTTCCTTGTAGAGATGGTCGAGGCGTATCCGATACGACGATGGAGCAAGGAAAGAGGAGGCGAATAGCAGCCGACAAAATCAGGCAATGCTCCATCCGAGCCACAGCCACGTTCGACCAGCCCCAATTAAAGCATCAGAAACCTGAACCCCAGATGAAGGGCCTGGGAGAGTCCTAAGTAAATTAGCACTGCGAGCCGTCGTGCGGGTGCCTGGTTGGCTGGCCAGCAGCCCACAAATGATTGGCTGGGGAACCTCAAAAGTTTGTCGCAATTTCACCTCCTTTCTTGACCCCCGTCGTATTCACATCGTATTTGCCTTCGCCTTTTTTTTTCTTCCACCTCAAGGTCTCTGATAACTGTCTCCCTTTTCTCTTCCCCCGTTGTCTAGGTTATCCAAGTGTGGATATATAATATCTATTAGACTTCCGGATTGATCTTTCTGTTGTTCTCAATTCAACTTACTTTCCATTCTCTACCTCTCCTCTCTTTTCCCCATTCGCCCCCTTTTTTTTCCCGCACCTCCTCAGAACCATCCTCACAAAACAACCAATTCCTATCAACAATGGCTCCCTCCGCTTTGGAACAAGAAAATCATCAGCGCGATGCTGACTTTAACCGCGCTCTTCACGGTCAATCCTCGCAGGCCCGAGGTGGCTTTGCTGCCATGCGCGGAAAGGACGCCGCCGCCCAGAAGGCTGCCGTCGACGAATACTTCAAGCACTGGGACAACAAGGCTGCTGAGGAAGAGACGGAGGAAACCCGCGCTGTATGATTAGCACCGTCAATTGGTATTTTTAACGTTTTGTTTTCGCATTTACTAATCTTACATTCGGAGATCAGGCTCGTCGCGCAGAATATGCTACTTTGACCAGACAGTATGTTCAATCCCCAGAGGAAATCCTCATGATAATTGTCCCACTGACCCGAGTTCTGTCCCCCAGCTACTACAACCTTGCTACCGATTTCTACGAGTACGGATGGGGTACTTCCTTCCACTTCTGTCGCTTCGCCTATGGAGAGCCCTTCTACCAAGCCATTGCCCGCCATGAACATTACCTCGCCCACCAGATGGGTGTCAAGGAGGGAATGAGGGTCCTCGACGTTGGCTGCGGTGTCGGTGGGCCCGCCCGCGAGATTGTCAAGTTCACCGGTGCCAATGTTGTCGGGTTGAACAACAACGACTACCAGATCCAGCGTGCCACTCGCTACGCAGAAAAAGAGGGATTGAGCGACAAGTTGAGCTTTGTGAAGGGAGACTTCATGCAGATGCAGTTCCCTGACAACTCCTTTGATGCCGTCTATGCTATTGAAGCCACCGTCCACGCCCCCGAGCTTGAGGGTGTGTATAAGGAGATCTTCCGCGTGCTGAAGCCTGGCGGTGTCTTCGGTGTGTACGAGTGGCTGATGACCGACGAGTACGACAACGACAACGCGGAGCACCGTAAGATCCGCCTGGGTATTGAGCAAGGAGACGGTATCGCCAACATGGTCAAGGTTTCTGAGGGTCTTGCCGCCGTTAATGGTGCCGGCTTCGATCTTCTCCACCATGAGGATCTTGCCGATCGTCCAGATGCCATCCCCTGGTACTACCCTCTGGCTGGATCCTTCAAGCACATGTCATCTCCCTGGGATTTCCTGACCATCGCCCGCATGACATGGTGGGGTCGTGGTTTTGCCCATCGCTTTGTCGGAGCCATGGAGACCATCGGTCTTTTCCCCAAGGGCTCTCAGAAGACTGCGGATAGTCTGGCATTGGCTGGTGACTGCCTCGTCGCAGGCGGTGAGAAGAAGCTATTCACCCCGATGTACCTGATGGTCGGACGCAAGCCCGAGTAAATTAACGACGTTACTTGCCATAAAAACCAGAACCACATTGAATCAGCATCCTCGGTCTACATTATTTAATCCCTGTTGGTATTTCTTCTATATGGCCTTTTTCGCGCCTTCTTTTTTTGTTTCCCTTTCTTCGGCTGTTATTATTAATGCATACCACCGTGGGATGCTATTTACCTGGAGTTTTCATTCTTGTCTCTGTATTTTTCCCATCTTATGTCCTGCCATTTTTTTCCCGGGCAGTGTACGAACTCTTTGTGTATGCGCCGACGGTGATGATTGCTTCCTTATTAGACTAGATCGATAGTATTCGATTCAAAATGAGACACGTGAATCTCTTTCCACTCCCCCCACTTGTATCTCCATTCTGCTTGAATGCATCTATACAAAATTTCGGATCCGAAAGTCAGCTAACACAAGATATTTACATCATGAACCCTAACCAAATCCTAATTATGCATGCAGATGATGTTTACTTAGACTCCAACACATGCATCACCAACTTCTTATACGCCTGAATCCCTTTCAGGAGCTCCCTCGTCTCAATATGCTCGTTCTCCCCATGCGCCACCAGGATCGACCCGGGGCCGTACAGATACTTTTTATGACGCCCTTTGAGCCGGGGGACATCCGTCCCGTAGGACACGGGGGCAGTTTCGAATCCTGTTCCAGTCAGCTTCTCGTCGTAGGGGAGATGAAGAGAGAGAGGGAGCTACCAGGCACGTCATGATCCAACAAAGTAGCCGGATACTCAAACTTAAACTCCAATCGAATATTTGGATGCCTCGCCGCCGTCTCCTCCACCAACCGCCTCACTTCCTCCATCTCACTCACCACCCGAACCGCACAAAGGGCCTTACTCGCCCCGGGGACGATATTATAGTTCACGCCCCCTTCCAGTTTCCCGATATTGAACGTCGACGGACCCAACAGCGAAGACACTGGCCATTTCACCGAGAGAAAATCGGTCAGGGCCTCGACAAGCGCCGTATTCGCATTGATGCCATGCTGGGGGTATCCCGAGTGACTGCTACAATTAATCACACCATCCCTTATAATATCACATTATGAAAAAAAGTCAAGGTAGTGACGATAGGGATAGATGAAAAGGAACTTACCAAGCCTTCCCCACCCCCACCAACTCGAAAACGAAATGCCCCTTATGACCAACCACCAACTTGCCCTCCGTCGGCTCTCCAAACACAACCCCCTCAAACACCAGATCATGCTCGTTGGCCGCAATCATTCCGGGCCCTCCCTTCTCCTCACCAACCACGAAGAGGAGCGCGACATCGCCCTCACCCACCCGTCCCTCGGCGCGGAGCTCTTCCAGTGCACAAATCTGTGCCGCGAGTGCACCCTTGTCGTCACAGGCGCCGCGGCCGTAGATGGTCTCCCCATCAAGGCGGAGGGGGATGTGTGGGGGAACGGTGTCGAGGTGGGAGGTGAGACATGCGCGGGTGCGGCGCTGGGAGCCGAGATAGGCGTAGATGTTTTCGCGGGTGGAGTGGGGAGAGATGGGGAGGCGTTCGACGGTATAGTTGAGGGTGGTGAGGTGGTTGGAGAGCCAGGTGGTGAGAGCTTGTTCGGATTCGCTGGTTGAGGGGATTTGGATGAGGTTATGAAGGAGGGGGATGACGGGGTGTGAGGACATTCTTTCTTCTTTCCTCCTTTCTTTACTTTCTTACTTTTCAAATTTCACTTTGGTATTTTGCTTTTTACATGCTTTTAGTTGTTCAAGGGGAGGGGAAGGTGAGCACGTCGCGAAAGAGAGAGAGGCGGGGTTGACCATTCGGGATGGCGTCACCATTTTCTCTATTTGGTGATACCCCGTTCCATGCTGACTGTTATTGATTTTGAGACTAAGTAATACCCCCCTAGGGCCGTCAATGAAGGCTTGATTCATTTTTTTGAGATAAGAAGAATACTCCGAGTAAAGTGTCGATCTCGGAACCACCGAAGGGAATAATATCCAAATCCAACAAGCCCCTGTTTCCACCCACGGTCCGATTAGGTTGGCCAAGGGGTTCGTCCTCGGGGGAATATCTCGAAAAGCAGTTTTGGATGGATTTTTGGATGGATTTTTGGATGGATTCCCAGTTTCACGGCTTCTCGATCCCCTAATAGATTAGGGAGAAACGAATGTGGGGGAAGGGGAATGACGCTTCCGTGGACGGATATTTTCTCCTGGATTTGAACAGCCCTATTCAATGGCTAACGAACACTCGGGGTCAATTGGCAAAGGGAGTAATTCTCCGAGTCTAAGATCGATCAAGTACCTAGCACCGATAGTAGAAGGGAAAAAAACCTCCTCAGAGTTAAAGTATATCGGCAGGTCACACGATTATTAACGCCGATCCATGGACGAACGAGCCGGGCGAAAGTCAATCTGAAGCCAGCACCGTGGGTGGCAGATCGCATGAACAAATGATTTCGCAACTCGTGCTATATCCCGCTTCGTACCCTGAGTCGAGGGAAGATAGTATTTCTCGCCACCCATGGCTAAGGTTTACCATGACATCAACACTGTACGAGAGCGGTATGTAATCGTAAGGGGCTGACAGGGATTTAATCGCCTCTTATCTTCATCTTATACAATAGTATCATCTTTGATCATATTCCCACCTACCTTGCAAGACCCAGTTGAAGAGAAACAATCCATCTATCAATATCAGCGTGGAGAAGAAATACAATGTGACCCATAACGTCCCAACTATCACACTCTGATACAATTCTAGCGGCCAATTACTCTTTCCCAGTCACTTCCCTGTGTATATGGAGCAAAATATGTCCGCATGGATGCAGTCATCAAGCCTAGGAGAACCGGACGGCGCAGACGACGACTTCGTTCCCAGCCAAACATATTGGAGTCGAACTCTGATCGCTGTGTCCCTAGCTTCCATCATCGCGGCGACCATCTTCTTCCTGCTGCGGGGTTATAGTCGCTGGCGCACCTGTGGCAAGCTCAGCGTAGAGGACTACACCATGGGAGTAGGGGTATTGTTTTCCTGGGGGATGTGCATCTGCCAGATTATAAGTAGGTCCACCTACCTGTTCTCTACGGAATTCCTGATCTCCGTTACTGGCCACAAAGACATATACTTATATGTTTAGGCGCATATAACGGCGTAGGACATGATATATGGAGTCTACCCCGATCCATGAGGGGACGAGTCACTCTGGTACTAACCATCCCCCCCATTCCAATAACCCTCTTGTTGTTTGTTATGAAACTAACGAAGCAGCTCTTCTGGCTAACCCAAAAATTCTGGGTCTTAGCTCAAGCCTTTGTCAAAGTCTCCATCATCGTACTTATCCGCCATCTGCTCGGTTCCATCAACCTCTGGCGCCGAGTCACGACGGCCCTAATCATATTCACCATCGCGTGGGCTATCACCGGAATCTTGGGCAATATCTTCCACTGCTGGCCACCGCAGTACTTCTGGATCAAGAGTATCGAGGGTCACTGCATGGCGCACCAATTAGCATTTTTCATCACCATTGGCTCCCTTTCTGCAGCTGAGGATGTGGTTTTACTCATTATCCCTATTATTATAGTGTGGAAGATCAAGTTGGCCCCGAGGGAGAAGATCCAACTTACCTTACTTTTTTCCTGTGGTGGATTGTTCGTCCCTACCTTTACCTTCCCCCATATTCACTAGAACGTGTATAAGAGAAAAGAAAAGTGGACTGACAAAAAGCAGAGTCTGCATCTTCAGCGTTCTTCGTCTCGTCGAATTCAACAACTATGCCACCGACAATCTTACCCGTATTCCTTTCCCCACCCTTCCTCTCATCTTTCAAGTAATCGTATACTGATTAAGAAAAAAAAAAGTAAGCGGCGCCCTGGAAGGAATCTGGACAACCCTCGAAATCAACCTCGCCATAATCTGCGCCTCTGTAATCCTCATGCGCCCCTTATTCCGCAGCTGCACCCTCTCCACCTGGCTGCGCTGCTGCTGTACCCGACCCCGCACCTCTCCCAACAGAGGTCCCGAGACCGCCACTTCCTCCGATTTCGTCCATTTCTTTGAACAATGGCCGTACAAGATCGGGGGCGGTGAGGATAGTATATTCTCGCAGGATGTGTACTCGCAGGTTCAGGCCCACGCATACCCCACGCCGGTAGAGGAAGTGAGGAGGTCGCAGAGTCGGACTCGGAGTGAGAGGAAGCGGAGACGGGGTCATGGTAGTGTTAGGGACGGATGTGAGATTGTGAGGAGGTTGACGATTGAGGGGATTCGGGTGGAGACGTCGATTGATCGGAACGTGCAAGATCGGGAGACAGTGTTGGCGTCCGCGTTTGGGGAAGAGGCGGGGAGCCCGTGGAGTTCGAGGGCGTCGTCGGTGGGGGGGTCGTAGCTTTGTAAGAAATCAATTGCGTTTAGATCTTTATATATATATCCCCTTTTATATTATAAGATAAGACTTGTATACTAATGCTGCTATTTATATTATACATTTGTTATAATTGGGTTTAAGAATTCGTTAATTTTATGGCGCTCTTAGATATAGAAAGATCACGTTGGCTGGAAAGTATACAAATATAGAAAATCCACATGACAGTGGGGATATCTGGATCGCTCTCTTCTAATCAATGAGGCTCGTGAAGTGATTCATGAAGTATATATGCTCGAGGGAAATTTTATGAGAGCTTGAAAGAAGATTTAAGGTAAGGGTTTTCAACCTCTGCATCACTGGAGTATATCCCGATGTGGCGGAGATTTAGTTGTCGGAGATAACCCGAAAGGAATTGGGAGAATTATGCGAATGGAGAAACATTTATCCATAAAGTCACGCAGGGCTCAGCCATAGACCGCCACAGAGGGTAAGCCCTAATCAGAGATTTCTCACGTTTGTGGCTGAATCTTCAAGGACCTTCTTTCCCCAAAGCAGGTTGAAATGTTTATTCATCCTGTGCTGACGCAGATCATCTGCACTCCATTCTGCTGACCGATGATTGTAATATCAGAACCTTTTTTTTGCTTTTATATTGTTCGATGCGACCCTGCGTCACGGCGGAGGGCGGCCGCCCGCCGCCCGCTTGATAATCGCCTTGGTGGAAATTCGGATGATCCATTATTAATATTTCCACCCTGCTTACCAACGGGGGGGAAGTGCCGCGACCGGGAGTCCCCCATTGGTTGAGGGGGTTATACTAAATGGAAATGCAACGGATGAGGCGATTAAGACGCGGAATTATGTGTCCACGCAAGATACCTATAAAGTGCTCGAATCTTTTCTAATTTTTGTTCCAATCCAATTCTTCATTCTCAATTCAATTTCAGCCTCAATTCCAGTCTCGATCCAGTCTCAATTCCACCCTTAAACTCGATAATCATAATCTTTAGTTAAAAAGAAGAAAAAAAGAACAAAATGGGCTCCACCGTCACCTTCAAGAACCCCGCCACCACCTCTCTCCTCGAGCTGGTCAAGAACCGCCGAACCGTCTATGGTCTCAAGGCCGAGAGCCCCATCTCCGACGCTGCCATTGAGGAAATCGTCAAAGATGCCGTCCTGCACGTTCCCAGCTCCTTCAACACCCAGACCTCGCGCGTTGTCCTCCTCCTAAAGGAAGAGCACCAGAAGGTGTGGGACATTGCTATTAGCGCCATGGAGGGCCTGGTTGCCGCCGGCCAAGTTCCCAAGGAGATGTTTGAGAACCACACCAGGCCCAAGCTGAATGCCTTCCGGGCTGCCTATGGAACTGTACGTCCCCGTTCACTTTTTTTTTTTTTTTTTACGAGTTGAAACTGATTGTGTAGGTCCTCTTCTTTGTCGACTACGATTCTCTCAAGGAGATCAAGGAGAAGTTTGCCATTTACGCCGACAAGTTCGACCCCTTTGCTCTGGAGTCGAATGCCATGGCTCAATACCTGGGTACGTCCCTCCTTTCCACTTCCACTCTCTTAGATAGTCGAACTAACAGGAAATAGTCTGGACTGCCCTCTCCTCTGAAGGCCTCGGTGCCAACCTGCAGCACTACAGCCCCCTGATCGACGAGCAGATCCAGAAGCAGTGGAACCTCCCTGCTAGCTGGAAGTTGGATGCTCAGTTGGTGTTCGGTGCTCCTACCGGTGCTCCTGGTGAGAAGACGTTCGCTCCTCTGGAGGACCGCTTCAAGGTGTTTGGCAAGTAATTTTTTAAATCTGCAACTATCTGCATTAGCGAGCAATTAGATCATTGGATCACTAGATCATGAGATTATGTCTATGGTTCTAAATACAATTTCGGTTTTCGTTCAAACTATTCTCCCTCCATTAGGCTGCTACATACTTGAATCGTATTTTCCACTAAGACTTCTGTATTAGTTAATGGATCATCAGTAGTATCATCAGGAACCAGGGACCAGGATATGGATCGTGCTGGGATTCAGTGGAGTGAAGGTTATATTTAGTGCTCAGCTTTCTCCCCCCGTATTCGTATGAGAATTTCCTAATCTGGTATCTCTGCTTCTAGTATAAGTACTCCTTCGAGCATACCCTTTCTCTATTCTTTCTTTTTCTTATTTTATTCTCTCTATTTATTATTACTCACTATTATTCTATTTCAAAGTGACTGTGGTTTTGAATTGTGATATTGTGATATTGACAATGGACTTCACCTTCCACAATGGGACAAACGGTTCCTCCCCCTGGGTCGAATTCTACCCCTACAACCCCTCCCTCACAGCCGGCTACGCCTTTATGGCCATTTTCGGCATTGCAACTGTCCTCCACATCATTCTGATTTTCATCTATCGGTCTCCTTATTTTATTCCTTTTCTACTTGGTGGAATATGTACTTTCCTCCTTTCCCTTTCCCTTTCCTTTTTCCCGTACAAACTTATACATAACCAGATTTGGGATATGGACTATATCGGGTATAGAATAAAGGAATGGTACTAATTGAATCATGGATAGGTGAAACATTCGCGTACTACGGCCGCGCCCTCTCGCACCCCGACCGAACCGCCATCGGCCCCTGGGCCCAACAACAGATTCTCCTCCTTGTTGCCCCGCCGCTCCTCTCAGCTACAATCTACATGATCTTATCACGGATAATCACAGCATTGGATGCGGTGCATCTATCCCCCATGTCTCCGAAAAAATTAACCAGGATCTTTGTGGCGAATGACATCGTGTGTTTTTTCACCCAGTTGGTTGGCGCAGGGATCCAGGTTACGGGTGATGCGAAGGTGATGGATATCGGGCTCAAGGCTGTCTTGGCCGGGTTAGTCTTGGGGTTGGTGGTGTTTGGGGTTTTTGTTGTGTTGGCGGTGGTTTTTCAGAGGCGGTATTCGTCTGAGTACTCTTCTATAGAGAGGAAGTGGAAGAGGTATATGGGGGCGTTGTATGTGGCTTGTGCGGCGATGATGATTCGGAATTTGGTCCGGGTGATTGAGTTTGGGTCGCCTAAGGGGTCGGCGGTAAGGAGGGAGGAGGTGTACATATATGTTTTTGATGGGGGGATGATGATGGTGGTTATGTTGGTGTTGGGCGTTTGGCATCCGGGGAGGTTGACAAGAGCGAAAAGAGCAAAAGGGGGGGAGATGCATTTACTTGAGGATAAATAGCGTAGGGTATATTGTATAGAGTGTGTGGCTATATTATAGAAGATGACTAGGAGGAATGTGTATCTGCTGCTCCGGCCACCCGATCCACCCTCCAAACTCAACCGCGAGACAACTCTTGACTCCGCTAAAAACACGCCTGTCCCATCCGTTTATAAACCACGCTTCCCTCATGCACCCCAGGAGCACAGCCCAGTAGCTCAATATGACCAAAGCAACCGGTTCACGAGTTTCAAGCCGGTCGATGAACGTTGTCGGGAGTCGATAAACCCATCCCATAACACATGACATGAGAGTCGTTGGATGGCTTTTCTTCCTTCCATTCCCCTCCTCATCTTTACCCCTTTGATAATTAAAGGAATAGCCATGAGAATAAACCTCCGTATAGGCATTAAGCAAATCTCCAACCACCCGTTCATAAACCCCCTGTTCTTCACCCGGAACATAACCCTTAATCAAGCCATGTATATCACCGATCCGTCTCTTTGCTTCAACAATCTCTTCATCCCCATCTTGATCCCTCTCGCCCCGATCCTGATCTGGACCCTGTAATGGAGTCAAAACCCCGGTAAAAATCTCCCCCTGCCTCTCCCCAAGCACAACCCGAACCCCATGCAACAAAACTAACCACTCACTCTTTCCCTTGGCCCCGAAAACCAGAAACTCGCCCCCCCTCGGCCCACGCCCGAAATACACAAAGCAGATCAGCACACACGCCATATAAACCACCTGGCAATTCTCTTTATCTAGTTTTGTGAGGATGGAGGTGACAGAGCGCACGCCAAAGGTGAAGTGTTGATCCGCGAGGGCGTAGTAGTGGTCTCTTTGGTGGGGGTGAGAGTGGGCAAGATGTAAGGCGGATAGGGAGAGGATGAGATGTATGAGAGAGGGGAAAGAAAGGGACCATTGGGGGAGATGGATTTGCCAGAGATGGTGGTGGTCGGTGGCGGGGTCCGCGAGGGTAAGGTAAGTGGATGTCGTGAAGTGGTGGAAGAGGTGGAGGTCTTTTAATGAGATTCCACCCTCATTACCGTCATTCATTCTTTCGGTGTGTAATTCGGAGTCGAGATTGCATTGGACTCCGATTGAGGTTGAAGTTGAAGTTGTAGCACTAGTAGTACTCGGAGTACTAGATGTACTGGCGGTGGGAGGGGTTGAAGTAGGCGGGGGAGGAGGATACCTTGACTCCCGAAATCTCACCCGAAATCCCTTCTCCGACCCCCCGAAATCACAGTCAATAGCATGAGATTTGCAATTCGAGCAGCTTGGTTTCGTTTCATCGCACTGTCTCGTTAGCATCCATCAACCTCGTCCAAGGTGATATCGAGTTCGCACCTTGATGCGTCGCTTCTTGCAATTCGCGCACCCCAATCGCGATTTCTGGTGCGATCTCCGTGATCGAATCGTTTTTTCCATCTTCTTTTCTAAAGGTTCTATACTTCTGATGCGCATGGGAGTATGAGAGCGTATTCGTTTTTATTTGCCGGTTTGGGATTGTTGCTGCCTGGGTCACGTGGAAATTAACTTTTTGCCCGAACCATGGCTCAATCAAGAAAAGATCACTGCTTTATATTTAGAATTAAGTTTAAATTTAGATGCGAGTGTATAGATCACGAGTGGCCCATACATTATTGAGGTAAACTATCCGTAAGTAGCTAGGAAGTAAAGTGTTTAATAAGTATACCGATATTCGGGATGCTTATCGCCCAGCTCAGCCAACTGCTCCTCATACAAAAGATGCTCTCTGCCCTCTAGAATCTTGGCTCGATGGGTAACCTTCCTCTTATTCAGCCTCTGCAACAGGAGCACCTGCACGACAAGCCCCACCAGCGAGATCACAACCAGAGACAAATTAAACCTGGCGCCTAGTTGGTAATAAGGCGCCGAAGTCTTGGGATAAATCCAGGTGCTCATCACTCCACCCGAGCTGGTTGAGATGAAACCCATGGCGACCGCTGTAGCACGCCGCACATGACCAGCACTGTTATTGGGGACCCAACTAATCAGACAAGGAGCCGCGGCGTAGATGCCCGTGACCAGGAGGATGAGGGCGGCGTAGCGGGCGGCGATACTCTCGCGGATGGTGAGGGTCATTGCGGCGCCGACGAGGGCGATGGCGGTGGTGACGAAGGCGCAGATACCGCGTTGACGGTAGCGGTCGGCGACGTAGGCGGTTATCATTGTTACCACGAAGGCGCAGGCGTAGGGTGGGACGGTCATGAGTTGGGTGGTGGTATTGTCGTAACCCATAGCCTGGACGATGGAAGGGGAGAAGTAGGCGAGGCCAAAGAGGCAGGTGCCGCTGCAAAAGAGGATTGCGCAACAGAGGATGACGTGGACGTCGCGGAAGACGGAAAGGACTTTGCGGATGGTGATGTGGTCTTCAGCTTCGACGAGGTTGGCGTCGAGTTGGAGGCGGTCCAGGCAGCGTTGGACATGTTGGGGTTGGAAGGTGCGGACGCCATGGGGATTATTGGGGAGCATGAGATAGGAGAAGAGTCCGAAGCAGACGGTGAAGAGACCCTCAAGGATGAAAATCCATTGCCAGCCGCGGAGGCCGCGGATGCTATCCATCTGTTGAATGGCGGCGGCGAGAAGGCCGGAGAAGGCACCACTGAGCGAGGCGGCGGAGAAGAAGAGGGCGATGCGCACTTGGAGCTCGTGGCGGCGGTAGAAGTTGGAGAGGTAGAGGACGATACCGGGGAAGAGACCGCCCTCACAGAGTCCTAGGAAGAATCGACAGGCAACGAAGCCACTGAAACTGCGGGACTGGGATTGGAGCATGGTGACTACCCCCCAGGCGGTGCAGAGTGTAGGCAGGAGGATACGGGGGCCGATTTTCTTGAGGATAAGGTTGGAGGGGAGTTCGGCGGCAATGTAGGGGACGTATGTGACGGTGATAGCTACTTTGTACTGGTAATCGCTCAGGTTGAGGTCGGTATCCAGGCCGGCCTGTCTTGTCAGCAGACACCCATAATCTTGATAGGTTTGAGCGGGTAGTAGGGTAGCATACCACACGAGCGTTACCGACGTTGGCCCGATCCAGCCACGCCAGCAGATACAGCATCAGAGTCATGGGCATCAGCACCAGATCCAGCCGTCGGAGCGTCTCCTT
Organism: Aspergillus biplanus; assembly: GCA_027569045.1. Classification (NCBI taxonomy): domain Eukaryota; kingdom Fungi; phylum Ascomycota; class Eurotiomycetes; order Eurotiales; family Aspergillaceae; genus Aspergillus; species Aspergillus biplanus. The sequence continues at coordinate 75,823 of JAPDEJ010000050.1, forward strand.
GTCCAGCTTCTTCTCCTCCTCAGTGGGCTGAACCTCCTCGACGAACATGTCTCTTGCTTTGACGGTTTCGAGGTCTTGGTCCGTCATTTTCTCAGAGTCAATGCTTCTTGGCGTCAATGCTCAATCCCAGTCAATGATGAATGTCAGGCCAGAATACCTGCTACAGCCCGTCTCACCAGGAGACTTTATACTTGGACAGTATTTACTTTTTCTCGGGCAGAAGAAAAGCCGATATTTGACCCCGAAAAGCGGGGGAGACTTGGCGTCTTGTCGGGGGGATTTCTGGGGGACTTATCGCTGTTAGTGTCCCTTAGACTAACTTATTAGTGATTTAGTTCTGACCTAGTACTTACTTTGGGTTGGGACTGGACTGGTCTGGATGATTTTGGTCCGGAAGGCTTGTGTGTGCTGAGCAGAGGGTGCGTGGCAGAAGAGGGCACCATTTTGGGGCGTTGAATAAAAATCAACGCCAAGATTAAGTCCAATTGATTAAAAAAAAAGCTGTATTTCTGTATATAGATATGTTCTATCTCGTCTAGCAGAATCCAGAGTTAAAATCAATCTTTTTGTTCAGTGCTCCTCTTCCTCGCCCCATTTTCCAACCTCCCCGCATCAACAATCGCCCTCTCATGCGTTCCCCTCCCAATCTCTCCCGTCTCATCACTCGCCCACATCTCAAACAAATATAGCTTCTCCTTTCTCCCCACATACTTCGCTTTCGCAGTTACTTTCGCCCCAACTGGTGTAGGTGCTGTATGGGTTGTGCTCAATTGGGTATCGATGGATAGTTGTCCTTCTTTTAGATACGGATGGAGGACTCGCGCAGCGGCGATCTCCATGAATGCGACAAGACGGGATGTAGCCAGGACGCGGGGGAATTGGTCTGCTTCGGTTCCATTGCTCGAGACGATTTCGTTGGCCAGGTCGGTTGGTTTTACGGTGGTTGAGTAGGTAGATGTTGAACCTGGGGAGAGCGTGGACGTTTGGCGGCCGGTATAGTTGTAAGGATAGGCCTGAAGGTATTCGATCGAATTGATCTCGTTAAAGTGGATGGTAACATTTTGCAATTCTAATCCAGTGACTATTGTTACAAGTATCTGGGATATTTATATCTATAGCCAGCACTCTTCGAGCCAAAATTTGATACCTCCGATAACCGGTTCTTATCGGCCGAATACTTGAGGGAGGTGCTATTATTCTCACGACCATTTTCTCTTCTCATAAGCAACCTATTTAGAAACTAGTATAGAAGTCTTGCTAAATTTACATGACGGACTTCTATTACTTACCTTTCTTATATTTTTTTAACAAGCCCCGACCAGCTACAAGAATAAAAATTAAAAAAAAAAAGCCCCTAAGTCACTATAACTAACTCTTACCACCCTAGACTGACCCTAAAGGAACTAACTGAATCAATTGTGGTATATATTTAAAAAGTTGAATTTAGACGGTCCTGTAGGTTTAGCAAGACTTGTATCCTTGTAGATACTAGTTCTAAACAAGTAAGTTGCTCATTAGACCTCGGGATAGAAAACTGCTCGTGAGAATTGCAGCTCTACTAGAAACCAAGATGACTTCATACCAAGGAAGTGACTCATCCCTCCAAATCCTTATAGCTCTATAAAATTAGCGCACTTCTCCCCCTCCCCTAAATCCTACCTTAACAACACTATTATCAACATCTTAGACAAAATGACAGACCTCTTCCCCAACTTCACCTCCCAATTCATCACCACCTCCCCCGGAATCGACATCTTCGTCCTCACCAGCCCCGCCACCTCCCCTCCCAAACCCCCCCTCCTCCTCATACACGGCTTCCCCCAAACCCACGCCGAGTTCCACAAACTCGCTCCCCTCCTCCTCCCCCACTTCGCCCTGATTCTCCTCGATCTCCGCGGGTATGGCGCCTCCTCCATCATCTCAGACTCCGTCAACGGCTCCGGCTACTCCAAGCGCCTCATGGCGCAGGACTGTCTATCTGTAATGGACCAGCTCGGATACGGCAACACCAAATTCACAGTCGTCGGACACGATCGCGGCGCACGGGTCGCATACCGTCTTGCCTTTGACCACCCCGAGCGCCTTCACAAGGTCGTCGTCGTGGATATTGTTCCTACGGCGGCGATGTTTGCCGGGTTCGGGAATGTGGGGGCCGGACTCAGGGCGTATCACTGGTTATTCCTTGCGCAGCCGGAGCCGTTCCCTGAGCGGATGATCTGGGGGAGTGACAAGGGAAAAGGGTTTTTGGAGCATACGCTGGCGAGTTGGACGGGTGCTGGGGACTTGAGGGATTTTGATGAGGGGGTTATAGAGAGGTATAGGGAGGCGTATTGTCGTGAGGAGAGGATTAGGGCGACGTGTGAGGATTATAGGGCGGGAGCGCATCTGGATCGGGTCTATGATGAGGAGGAGCTGGAGAAGGGGAGGAAGATTGAGGTGCCTGTTTTGGCTGTTTGGGGGGAGAGGTGGCTTGCCACGGCGGAGGAGGGGAAGAAGGCAGGTCCGTTGGAGGTTTGGGAGAAGTATTGTGTTGATGTGAGGGGGAGGGGGGTGGACTGTGGGCATTTTATTCCTGAGGAGGATCCTGAGGCGTTGGCGAGTGAGATTTGTAGTTTTTTGTTGTAGTTCTATAGGTACATACTAATACCTACCTCCTAAGTGCCTCTTGGATAGGCGGTACTAGTAGTATGCGATACTACCGATAATCGGAGGTAATACGAGTCAAGCTACATAAAACCACGTAACCCAAACAACCTCGTCAATTGAACTATTCGAAATATTCAAATAACCTACCTTTCAACTGAATATTAATACTACTTCAATTAAGCTTGTTTCTCAAGTCCCCACGATGGATCCCATAATCAATGCCGAGAATGTCCACCAGCTCTTCCCCGATGTCGAGCCGCTGCTCAACCCAACAGCCTTTAAAACCAAACCAATCTCCGCAGCAGAAAGCGGCGACTTTGACGGCTACGACGAGGAACAAGTCCGCATGATGGATGAGATCTGCATTGTTCTCACCGTCGACGACGAGCCGATCGGTCGAGCCAGCAAACGAGTCTGTACTTGCCAATATTATCAATGCAGTACTGTAGTTCTGTATTAACGACGATACAGGCCACTTGATGACCAACATCGAAAGAGGCCTTCTCCACCGCGCATTTTCCTGCTTCCTGTTTGATTCGAAGAAGCGACTCTTGTTGCAGCAGCGCACGGACGAGAAAGTCACTTTCCCCTCTCTGTGGACTAATACCTGCTGTTCCCATCCTTTGGATAACCCCGGGGAGAACGGAGCGGGGTTTGAAGGCGCCGTACTGGGGGCGAAGGTCGCAGCACAGCGGAAACTAGGCCAGGAATTGGGGATTAGAGCTGAGCAGGTCGCGATTGAGAAGTTTGACTTTTTGACTCGCGTGCATTATAGGCGGCTAGTGATGGGAAATGGGGGGAGCATGAGAGTAAGTGTCCTAAAATTGGCTCAATGGGTAGGGGTCTTGCTAATGGGTGGTAGTGGATTATATTCTGTTCATCCAGGCAGATGTAGAGATTGAGGTTAATCCGAATAAAGTACGGGTGACGCGATGGGTGACGCCTGATGAACTGAGGGATATGCTTGCGCAGCCGGGGCTGAAGTATACGCCGTGGTTCAAGTTGATTTGCGAGTCGATGCTCTTTGAATGGTGGGGTCAGCTTGGAGGAGAGGGGTTTGAGAAGTACAAGGGGGATGAGAGGATTCATCGTCCGTAGCCTCAGTCAATGCTTCGAGTTAGCCCCAGCTATTTTATCCCATAGCAAAACGGATAGATGCTAGGAGGTTGAAATGAATAATACTTCTGATTTAGTTGTTCACGTTTTAGAGCCCTCCTCTCAGGAATCCATCCGTCCGCCAATAGAAGAGCAGCGCTCCCTCCCTACCTCCTGAGCGGTGCGTGCCCATTGGAAATCCTCTCTCGTGCCTGACTCTAAGAGCGGGACCTCAATCAGGCAGTTAGTTCGACACTTACGAGCGCCAAGGGCTGATGCTTACCAGCTTCTGATTCAGACGAGGAATTGGTTGACCAGAATTAGACTCTGCTAGCTTCGGGTCCGAGTCCAAGGCAGTTAATCAGGCAATTGCACTACTCCTCTATGAGATTCGGGCCGAGTCGGATCCTTGTGATTCTATCGATTCAATATTCATTCTCCCATCGATATCGTTATTCAGTGTTCAATGTTTTTTGGGGGGGTTATTATATTGGATTTTGAATGCGGTGGAAAAAGAGGATAGATACCCCGCCCCCCACTCAACTCCAAACCCATCCATAATTGTCATACTATGGAGAAAACTGGGGGAAACTAACTAAACTCTGCAGATGTGGGTATAGAAATGTGGATAAATCTGGCCCTGATCCACTCTCCTTTTAACTCCTTCATGCTGCCTCGGTCTGAGGCTTGAGCTCCTAGGTTCATCGCCGCCAAGAGCCTGTTTTAGGAAGTGGTTCGGTAGTTGAAGCTATCCGTCTTTTTCTCGACTCGGGACGCACCCGGCCTCCAACCGTGGTTTTCGGGATCCCCCCGTGCCTGGTTTTATACTTCGACTAATTTGTAATGCTATTCTTAGCTGGGTCGCTTACGAGAGTAGTATATTATTTTGGAGGGGATTTACTTGTAGGATTACCAAATGAATATTATTCAACCCTACTACTATACTGGTATACCTATTACCTACTCCTCAGTGCTAGGTGAGAGACCAGATCCAAAAATGAGGTCAGCCTTCTTCTCCCGATCCCAAACCCTCACCCCATCGCTCCTTCGCCGAAAATACAAGATCCGATGCATGGGAATAAACGCCTCGTCCGTCAATTCCGCCTTCCACTGTCCCACCGCCATTTCGCGCTCACCCAGGAACCGATCCTCGTACCCGACTATGTAATCCTCGATATCGATGTTGGAGTCCCACCGGAGACGGCTGAGGATGTCGCTGGCGGGGCGCAGTTTGGGCCCTCCTACACTTGTACTAGTACCCGCACCGGGGGCAGTTTGGTGACGGGGTCGACGGGGTAGGACTCGGTCTTCCTCCTCTTCTTCTTGATCGTCGAAATCGATGTCGTCTTCGTCATCGGAATCGAATGAGTCGTATGTAGTGGGTGTTCCCCACTCGGAGTCATCGAGGCGGAGACCCTGGACCCCGGATCCGGTCACAAGGGAAGCATCGACCCAGGAAGAGGAGACGTCAAAGTATTTTTCATCTTTGCGGATTTCCTCCGCGAATCCGTTTAGAATAGAAACTAGTGCGATCTGTGCAGATTGCTTGTCCGCTGGACTTAGGGGGCGGGTAGAGGTGCTTTTTGTGAGTCCGATTAGGTAGCAGCCCTGGTATTCTTTGCCTTCATCTTCGTCTTCCTCTTTAGGCTGGTCTGTAAACCGCGCAGGCCATATTCGGGCGTGGATATCGGGGAATTTGCGGTTTATTTCTGTATTATTATTAGCACCAGAGAAAGAGAAAGAAAAAAAAGGAGAGGAAGGGAAACTAATGACTTACCAACAAGAAGCGATACACACCTCCACTCCAACCAGCCAACCAACATCCTCCCTCGCATAGTCGACCCCCAATACTGCACGTTCACTTTGGCATAGCTCGGATAACTCGCGAGGAACTCCTCTGCACCGCTGCTCTGTCCAAGAAGAGAATCCCACACCTCTCTATCCTTTTCTTCTAGCGAAGATGAGGTAGAAGAGGAAGAAAAAATCTCATCCGCCCTCTTGAATTCCTGTTCCAACGTCCTACATGACGGTACCGTCGCTGCCCTAGCCACATTCACCTTTGGCGCATGCTGGCTCAGCACCACGAGCGGCTCCCTCGCCGACCGGAAATACCGTGGTCGATTCGGGTAAAATTCCTGGTCGTACACCATCTCCTTTGCCCAGGAGAACGAGGTATAATACCGGAAGAAGGTAGCAAGTAGGTCATAAGTTGAAGTGTCACTCTCAGCCCGAGAAGCCAGCTTGCACACCCGCGACAATAGCAGGGAGATATGCACTCCGCCTAGATACCCGAGTTTGGCGGAGTAGATGCCCCGACACTGCGCCCAGAGTTTGATCACCCGGTACGCGACACGGAAGGACGGGATAGAGGGGAGTGTGCGCTGGAGGTACACCATGTCGCGGAAGGAGTTGAGTTTGAGCAGGGACTGGAGCGGGAGATCAAAAATGGGATCGTCGACGGGGGCGGAGAGGGCGTCGGGCCATGTTTCGGATACCCGAGTGGCCGCGCAGTACTGGAGGTCCAGTCTGATGCCACGACAGGAGAGCTCGAGCATGGTTCCGGATGCGGCTTTGACTTTGCGGAGGATTACGATCTCGCTTTCTTCTCCGGCTCGACGGAGTTTGGCAATAGTGAGTGCGAAGAATGTGCGTGGGCTCACGGGGCCGATGACCAGGACGTCGATGTCGGAGGAGGGGGTCCAGACGTTGAGGGCGTATGAGCCGACGGGAACCAGGACGAAGGAGAGATTCACCCGCGTGTCGGAGGGGAGGTTGGGGTCGCGTTGGTTAATGAGGTCGCGGACCAGGTCGAATACTTGTCGTCGGTGCTGGATTTGTTCGGGGGATGGGATCGCATTGTGAGAGTCGAGACACTCCGTCAGCCTTTGTCTGCCTAGGGTGGTTTCCGCCCTGACAATCTCTATAGCAGATTCGGATTCTGTATCGAGCTTTGTTGCCGCTGTTCCCAGCTTGAATGTCGCTCTCACACCCCAGTGATCACTTCCGATCTGTTCTTCCTCCTCTCGCCCCTGCTCCTGTGTCTGATTGCTCAGTGGGAATCCAAACTGATTAAACCGACACACCTGCACCCGTTGATGCGCACTCCGGACCAAAACACGATCATACCGCTGCGGTCGACTATGGAAGCTCTGTCCCGCGATGCGCGCCGCAAGCTCATTCTTCGTCGGATCGAACGTTGCCCCTTCCTCACCTTCATACAGAGCGAGCGCTTCTCCCGTCCACGCCTCTGTAGAGAATCCTCCGGCCCTCGCAGCAAAATAGCAATCCGCCAGACCAGCCTCAGCGATCATCCCATCTAGGGAAGATAGTATTGAAGCTGCTTGCGCTGAAATAGACTTGCGTTTGACAGCAGTGTCAATCGTAAAGGACGAGGTTGGGATATTAAAGTCACCTGCCACGACCCAGGGGCTCGCAGAGTGGTGTTTAGACAGGTAGCGCAGGATGGTCTGCAGTTGGGAGCGTTTAGCGAGGATGGAGCCGTCCGCGAGGCCGCAGGTGAGATGGACGCCTGCTACAATAAGATTCTCATCACCAGATCCTAGAGACGGTGTTAGCTGGAGAATGACAGCACCCTTGTGTCGCTTCTCGAAGGGTAGCCAGTCCCAGCGGAACGGATAACGGGAGAGCACGACAATGTTGCGGAGGCTGGTGAGGGGGCTAAGATCGGCTTGGTCCGGGGGCCCATGGGTGGTGAAGGGGTAGCGGAGGCGGATCTGGGGGTCTCGCAGAAGGAACGAGAGGAATTCGTCGGCAACTTCTTGGAGGATGAGGAGGTCTGCCGTTGCGTTGTCGGACAGGATGTTTTGCTGGAGGATGGGGTAGCGTTCGGTGGGAGGGGGGTGCGGGGAGTCGATGAGAACATTGTATGAGGCAATTGTCACTTCACCTTCCATCACCTCTTCATCTTTTACCTCCATTTGCGTCTGAGATGGAGTCAGTGGAATCCATCGTCCTTCCTCCTCGGGTGAAAAGTGGAATGTAACGCCAGCTTGCGATGCCGGTGAGATCGCCCTCGTCTCAGAGAGAGCCAATTCAGGCTCAGCATCGGCATCGGCATCAACCTCAGCTACAAGTCCACTCAAACTCGGCTTCTTATTTAGCGGAATGCTCCCCCAAACCACCATCGGACTGCTCGTCGTGTCCAAACCCTGCGACCTATCCCGCACCAGAATCGTCAATTCCTCTACCTCCCACTCAACCGCCGGAATCAGCGCCACCTTATTCAGGAGGTACTGCCGTTGTGGGAGATCATCAGCCTCGCTCTGCCCAATAGTCAGATGCAGTGTGCCGGGATCACCCCCATTGAACGCCTCAACTAAGCTATGCTGGAGCTGGACAAGGGACCATGACCCCTCGCTCCCGCTGTTGGTGAGATAGATGGTGTTGCTGCGTTTGTGGGCGAAGAAGTCCGCCTTGTCTAACCGGAGACGGATGCCGTTTGTCTTTTGGTTGGTTAGTGTGGATTTGAGGAGTTGGGTGGCCTGAGGGAGTGATTCTGGGGCCACGAAGGGGTAGAGCAGATTGATGTGAGCGGGCCATCGTCCGTAGCCTTTGTCGTACATGGACCGGAGGCGAGAGATGTCATCTGTGAGGTGGGAGGGAGGCATGATGCAGAGAGCCGTATCATACGAGCCAAGAGAGGGAATTTTCTCCTTGCTGGTCGCCATGCTTTCAATATTCATTACTGCTATAGATGTAGAAAAGGTAGAATGTTGTGTTTGGGTTGGCCCTTAACCAACTGGTTTGTCGACTGGTTTGTCAACTGGCTGGTCGACTGGTCTCTCAACTGGATCGTCGACTGGTCTGTCAACTGGCTTGTCGGTTGGTCAACTGGATTGTCAACTGGCTTTCAAGGGGTATAATTCATCGGCCAATATGAGGGCTACGGGTCTATATTTAAATCCATTTTTCGATCCATACTACAAAGCTCACTGCAGATTTCAATCTCAGCTAAGGCAGAATCATGTTTGAAAAAAAAACTCAATTCATGGGTTTTTCGAGTCATGACTGACGCGGTCGGAGTCATGATCAACGGCTTCGTGTTGGTGACTCACGATGTGGCTGTGCTTCTCCACTCGCGAGTGATCTTAAGTAATGTTTCTTGAGGAAGCGCTCTCAGATTTGTCTGGAATATCGAGATCTGGAATTTTTGGGATTCTGCACCGACTGAATAAACGTTATGGATTGTTGGGATTTGTATAGCGCGATTGATCCCGGGAAAATAGGTCCCGGGTTTCCGTGGTTGTACCTAGACGCTGATCGAGGCGCCCAGAATGTTGACATCTCTCGGGCGCTTAGCCAGTCCCCTCTTTGTGATCGATTAATGAGTCGCTAAAGAGGACATGAGCTTGGATTGGGGTTTCAAACAAGAGAGTCAGTTGGTCCGTTTCTGACCTCTCTCGCTCACTTTCCTACCCTTCTCCTGTTCCTTTGTATATTCTTCGGTCCGATCCACATTCCCGGGTGGGGCGTTGAAAGTATGTTTGGGCTGGCTCGACGCAGTCCAGTTCTCGCTTCACTGGCTGTCGCTTTTTTTTTATTAAATTTATATTATTTCAAGTTCCTATACCTCAGGCCCCAAGAATCCGTTTCTTTAATTCCAGACCAGCAGTCCCAGCTTTGGCAGCATCTCCATTCTTTACTAAAGCAATATGCGCCCGACTGCCCCCGACCGGTGCTGCACGGCAGCGCAGGAACACAACGGTTCGACGCAGTCCATGAAACCTCTCGCCAAAATCATATTTCCAATGTCGATGATATCCAACTGCCCATGCAAGTAGCACATGATGGCTTCGTCGAAGCAATCAGCAATTTAAAGGTTGATCGCCCCTTCATTCCTGGAGCAGTAGGTATAGTGTCCTCCGCTGGAGGAACATATCTGCCCACGTTTGTAGTAACACTTCAATTGCTACGGCGGACGGGGTCAACTCTACCTGTGGAACTCTTTATGAAAGATCGAACCGAGTATGAGCCCCATATTTGCGAGGAGATCTTACCCCCGCTGGGAGTGACATGCCTCGTCCTTTCAGACATCCTAGCCAGCCAGGATGAAGCAGACAACCCGACCCAGAGCACTACCCATCCTACGACACAGATAGACGGATTCCAGATCAAGTCATTCGCCATGCTCTTCTCCTCCTTCGAAAAATTCCTCTGGCTAGACGCAGACTGCATCCCTCTTCACGATCCAACGGAAATCCTCACCTCAGACCCCTTCACCTCCACCGGCCTAGTAACCTGGCCAGACTTCTGGACTAACTCCGCTGCCCCCGTTTACTTTACCATTTCCCGTCAGCCTGCACCCCCCTCTACCGCCCGACAAGCCACCGAAGCAGGAATGTTGCTCGTCTCCAAACAAACCCATTTCCTCCCCTTACTCCTAGCCGCTTACTACAATTACTACGGACCAGACTACTACTACACGCTCCTCGACCAGGGCGCCCCCGGAGCAGGCGACAAAGACACCTTCCTCCACGCCGTAACAGCCCTCAACGGCACTTCTACACCGTCAGTGAAACAGTCGTGGATGTTGGAAACGTCACACCCTGGAATGCCAACGTCGCCATAAACGCCGGGTATATCCAAACCGACCCAGTGGAGGATTATGCCCTGACCAGCCAAGGGAAATGGCGAGTCCAGGATTCGTCAATTGCCGATCCACCCCGGGCCTTCTTCATTCATGCGGGGGATCCGGAATTCAACCCGGGAAAGGAGCTAATGGGTAGTAAGTTGGTGGGGTTTGATAGGAATCCGACTCGATTATGGACGTATCCGCCCGAGGCGATGAAGCGGTTGGGGTACGATGCGGAAAGGGTAATATGGGAGGAGACGATATCTGTGGCGTGTACGCTGGGGTCGGCCTTTGAGACGTGGAAGTCGAAAAGGGAACTTTGTGAGGAGGTGAGGGCTCATTGGAGGGATGTTTTTGAGAATCCGGATTTAGAGGTTCCCGAATTTACGAACCATTGAATGTTTTGTATTTTAGTTTGGCGTTGAGCATTTCCTTCTTAAATTACAAGCATGGCTTTTCTTCTGTATAGACGGAGTATATCTAAACTAAGGGCGCTCCCTCCGCTTCCAACCCGTCTGGAATCGAGTCTGGTTGAGTCGAGGCAGCACATGAGCCTCTGTGTTGAAGACGACATCGGTGAGCGGCAGATAGTCCGTCGGGGAGAAAAGGAGGTATAAATACTTCAAGGTTTCGGCCTATTAAAATTAGTTTTTCTTCTTTTTCTTTTCTTTTTTAGTCCTTACCAGCCAAAAACTTTCCATATTATCGCGTTGCGATAACGGAACCTTCCTCACATCCTGCAAAGACGTGTATCCCTCCCCATCACCGACGAGGGTGTGTTTCTGGAATGCTTTGAAGATCTCCCATTCCCATTTCCGGTAAATAGGGTCATTAGTGATTCGATACATGAAGAAAAGGCTTTCGACCGTTTCGGGTCGCTGCAGGTTATGTGCGTCCAGAGGCTTGATATTCAGGTCCCTCTTCCAAGCGGCCTTTTGATCCTTACTTGGTTTGAGAGGCCGGGAACCTGAAGACGGGCGTAGATCGGCTTCGTCGGCCTCCAGCCAGACGATCTCCGGGGAAAGTACAGATTCCGTGACTGCATACATCGCCCGGCAGGTTTTGGTGAGTTCCCGCGCCAGTTGCATTTGTTCTTCCTTTTGAGCATTCCAGGTGGGTAGAGCGCGTGCCTCAGTTTCAGTCACGCCTTCAGTTGCGCCAAGGGCGATGGAGCCCGGTAGGAAGCAGACAAGATGGTCCACTTTAGGGGATAGGGATCCCCCGATACCTCGGGGGAGCTCAGCGATGAATCGGAGATTGGAATGTTTGGTCGTGGTGAGTAGATGCTTCTGGATACCGGCCAGTGCTTCGTCCCACATCTCACGGTATATCGGCTCCTGGCCGGAGGTTTGCAGGTATTGTTTGATCAGGTATTCGTAGTATGAATCTCCGCGGCTTCCGAGACGAATTTCCTGGTACTGGAAGCGTCCGGTATCTGGGTGGATGAAAATAGGGAGGAGGCCATCCTGCATCCGGTGGTCGTCTATCACCTTCATAACGTGCTCAGCTTTGCGCCAGTAGGCCTCGTTGCCGGTGAGATGGGCCAGATACTTCATCTCTAATTGCAGCGTGGTGGCCTCGGCCGTGGATGAAGCTCCACCGTCTGCGTGAGATGGAAGTCCTTGTCGGGTCCCGATGTTGACACTTGCGTATGGAATCCCCGATCGAGATTCGTATGCACTTATAAGTCGGTCTGCCAGATCAACTGCCTTGGATAGGTAAATATAGTCCCGCTTAGATGAGACGTCTGAATAATGGGCGGACAATAGGCCTCCCAGCATGCGAATCGTCGTCTCAAATGTGTTCACATCTTGGTCCTGGTCGTAGGTCAAGCCACGGTTGAGCCATTTCCGCGCGTCTGGGAGGCGAGTCGTTAGGTTCATTATCATCATCGTATCCAAGCTGTCGACGATAATCCACCCTAAGCCGCTGGGGCTCATTTGCGAGCCAGTCTTGGAGACTGGATGAAATCGATCCTGTCCTAGATAACAAATGCCGGTAGCGTCAGTTGTGAAAAAAGAAAAAAGCCTTCAAGATTATGGTCATCAATGGTTCAGAAAGAAACTCACCCTAGGCATATTTGGCGTACGCATCCTAACTCGTTACAAAAGCATCTCGAACCTCGTCCCTGTGGTTCTCCCAATAGCTGTCCTTAGCAATGGACCGAAAATTATCCAAGGTTGTTTCCACAGCGGATTCGAAACTCCAATTTTGAAAGTACCACCCTCCCGCCAACCCGAGAAAGCCCCCAGTGAAGAGGGATTTCAGCGCCCACTTGCGGCCACTCGATGTACGCTGCGGGGGTTCCCGGGAGCCTTTGGAGGGCATGGTAATCAGATCCCGACATAAAAGTTCAAGTGAACGGTGATAATATTGTGCAAATTGGAGAGGGCATCGTGAAGTCAAATAGGGGTTGCCAAAGGTCCAGGATTATAGGATTGTTTTTTTGCGTCCCTATTCTTCCATTTCCTAGCTCTGTGTTTATGAGATGCTCATTAGAGTCAGCCCATCCCCGAGGGTGGAGCCCAGGGTCTTTGGCTCTAACTTGGCGCCGGCCCCAGAGGCTCTTTTGATTTGGTGTTGACAGTGACTGACGTGGAGTTATCACACCAGATGGCAAACAACAACTGGCCAACACTTAGCGCTGTGGCAACAGTTCGCATGTCCAATCGCTAAGGCAGAAATAAACGAACCAACAACAAGGCTAACTAGCGATATGCATTTTGACGATGCCGCAACACTGCCAAGGCCGAATCAAAAGAGCCTCTGTAGTTAGGTACGGCAATTATTATGAACCCTTTCATAGTATTATTATGAAAATCTCACGGTTCCCCCTTTCAACCCTAACGAGTCATTTTCTACACCACTATCTTGCTGTTGTACATATTTTCCCCTGGGTACAGTTTCCTGATCCCAACCCAGGATATGCAATTTCGTCGCGTTCCACAAGTATATCCATCAGTCGTTTTTCTCTTCCACAGCTAGCTATATAGTTGAGGGGGTTTCAAAGGGAGCAGGTTGTCTGGCAGCCTAGAAGCCCAATGTCGACCACTCTCTACCCGGCCGAGACAAATGGCAATACAGTCCCCTCGTTCGTTCCTCTAACTACAGTCTGGCCTTCCTCCTCAGGGTGTGCAAGTTATTTCCGCCTGAATGGGCCAAGTTTAGTGGCCTGGGACCCGGGCTATGGACTTGATATCGATACAGATGTGAGATGTGCACCTGCAGCAGTGACGACGTGGTGGGAGCAAGCGCTCTTGGGCTTCGGAGGTGAATACCACACAGCTGTTAGCATCGGTCCTATTACTAGACTTTTTCACCGTTGTGTCTTCCATCAAAGACGGCTCTAGCATGCAGGTTATGTGCTGCCCTTCGTGAGCTTACCCCCTCCCATCACCTTTCACTCCCCCAAAACCATTATATTTTTGTTTATCTGACAATAGATCATCGCTGTAGAAGCTACTCCCTTGCAAATGGAACCCCGGGTGAGGTCGTAGGGGATTGCATCTCGGTTGTTTCTTCTGGCATGGCTCTCACCTACGCATCAACTCCCTATGACGACTCCACCGCCTGGACAACGGTAACAAGAACATTATCAGCAAAATCCTACGTGGGCGCGATTGCCGTTGTAGGATGGAACATCGACTATGAACCCACCTCAACTCCCACCTCGACTGCCACCACCTCCCATAGCACCTTTGACACGAGTACTGCTACCATCCCCTCTGTTGACCCCACTCCTGGTGATGCCTTCACCCCAGTCTCACCATCAACGAGAGACGGCGAGCTATCCACCGGCGCTAAAGCCAGAATCGGAGTCGGCGTCGGAGTTGGCGGTTTAGGCGTAATAGCACTCCTGGTCGCGTTGTATTTTTACATGAAGCACCGGAAACCGCAAGAGGCAGCGCCGAATATGGCAGCCATCGCGTATCATCAACAGCAACAGCAATTACAAGGCAATTTGCAGCAGCAGCAGCAGCCCGCCAGGGGCTTTGCAGAGCTTTATGGAGGGAAAGACCATCGTCCTGGGGAAGGGAATATCCCGCCTGCTGAGTTGCCTGCGGCACGTTGAGTTGATACTTTGTGTGGTGGAATATGATTCACTCCAATTAATTCATTTAATGTACTTATTACGATCACTTGGCTTATCATGTTATTTTTTTTCATGTCTACATATAATATCATCTATATTGGGGAAAAAGGAGAGTTGAGTATTGTTAGACGTGAGAACTGTATACAAAAAGGGCAGTAAAACAGAAGCTACTGTATCAAACATATTCTTTATTTCAGGAACGTATAAAAAGAAGATGACGAGTGTTCTCCATATCCTGGTCTCAGGTAGTCCAGGAATAAAACAAAAACATGTCTTAATTCCAACAGCGCTTCTACGCAGGATTTGACTAACTGGCCTCAACGGCGGGGGATCAAACGGATTGTGTTACTCTTGTCCCCTCCAGCCAGGTATATTCAAAACTAGCTTGACGGGGCTATGCAGTCGAAACACTTGCCAGAAGGAGTTACTGCTGACCCAGAGGTTCTCTGTGCGATCAACCTGAGCCAATACTTGACGAATCATCTTGTGCAGTTGCACAGTTCTCGTGTCCAACAGGGTACCTACTTATATAAAGTACCTGTTAAAGACCGAGGAGGCGCCAGGATTCTCTACCCCTAGTTGGTCCCCGTGCGCAGGAAAACCAGTCGGAGCAGCGACTCGTGTTTGACCAAATTATTGTTCTTCGTATTATTTAAAATCCTAAGATTCTGGAAAGAGAAATCTGAGATATCAGTACGCATTTATATCATAGTAGGTGGAGAGAGCATACATACTTTGTGTTTCTGGCCTGTTATCAGAGCAATATATCATAAACAGGAAGGGTTCTTGCAGCGTCGGGTGCTCAACCGAGTACCTGATTGAGTTAACATCTTCCCTTTCAAAAGCGGAATGAGATTAAAGGGGGACACCAACAATGGTTCGGATATACTTAACCAAATATGCCTCCATCACTGCGGTACCTAGGTAGTTAGGACCCGATCAGTTGGAACAAGACCATTTTCTTGAACGCTGTAAGAGTCACAAAGGGCGAGAGGCTTGTCATCTATGACTAGGATACTGAATGTTATACAAGTCTCTCATGGATAGCTATCCCAAGAGCACACCGTACGTATTAAAATAACACCCCTAAGGCAGGTAAAGAACTAACTATGACCCGACACCTGAACTATAGCCTCTACAATCTCTGTTGCACCTTCCATCAACAGCCAATTACACCTACCCAACCAACTAAAGGCAAATAATACCCAAAAGGCAATTATCTCCCCCATCACACTCATCTAAACTTCATTAGCATCTCAACTCAACCAAAAAAAAAAAGAATAAGAAAGAAACATACCATAAAATGTGACCCCCAAACTAGTCAACCACCCACCATTCTCCTCATACGTGCCATTAAAGCCCTGCAGAACCCCATTCCCAATCTTCATATTCGTCACAGACTTCTCATCTCCATCATCCCCCGTGGTAAACGACCGCGACTCCGTAGTCGTCAACATAATCCGGTCAATCTTCTCACTCGACGCAAGCGACATGCTTTTGATCCTTTCCCCGGAGTTGAACGTGAATAATTCATCTCTATCCGTTTTTCGACCGATAATGTCACTTTTTTCGCCGTTCGACCAGCCCACTTGGAATCCGCCTATCCCAAGCGTATAGCTTGGTCGGAACCGGGCAATCCATGTATGCAGGGTTTGGATTGTTGCGTCGGCCGGGGCAGAGATGGTGAATTGTTGGGAGCTTGTGCCGCCGACGGGGGGGTTTTCAACCAAGCATGCTTCGGAGTCCTGTGTTTTTATTCCTGCGGTTAGTGAGGAAATTACGGGCTTGAAGAAGTGGTTTACTAGCCTGATTCTGGGAAGCGAGAGGTGTGCCAAGGACGAGAGGCAAGACGGCGAGAAGGGCGAAGAACCTCATTTTGATGCTCAGAATGATATTCTGGATGGTGTGGTGTTGGAGATGGTAAAGAAATTTCTATACGAAGGGAGGTTTTTCCGTTATAAAATGATTACAGCTCCCATGGTTAATTCAATTCAAATTGTCCAACAACTGAGGACGACGAGCTATTGATGCCAAGCCCGAAACTATCGCCTTGCTTGTATCCCTAGGCTGCCTAGAGTCTAGCATGCTGGAAAGGGAGAAACCCAATTTTGGGTAGAAGAAGCAACATCCACAACGAACACGGATATAGAGGGACCGGCAGAGGATGACAATTTCCCAGATCCGTTTCTATTTCTTAAGGTTGTGGGGTGCTGATCCTGGACAACAAAACCGATAGCTAAACAAACTCTGAAAACGAACCTCATTCAAAATTGTACTTTTCCAGACGAATTACTCGTCTACTTTATATGTTAGAATATGGATATGCGCTACTTGGACCCTCATAGCTTAATCTATGCAGCAGTTCCTACTTTATCTCCAGTACACCTTATTCGGCTATTCCCGATACGTAGCATGCGGCTGTTTCTACAGAAAATGAGGATATAGAACAAGGGTGGAGCTTGGGGCTGTGGTATAGAGCTTTGCTTCCCTCTCTTTTCAAAACGGGGGACATCAACAACAAACCGCTAACGGATGAAGGAGCTGGGTTTCGCGAATAACTTCAGTCAATCTCACAAGAAGGAAATCTTGATCGTCTACGGTATCAGCAGATATGGAAGCAGTCAGCCTGGCTGTTCTGGTTTTTCAGGTTACGCATATTGGGCTGGAACTTTCCGGCGCTTCTTCGCTTTATGTCGATGAGCAAATGGAACACATGAAGAAACGTCAGAGTCATCGTTGGGAGACTTTGAATTACCACGATCTTGGAGAGGATAAAATAATTAAAATCGACCTTTTTAACTTTAAACCCCTCATCCATAATCACAAGCAAATTTTTAATTAAATTAACATTAACCAATTATGTTCAAAGCAAGATAAGCTGGTAACAATGAGGCTATCCAAATCACCTGAGCCAGTTAGGGCTTGAGGCTGCCTCATGACGCAGGTAAAACCAAACCTAATCCAAGCCGATAATGACGAAAAAAGATACCAGAAAGCCGAGAAAGCCGAAAAGTCGGTAAGCGAGTATAAAATCTAAAGCAATGTCAGTGCCGCGTTGTCAGTTTTCTCACTTAACATACGACCCGGACCGCCGAGAGCCCGACTCCCAAGACCTCAACCCTCGATACTTTTATGCTTATCCTCGGTTATCGCTAATTTTGAACGGGAAAGGAATCCCTTGAGAGATGTTTAAGTATAGCTCCATGGCTCTATACTGAGCTTGGGAATGTGGGAGAGGTTCTTTGCCCCGCGATCTGCACTGGGTTTCATCCTCGGTCCGCTTTGGGTGATCCTTTAGCACATGAAGATATGGCAACGGCCCATACAAAACGTGGGATTTAAAATTAAAATAAAAAACTATAAGGCAGATGATAATGCATGAACGGTCTGGGATTAGAGATCATACGAGATGATAGATTCATTGATATTATAAAGCTTGTCCTTTTCACGTTCACGTTCACATACTCAATCCCGATAATTCTTTACACATACAATGCTTCTTAGATTTCTTTCGCCTTCTTTTTAAGATTGTCATAGAGTTTTTTGCTTTAAGATCTAGAGACGGTTGGTATAGAATTGATTAACGAGATGGACAAACAAATCGCCCAGGCCCTCGTCGGCCTCAAACGGCTACCTATCCGCACAATCCTGGTGGCATTCTTGAAGGACCCCAAGCGACGCCTGGGCCTCTCCGCAGGGGTCGTGGTAGCTTATCTGCTGCTCGTCAGAGGCCTACGATACCGTCGTCTACGCAAACTAGAGCAAAAGTACCGCCAGTACTCGACCCGCGAGCAGATGGCCAAGATGACCGACCACGATGCATGGGAGATACAGAAGACGATGCTGGTGATGGAGTTTCCGACCATGACGCTGAAGGCATTGCAGTTTGCACTCTTCCGGGTACATCCCTTTTCCTTTCCTTCTATACCCTATAATTCCCAGAATACATTGGAGAATGATGATTAATATGGGGATAGACATACGGAATCCCAACAATATCCAGCCTTCTTCTCAAAACCTCCCAATTTTCGAACCCCGCCACCTCCTTCAAACGCTACGCAGACACAGGCGCGCTAATCGGGCAATTTATGGCGTTTGATCCGGCCTCCGAGCGTGCGCGAACGGCCATCGCGCGCACAAAGTTCCTGCACACGGGATACCGCGCCTCAGGCAAGATCCTAGAGGCGGATATGCTCTATACATTGAGTTTGTTCGCCGTGGAACCGATCCGGTTCATTGAGTTGTTCGAGTGGCGTGCGCTGGGCGAATTGGAGCAGTGCGCGATAGGCACGTACTGGAAGAGCCTGGGTGATGCGCTGGATATTAAGTATGATGTGTTGCCATCGGGGAAGACTGGGTTCCGCGATGGACTGCACTTTTTGGATGAGCTGAGGGCGTGGAGTCAACAGTACGAAGTGGATTATATGAAGCCGAGTGCAAGTAATAAAGAGGTAGCGGATAAGACGATGGATGTGTTGGTTTATGCGATGCCCAGGTTTATGAAGCCGGTTGGGGTGAAGTTCGCGTCTTGTATGATGGATGAGCGGTTGAGAGAAGCTATGATGTATTTTCCCCCTCCCTTTTTTTTCTTTTCCTCCCTTTTTGTTTTAGGTTCTTTTGCTAACAGTGACAGGTACGATGCACCCCCTGGATCGTATAAGACGGTCTTCGACACTGCCCTCGCCTTCCGCAAATTCTACCTGCGCCATCTTGCTCTCCCCCGCCCCGACTTCCGTCGCATCGACATCTTCACCGACCAGGTAAACGAGTTCGGGCGCTACTATGTCAACATCTACGAGGCGATCCCGTACTATGTCAAACCTACTCTGTGGAACCGCTGGGGTCCTGGAGCGTGGGTGGCGCGATTGATGGGAATGCCACTTCCTGGCGACGAGGACGAGAAATACTACCCCCGGGGCTTTGATCCGGAGGACTTGGGCCCGAAGTATTTTGAGGGGAAAGGGCGCAAGACGGTGGCGGAGATTAAGGAGGCGTTGAAGGAGCAGAGGAAGGGCCAGTGTCCGTTTTAACTTCTCTATATACTTTTCTACTTTAGATTTTATGGGTTGCTTTTTTTCATGTTAATTTTTTATTAAGACTGGGATATTAAGAGAGGTAGAACTAGATCTAGAATAAGAATCAGACGGTTACACAATCATGGTGGCGTCAGTGTTGGGGTGTGCGATCCATGGTTCATCCAAAGCTAGACTACGTATTTGATCTCATCACCTCTCTCATCTCTATTTTCCTACAGACAATTCTCCAAGACGGGCGAGATGATCTATCGAGAGATCTATCCAGATTGAAATTAAGGAGAGGGAAAAAATGGCAATCCGCCAGCCAGATCGTCTCGACGCCTGGATCCTCGGTTCAGGCATCGCCTCCCTAACCGCCGCCGTCCATCTCATCCGCGAAGCCCAAGTGCCGCCCCATCGAGTCCACATCCTCGAGACGCTAGATGTCGCAGGCGGCAACAGCGTTAGTTACGGTGATGCAGAGCACGGTTACGATTACCGTGGACCCGTCCGACTGCCCTTTAACGATGGGTGCATGGACGAGTTGCTCTCGCTGGTACCCTCGTCCGTGCATCCGGGCCAAACGGTAAGAGACGATATCTTGCAGTTTGCGGCAACGCGATCCCAGAAGAAGAAGGGGAAGCCGCCGCAGACGAGGTTTTTGGCGAAGAAGTCGTATGGAGTGGCCCGTGTGGAGGCGAAGAAGGTGACCCTAGGGATAAGGGATCGGATTGATCTGTTTATGTTGGCGAGTAAGACAGAAAAGGCGCTAGGGAGGACGAAGATCCAGGAGTATTTTCATGAGAGCTTTTTTCAGGGCAGTTATTGGTTGGCATTGTCTACTACGTATTTCTCTCTTGATGTTCCTATAGTAGATGTGGAGGCTAATAGAGGGTACTTATAGGTTCGGCTTCAAACCGACGCACAGCGCGGCCGAATTCCGCCGGTTCGTGCAGCGCTTCAATGACCTGCACGAGCTGCAGCAGCTGAATCCCATTGACAGCGGGCAGTTCAACATGCACCAGTCGGTAATTTTGCCGATTACCCAGTTTCTGGAGTCTATGGGTGTGGATTTCCGCTTACGCACCACCGTCACCGACATCCTCTTCTCCAACAACCCCAGCCTCCAAGTCAAGTCGCATGAATCGAACAGAGACGGCAAGAAAGAGAAAGACAAGGACAAAGAAAAGGGGAAAGAAAAGGAGAAAGAAAAGGAAGACCAGCCCCGTCGTGTCACAGCCATCAAAACCGAATACGCCCAGGACCCCCAACGCCCACCCTCCCAACGACAAGAACAGACCATCGAATTACACGACGAAGACATCGTCATCGTTTCCCTGGGCTCCATCTCCTCCTCCATCCTACCTGGCGCCAACGCTCGCGCTCCTCCCTGCCTCGATCGCATCCAGAGTAACCTCACCCTCGACCCAGCCGGCGACACAACCATTGAAGCCGAACTCGACGAGAACTGGCTCCTCTGGCTCGAGCTAGCCACCAAACACCGCAAATTTGGCAACGCCTACAACTTCTGCACGCGTCTCTTCGACTCCCGTGTCGAATGCTTCACTATTACCTTATCCACAGACGACTTCTTCACCCGCCTCACACAATTAACCGGCGACTCCCCCTCCCCCAGCACCCTCGTCACCCTCCGCGACTCCTCCTGGCTCATCAGCCTCCGTCTCCCCCTCCAACCTGTCTTCCCCGGCCAACCAGCCTCCGTGCAAGTCTGCTGGGGCTACGCGCTCTACCCCGAAAAAGAAGGCAACTACATCAAAAAAGCTATGCTAGCCTGTTCCGGGCAGGAAATACTTTCTGAGATCCTACACCATTTACACTTTCCCCTTGATCCGATCCTCACCAAGTCCAGAACGATACCATATGTGATGCCCCGCGCGGCGGCGACGCTGCTCCCACGCACGGCTGAGGATAGACCCAAGGTCGTGCCGCCCGGGATGGAGAATCTAGCCCTCATCGGCAGCTTTGTGGATATCCCGGATGAAGTGGGTGTGACGATGGATTATAGTGTGCGGGGGGCGCAGATGGCGGTGCGGGGGTTAATGGGCGTTGAGAGGGCGCTGAAACGGTCGAAGCGGGTGTCCGCGATTAATTTGTTAGGACTTTTATAACCTATCTTAATATTCAATTCATATCAACTATTTACAAGCCATTCACCTATTTACAGCACATACTTTGGGAGAAAGGGGTTATATCTTCCCCACTCCCGCATTCGCTACGACAGTCGCCGCAACATCATCCACACTGTAAGCATCCACCAAACTATCCACATAGTTCGCCGCCTCATCCAGCACCGCCTGCTCCGTCAGCTCAGGCCAGTTGCCCGAGCTGCCCCCTACCTTATTCCACTCGCAGATATACCCCAAAGAGCCCGTGCACGCACTTGCACTATCCACCGTCGGCACATCATACACCAACGCCCCGCTGCTCAGTGTCGTATCCGTGATCGGGGTCGTCACGCTATCAAAGTAGTTGCCCTCCAACAACACCCAGGTATTCGTATCGATATCGAATGCGTGGCCCCCGATATTGGAAAAGTAGTTGTTCACCCCATGGAAGAAGATATGGCTGTCCGTGTAGTCCGTTCCAAGGTGGGGAGCGCGACCAGAGACATCATGCACATAGTTGCCTTCGAAGGTATAGTAATCCTCCTCCCCAATAAGGAGAAGCGTCCAGTAATGTTTCCCATTGCATCCAGCAGACCAACTCGTCACTCCATCAAACTCGTTATTGGAGATTGTCACATGGCCCGCAGCCCCCCAGCCCGAAACAATAAACTGGCGCCCACACAGCGAGAACTTGTTATGATCAATCCACACCTGGTCGCTCCCATCCAACGTAATCGCATCCCCACCCCACACATACTGCGGGTTCAGCTCCGTAATGTGAATATTCTGGATAATCACATTGCTGTTCCCGTCTCGAACTCTCAGCCCTTTACCCCGGAGTACACCTGCATCGCCGACACCCACGATGCTCTTGTTCGAGCCCACGGCCAGCGGATTCGGGCCCGCGTTGTCATACGTGCATTCAATCCAAGTGCCGTCGTCGCATGTATCCTGGATCGAGGCCTGGCCGGCACTAGTCCCGCCGTCGCAGGTGGTTGTGCGCGTGCTGCAGCATTGGGTTGTGGTGGTGCCTTCGGTGCCGATAAAGGACCACTCGCGGTCGATTAGGATGGTGCGGGGGGTGGAGTCTGTTATCCACTCTACCAGCCTACACTTCCATTTAGTACTTTGAATTAAATGAGGAGGGGATAGGAAGAAAATAAATGGAGAAGTACTCTTCGAGACTAGACGGGGTTTGGGCCTCTGCGTCGCCTCCGCCTGTCACTCCAGCAGCGAAGCCAGAGGGGGTGCCGACCACTTGTGCCTGGGCACGAAGGGAGAGGAGGCATGTTAAGAGGGAGGAGAGGACAGTTTGTTTGAGCATTTTCCTTTTCCTCTTTTTCTTTTTTTTTTTCTTATGTCAATCGGGTTTGTTGAATTAAGTTTGGAGGGGGTTTCTGCTTTTGGTAGGGCTCTGCAGGGTTTATATACTTTAATTCTATACTCCAGTACCCACACAGTATGTTGGATGGAGTAGTTTGGTGCTCTATGGTAGATTCATATTAATTAATCAGATACCCGACCGGGCTTCAGGACCGATTGCCAAGTCAACATAGGAGAAAAGTCAGGAAGCTGGCGGGTAAATATAGGACAGCATAGCTACAAATTAACTTTCGCACCAATAACAAAGGAAAGTGAAAGAAGAGAAAGACTGGTGAGAAAAAGGAAGAGAGAGAAAAAGGTGATCGGCAGATCCAAGAAAGAAAGACTCCTTGGCTTGTCGCATCGTTCCCAAACCAGTAATCCTCCTGTGGACTCTGAAACATCCTAGTCCACCACAACACCCCCCACACCACTCCAAAGAGGAAACAAACGAGGATGGATAAGGGAAGTTAATTGGTCCCAAATACCCCCGGAAACAAAACCTGTAACCCCTGCAGAAAAGCCCCCTCGTCCGACTCATCTGCCCTGACTTTCCCTCCACGCCCTGAATCAGGTTCCCCCCAGTCCAGACCCTGCCGACATCCATGCCCACCGTACCCGGGTAAAGGGGATTGAAGAACCGCCCGATCATCCGTCCAATACCTATCCCTCGATACCGATGATGATGAAGGAGATGATCTGGAGAAGATCGTCGCTGGGGAAGGGGATGTATGCGACCCTCTGGCATTACTATCCGTATCGGTAAATTTCTGTCCAATCGAGCAGTCCGGGTGTTTTTGCCCGGACTTGGACTGCGTGTTGTTTTGCAGGTACGACAACCAGTCTAGGTCGTTTGGGAATGAAGATAAGGAGGAGGAGGGGGAACTCTCCTCTTTCGTGTTATCGGGTATATCTGTCGACTGGGAAAGGGTTCGGATTACTCGCTCTGTGGGGATGTGGTAGAGAACTCGATGATCGTGCGGGGGGCCATGCGGAAGGGTCATGGTTATGTCGGCGGAGATAATTGGGCCGACGGTGTCGAGTCCTTCGATAGGAACATATGGAGATGAAGAAGGAGGGGAGACGGCTTGGTTACAGGACTGGATCCATTCTGCTTCGCATGGCAAGCAGTAGATAGCGTGTGTGGCTGGTATCAGGTCGTGCAGGGACCGGACTTCGTGGCCTGGTGGTGGGATTCCCTGTCGGAGACTGTTGGTCAGTTCAACGCAGGCGTCCAGGGTGAATGAAGAGATATGCCCGCAGATGGGATAGTGATGGTAGATATATTTGCACATATTTGTTGGTCATCAGGCGAGTTAGTGCTGGGGTGGATTGAGAGAGAACATGGAGAGAGAGAGAGAGGGAGCTTTATATCCACGCACAAGAAGAAAGCCCTATATCAGGACAAACAAAAGCATTCACCTCTCTTTGTCTTTGTTCTTTATACCAGAATCACGGAGCTCTCCACGAAGTAGACAAAGGTTTTTTCTTTGATAGATTCGCCAGACAACATTCCATCCTTTGGGCTTTTGTCTTGCAACTGATAAATACTTGACGGGTTCGAGCTTGCATTAAAATATGTAAGATTGAAGAAATCCCAGCCTAATACATCAAAACGTCAGACAAGGAAGCAAAGAATCATCCACACTATTGGTATGCCTGTTGAGCCGCCTTGCGCGCCATCCATCTCCTATATAAGAACAGACTAATGATCCCCACGCCAACGACAAAGACGATACAAAATACAAGGATCGGCCCAGGGTTCTCGCTGGCCCAGTTGCTGCGTTTGATGACCTGTTTCTGCGCTTCGGTCGCGAGGAGGTCGAGGGCGGGCATATCTGATATGGTTAGATCCTCAAGTACAAATATGTTTTGACTCAATTGATGCGCTTAAAAAAGGCTTGGTGGGGGCTTGATAGATAGCGTAACGTACTGGCAGTGAGCTAGCGCGTCCAGCTCAGCTCGGGATCTTCCGGTCCACAATGCTCTTCTCGAGTGTCTGGATATTACAGACCGGTCTCTGCCCAGAAGGAAAGGAGGGGCGAGGTAGGAGGATAACTCGAGAATTCTCGAGGCTTCAACGCGACAATAAGATAGACATGCGGATGGGATGGAAGTCGACGGTTAACGGGACTGGAAAGTTCATCAACAGAGAATGCCTCGCAACCATCGGGACAGGCGGATGATCATGACGTGCAGGAGAGTATAATGTATGCAACGTAGGGGCCACCAGGAAGCTTATCTCGCTGTATGTCTCGATAGAGTTTCCTCGGTGTATAGCATTGTCTTGCTCAACATGGAACTGCCTCAAGGTATATCCCGCGGATTGGTTTTCATCCTTTCATCCCTTCATCCCTTCATTCTATCTTTTGCTTTTTTCCTTTGTCAATCAGGAAAAGGCGTCCATTTGGTAAAACAAGCACGTTGATACCGGAGAATGTCTGATCAGGCACAGCGCTCGTTCCCCGGGTCATGGCGGAGTGAAGCTGTCTCCGTTCGGCAGGCTGGACGAGGAGTTCATGACGTCATCAGGAGCTATCCTGAGTCATCCACTTCCGGACTGCGCTAGTCTAAGGATGGGATAGTATACGTCCATATTGATCTGCGGGGCTATGGAGGGAAGAATTAGTAGTATAACTGAGTTGTTATGCCCAATCTTCACACTCCATTAATCTCAACCTTGAAGGTTTCCAATCTTGCCATATCCAGCAATCGCATTCATCCAGGGGCCCAGTGTTGGGCAATCAAGGCAGTTCCGACAGACCCGAGGTCTCTGACTGCATAATCAGAAGAGTGATCGTCGGATAAGTAAGGATAATAATAGAACAATATTCACGTGACCAATATACTGAGACGAATACGATCTCCTCAGCCCTCCGCCGTCCACAGAGAACACGAGAAACGCTTCCACTTCAATCTCCCCTTTCAAAACCTTCCAATCACCATCAATCCGACACGGTCTTCATCAAAATCTGTCCCTGCACCCTCCCCAGTCTCAGTTTATTATTATCTTCCACGGTCAAGCCTCTCTCGCATTCCACCCGCCACATCGTTTAACTATCTTCACACTAACCCGTCCTCGGCTTCTCGCTTCATTTCCCTCGTATTTGGCTTGATCGCCGCCAATCACCATCCCGACCCTCCCTCCTCCGTCTGATCGACAATGCCGTTCCATCCTCAATCTTGTGCAGGAGGGCCAAGCGATGAATGCTATTCGGCATCGCCCCGTTGGGGCTTTGCCCGCCTGGGACATAATCCACGATGCCATCCTACTTGGGGAATCGCTCTCAAACTTTGGCTCGTTCCGTTTGTCTGATCAAGAATCGTCGCAAAATTCTCGGATCCAGATCCTACCTACCGTTTCATTTTGATTCGTGATCGCCGTCATCGTCATCGAGAGCTACCATATATAGATACGGGGCTCTACCATCCACGACGACCTTCTGCAATGTCTGACCTGCCTGGACACAACTTTCATCCCGGAGTCTTTCTCCGCTGACGAGCACCACCTCCTGCAGTTCCCCCCCAACAAAGCTTCACGATCGAGATGACTCGTCTATCCCCATCCTCATGGGCATATCTCCTCGTCCTCTACGTCATCCCTTTGACGTCCGCTTGGACTCTCCTCTGGCGAAACGAGACGACCCCGAGCCGCATCATCACCGGGCAAGAACCGCAAGAGTGTACCCAGATCTGGCAAGAGGAGGGCGAGGTCTTCTCCTGGGACCCGGAGGGCCCCTGGTGTATGCAGTTCTGGGATGAACCCACTTGCAAGAACTCCATCGGCATCTCCTGCGATGGCATCCAGTGGAAAAAGGCCGCCGGCCAAAATCTCTCCGCCTTCAATGTCTACCCCATGCCTCCCGCCTCAAAAACAGCCTATGGTTTCGCTACACCCACACCCACGCCCACCTCCACATCAACCACTGAAACAACCCCATCCCCCACCGCAGAGGTCACCCCGACTGCCACCCCACCATCCAGCAGCGGTGGCAACACTCTCTCCACGGGCGCTATCGCGGGAATCGCCGTCGGCGTAGCCGCTGCCACTGCCGCCCTCTGCGCTCTCTTCTACTATCTAGGCTATCGCCTCGGAAGAGCAAAAGGTGCCGCCGAAGCAGCCTCCGCCGCAGCGGCAGCGGCAGCAGCAGCAGCAGCAGCAAAACAATCTCGGAAGAATAGCCGCCCACCGTCACCTTCACTACCACCAGCTTCGCCCCCTCCCCCTCCCCCTCCGGCTCATCCCCAAATCATATACCCCTCCATCGTTTCCGCCCCGCCCGACCTCCACAAACCACCCATGACCGAAGCGCCCCAATATGCTCCTCCCTACGTCCAACCGCCGCAGGGGTCCCGAATGGTCGAGTTACCGGGACCTACCAGCGAAGCCGAACTTGGTAGTACCCACGTACAAGAGTTGGAGGGCAAACCCTGGGGCAACAAATTCTAGATATAGATTTTATTTCCTTCTTTCTTCGACTTCAAATGGGTTTAATGAATTTGTATATGTCATGTCTTTACTGGGCTGGAACTGGGAGGCCTGGAAGGCCTTTTTTCCCTTTTTTTTTTCTCTTTTCTACCTCTCTGTTCATATCTCAATCGGAGGGGAGTTGGTTGGTTACTTTTTTTTTTTGACGATGTATATACCCCGCTGGAACGAACGAATGAATCATATACGCAATCATGCAAATTGCATACTCGGATTTTAGGATTTCTCATAATAAATGTACCCAAGAAAGAGGGTGACATGTTGGCGAATGCATGTGTTCCGAAATCTGGAGCTGAAAAGCGATTGGTGTCAGGCGCGCCGTTGGATCAGCCACGGCGTCCAGCGCCGTAAGCTTAATTCATCGGCTCCAGGATTCAGCCCCTAGGTATGTAATCTCAGCGACTGGAAACCCGCTACAGCAGAAAATTTTTGGATAGCTAAGATTGTATATTTCATAGAGTATTACAGATCATTCTCGCCTACCACAGCGACCGTGACTAGGTACTTCGTAACATGGTATCTAAAAGTTTAAATAGAAAGAAGAAAGAAAAAAAGTAGAAGAAAAGGGCAATTAGACAGCTCGAACGTTCTGGTGGACTTCCAAATGACCACTGGCGTGCCAGGTAGCTACCACAACCCCACATTTACCGCAATGATGGTTGACGTCCTTGAGCGAAGTGACCAAGTATGGGATACATCCCAGGCAGAAGCAGCAGCATATGATAGCAGCCCATCCACTAAAAGAATACAGTTAGCTTCTCCGCTCAACACATCTTTCCAACCAATTTAGTTGCACCGGAATGAATAAACTTACTGGTTAGTGTTACCAGTGACGGCTTCGACCCGAGTCAGCTCGCGAGCATGGCAGACAGGACAGTCAATTGGAGTGGGGGCACGCTGGATAGCATGGAGGGGCGTCGCGGTACTGTATCCGCTGGGATGGGGCCCGCCATTCTGGACTGGGGAGTTTTGGGCGTATTGTTGTGGGTGTTTCATGTCCAGGGCCGGGGACTGGGCTGGTTCTGGGTATCCCTTGAGCGGGACCGGCTGCATTGGTATACCGTCGCCATGGGTCGGGGTGTGCATGCTTCCAAGTTCAGCCGGTGGAGCTTGATAAGACTGCATCGGAGGGGGATATGGGGCGGGAGGGGACTGCATTGGGGCCGGATATGCCTGAGGTGGAGGAGTTTGTATGTGGAGTTCATCCGGTGAGTATGGGGGTTGATGGTGCTGTTGTTGTGGTTGCGGGTATGGCTCCGACCCATACGGAGCTTGATGCATTTGTGTCGGGTACTGCTCGTAGGCAGGAGCTGGAGCTAGAAGCGGTTTGTGAGTTAAAAGCAACGGATCATTTGCGGAAATAAGCTTACTAGGACTCTTTTGGTCAACCATTTTGCTAGAAAGGGGGTATAGAGCGAGGAAAATCTAAGATGAGATGTTGGGCAAAAACTTCCTGAGGGCGTCGCAAACTTTTATAGTATTCAACCTCATTTCCCCTGCCGCGTGGACATTTTATTTCAGGAAACATATGCGCCACGACCACCTGTAAGTCCAAACCCAGAGGGCAATGGGCATGGACTCATGAACAATCTTGGGGCTCAAAGAGGCTGTGATAGACGCCAGCCACTAATAACAGACTTCCACCACCCTAGCGGTCTTTTAATCCCAACTAGCGGGACCTATTCTTGGGGGCGCAGGCCATTCGTCCAATACAAGGGCATGCTTATTGGTGCGCCCGTCGTAGAGATGGGGCCAGCCAACTTTGTCCCGACGATTATCATCACTAACAGAGTTAGAGTTGTCGCGAATACGAGTGAAAAAATGTCTTGGGGGATTGAAGTTCTGACACACTCCTATTCAAAGGAACTTCGCCCCTTGGCGGGTCTTGGCTGTGTTAGTTGCGAGGCTGATTCTGAAGTCTCGACTCTTGATGCTTGAACTTGCAAGCCCATCAGCTGGGACTCCGGAGCTTGGTAAAGAAAAGGTGCTTGTATCAAATTAAAACTAAAATAATATTACCATTAGTTTGCATGGACAGAGTAGCCGTCAGTTGGTTGAATCATGAAATTTCGAAGAGTCAGCGAAGGATCAGCAAGAATGATGCAAGAGAAGGAGGGCGAAGATCAGCATAGGTTCTTGTTGATGCCTAAGATAATCCAGGCATCCCGGAGTTGCCCTTTTCGGTAATCACGCGCTCCCAGTGGTGTTTCTCTCTTTCTTTGTCTTGGTGTTTGTCTCTTTCCTTCGATACTCTTGCATTGTTTGGTTTTATATCATTTTATATGGTGTAATAGCTGGCGAAACTACTTTCTGGCCATCGCAATGCTCCTTTCTCCGCAATTGGAGCGTCTTCCTGCACTCATCCTGCGGATCTGAGTCAACAGATCCCCAGCCAAGTATCTGCAGAGGGATGCTTTGACGAAACCCACTCGGATTGACCGGCCGTGGTGAGTGTACCTATGTTCAATTCCGGAGTACACCTAGCAGTAAATGGGACACCAAGCTGACATCGCTAATCTTCCAGTTGGGCCCTCTCTCCAACACCCACTCGCCCTTCATCAGGCTCGTCCGCGAGGTCACAAAATGCGGCCATAAAAGTCGGATGCATGGCACAGAGCTCGACTGTTTTGTCCATCGTGTGAAAGTCTCCGGAAAGAGAAAGCCCTCGGAACACTGTGGCTCTTCGTCGTATTCTGATGGGTCCAAATAGCCGTCGAACGTCGGCTCGGCCAGATGTTCGTCATGGCCCCCGTTCAATTACTCCCGCAGCCGAGAAGCGGTCTCGTTAAAGTCATCCGGTCGAGATGAAAGGCATGGAAATTGAGTTGCCATAAATAGCTTGGCCAAGCTCCCTTGTGAGTTTTAGCTTCAACCCACCCCCCTTTCAATATATATCTATATCCTACAAGAGTCCCACAAGAAACATGCAGTGCGAAAATCATGCGACACAGGCTAACTCAAACCCCCAGGTGCAGTTCATTCTGTTTTATGATTAGGAATTATAAAAAGCAAGTGCAGTGGCTTCTTCCGGCATCCCTCCGGTCGGAGGTGCGTGCGGACAAGCCTTTTTTCTTCTCGTGTTAGGGTTACTCTTCTCGCTGAGAGTTCAATGCCAAACGACAGACTGAGCAGATAATCCAATCAAAACTTCAAAATAAAAATAACATACGCAATTAAATTGAAATTGACATTATTATGACCATCAGCGAAGAGCCAAATTGCTTCTCACTCCCCCAACCACAGCTCCAGCATGACACCAAACATATCCCCGACAGGTAAAATAATAGGTCGATCGCTGCACACCCCTGCAGATGCCAGCCAATCCAGAGTGAAGGAGCAACATAGACAAACACCATCCCAACAACCATTTTCTCTTCAACCTCAAAAACACAACCTTGACAACAGCCTCAGTTGCAAAAAACGTGGACTATGGGGGAATCGAACCCCCGACCTCCCGCATGCGAAGCGGGCGCACTACCACTGTGCTAACAGCCCGCAAAGACCAACGAGTGGCGAATTTTACATCCCAAGAGCCGCAACAATACTCCTTTCGGGGAAGATAAAAAGGATGGAGAAGGGTGCCGAGATAGTTCCCGAGCGGATTATCGTATGATACCGCACCATGTCCTATGTTCTCCCCTACATTATACACCCTAGGGGGGGGGGGGGGGGCTTACTGCATTCTAAGAGAGGAATAAGGAGGTGAAACATTGGATCATGGCCACCGTATGGCGAGGAAATGAATATTCACAAATTTACACCTATTGAAACATCCGACATGAATGGCCTCAACAACCCGAGGGAATAAAAGCTAGATCACAGACAAAAATAAAAAAGGGAAATGAGACACATGATAACAATAAATGGAAAGGAAAAAACAGAGAAGAATGAGGTGATGAGGAGGAAGAAGCGCAGATGGCGAGGAAGTTAAAGGAGATAGAAGAAGAAAATGCAAGAGAAGATGGATACGCCGCTTCTTTTATATAGTCTTCCTTTTTAAAAATGGCTTCTTTTCATTTTTTCGGTTTTTTTTCGTTCTTGGCTCTTGATAACCTCATCTAGTGAGAGGCCATCATCTTCTTGATCTGCGCAATGGCCAGCGCGGGGTTCAGGCCCTTGGGGCAAGTCCGAGAGCAGTTGAGAATGGTGTGGCAACGATACACGCTCATGCTGTTATCAATGGCGTGCTTGCGCTCGGCGGTCTTCTCGTCACGGGAATCAGCCAACCAACGGTAGGACTGGAGGAGGATGGCAGGGCCAAGGTACTCCTCGCTGTTCCACCAGTAGGATGGGCAGGAGGTAGAGCAGCAGGCGCACAGAATACATTCGTAGAGGCCATCGAGCTTCTTACGTTCCTCGGGGCTTTGGCGGTTCTCAAGTCCCTAAACATGGCTGTTAGTCCCTCTCCGGTGGTTCCCTATCAAATCTCAGGGTCCCCCAACACCGGACCATTCACTTACATCTTCAGTCTTGGTGTCGCGCTGCAGGTAAGGCTTGATCGACTTGTACTGCTTGTAGAACTGGGTCATATCGGGAACCAGATCCTTAACGACATAGGTGTGAGGCAGAGGATAGATGCGCGACTCCTTGCCGGTATCAGTGGGGATACGGCCTATATTTTCCAAATTCGTTAATAACCGATCATCCCGCGCAATCATTCCGATCATCCGGTTTCGAGAGAAAAAACATACACAAGCAAGCCAGGGTGTTGACACCATCAATGTTCATAGCACAGCTTCCGCAAATACCCTCACGGCAGCTTCGTCGGAAAGTCAGGGTGGGGTCCAGTTCGTTCTTGATTCGGATGAGCGCATCCAGCATCATGGGACCGGTCTTGTTCAAGTCCAACTCGTAGGTCTGCATCTTGGGCTTCTCGGTGGGCTGGTCGGGGTTCCAGCGGTAGACTTGGAACTTCTTGACTCGGGCCGGGGGCTCCTGCAACATTTTCCACCTGTCTTAGCGGTTGATCGTTCGGAGACCCAAGGCTGGCCCGGATCTGCTCACCTGGACACTGGACTCAACGGTCGCATAGGAGCGAGCGAAGGCCGCGGGGCGGAAGAGAGGCTTAGAAGCCGTAACGATACGGGAAGTAGAGCGAAGAGCGGCCATTGTGACTATTTTTTCCAATTGTCTCCTTCAATCCGAGCGGCTTAAAAAAAAAAGAGCAAAAATTTGGGGAAGGGAAGAGAGAATCAAGGTAAAGGAATTAGGAGAGGAGAGGAGAGCAAGAAGCAGCAGCCCGCCAGCGGCAATTGACCAGGAGAGCGACTTTGCAGGTGGTCTTTTAGAGGAGAGGAGATGAAGTCTGGATGTGTTTTGTCGCTTCAATCAATTAATTCCCTTGGGAGCTTCGCCTTTCTGCCACCCAAAGGTAACCTCGGGTCTGGCGGTCGACAGTGTGCTGACTCAGCCACCATCCGCCAATCATGCGCAGCCTAATTGCAAGCGTCGGGCGTACACGGCGGCGTCGCCAGCGTTAAACATAATTCCATTGCCGGCTCTGAACTGGATCACTGCACTCTCGATCGATTAGTTTTGTCGTTATTGTGATTGACTTTATGCGGCTCTACTTGAATAATCGCCAGGGCTATTTCGAGAACCCCCTCCTTGCCTTTGATCTATCCTCATCACACCCCCTGACATCATGACTGCTCCGAATTCTCTCC
Source organism: Aspergillus biplanus (assembly GCA_027569045.1). Taxonomy (NCBI): domain Eukaryota; kingdom Fungi; phylum Ascomycota; class Eurotiomycetes; order Eurotiales; family Aspergillaceae; genus Aspergillus; species Aspergillus biplanus. The sequence continues at coordinate 108,907 of JAPDEJ010000050.1, forward strand.
CACGCGACCGCCCAATGGGGAAGCGGAGCCGAACTGCCGTGCCGATGCTCATGTGATGCCGTGCAGGCACCAAGGCACCAAGGCATAACTATTGTTATGGAAATAGAATGCCACCTGCAACCTCACGAATCAGGCTTCAAGATATTCAGGCACCAGGCCTGTCATGGACTTGAGGCTCCTGCTCCATCACCAGTTGTCTTCATCCTCTAACTTGTATTAATATCTATCTTTATTATTATTATATTCCGTTATACACTGTGCTCAACGGATAATTTCTGATGATCACCCTAATCATCAATCCCCCTTATCCCAGGTTCCCTCCTCACATACTACGCAGTGACAGGAACTTCTCCCAAGACCCCCCAATGGATACCAAGTGGGCTTTGCCTCCCAGAGTTTAATCCTCTTCCTTGAGACCTCATTATATAGTGGTGTAGTGTTCCATGCTCTGACACGCTACCGTTCTTAGCCCCCCACCCAGCAAAAGAAAGGAAAGAGAGAAAAAGATAGTAAAAAAGACCATCCGGAATAAATCCCCCATATGACCCTGGCCGAATAATTAATATACGGCCTGCTGCCCACCGGAATTTAGTGGTGATTCAACGCCACAATTAACCCGTCCGCAGAGGGCGCAGGACAAGCTCCTCCAGGGGAAGCTTAACAGAAGTTTAGCCTTCGGACGAGCGCAAGAGGACCTTAACACTTGGTATTATTATAAAAACAAACGTGTCCCATCGATATCGAGCGCACTGGTGACTGGGCCCCTCTCCCAACGGAAGTTCTCCATGATCAGCGATAAGGTTACGTTCTGGAAGCCCATCCGAGATATCTTACGTTTTACCTCTGTTCCCTTGTGGGCCAAACGAGTCAGAAGCCCACAGCGGAACTATCACCGTCACGTAGACTTTACTCCCTCCCAGTGAGCGACAGACTCTCGCAGCTGGGACAAGAGAGACACAATCTTTCCCTTCTCCATGGGAAGAAAGCCACCGCCCTACAGGGTCTCCGGGTGAATGGATCGCGCTCTCAATACTGCGTTGAGGAGTGTGGGGCAAGCTTTAAACAGCCTTAAATCAATTTTCCAGCAGTAGCAACGCTCCAAGGCTGAGCCTTACTGTCGGCAGTTGGAACGATTCATCCTCGATCTCATCTCCTGCCAAGACGGAAAAATTGCTTAAACTCTCTTGAAATGCCGGCGCGACTAAGTGGACATCGTGAAACACGGTCAATCTCCATCCCCGCCCAAGGGCCTCTCTCAACGGTTGGCTTGGCTTGACTTGAATATTGGGCAATGCGTACTCTGTGAGGATCACCCAGTAGCTCCTAGATCAATGGGACCCTTCAATATATTGGAACCCCCTTAGGCCCGGTGGGTTGAACAGGCCTGGCTCCGTGTTGTTTTGCATCATTTCCAGGTTTCGGGCCCTAGTTATATATCTACACGAATTCCTGTCCGCCTCGGATTTTTTTTTGGACTCAACATTCTTTCCCTTTTTGTTTTTTTTCTGTGATAACTTGGCTGTGCATTTTCCTATATTGTGGCTGGCCCCCAGTATTACATTCTCTCCACAATGAAAGCATTTTCGCTCTTTAATCTCGCAGCGGTGTCGCTGAGCAGCACCGCCGCCGCCATCGCCGTCACCGGGTCCGCTGAGGGTTTCGCCTCAGGAGTGACAGGAGGTGGTGATGCCACTCCTGTCTATCCAGCATCCATCGATGAGCTGGTCTCATACCTTGGGGATAGTGAGCCCCGTGTGATCGTCCTCTCCCAGACGTATGAGCCCCTTTCATCCCATACTACCATCCCATAAACTAACCCAACAACTTCAGTTTCGACTTCACCGGAAGCGAGGGCACGGCTAGTGAAAGTGGTTGCGCACCCTGGGGTACAGACTCCGGGTGCCAACTCGCCATCAACGCCAACGATTGGTGTACTAACTATCAGCCCGATGCTCCTGTTGTCGATGTGGAATAGTAAGTCCCGATCCTGCCTCGGCCTTACAGGGATTGTATCTCAAACCACGTATTTCTAACGCGTTTCGGATTTTTTTCCTTCGTCCCTAATTAGTGATGTTGCCGGAACCCTGGGTATCACTGTTACCTCTGACAAGACTATTCTGGGTGAGGGAACTGCTGGTGTCATTAAGGGCAAGGGTCTTCGCATTGTCAGTGGTGCTAGCAACGTCATTATCCAGTACGTCCTTTCCCTCTCTCTTTTCTCTGAAAGCAATACTCATACTATCATGACAGGAACATCGCCATCACGGATCTCAACCCTCAATACGTGTGGGGTGGAGATGCTATCACCCTGAACGACTGCGATCTTATCTGGATCGACCACGTCACCGTAAGCTGCCCCCCAAACAAACGGAACACCAAAAGAACAAGACTTGTATGAAAAAAAAAATAAGGAGAGAGAACTAAATAAAATTTATCATGAAATAATAGACTGCCCGAATCGGCCGTCAACACATCGTCCTCGGTACCGACGCAGATAACCGCGTCACAATATCTAACTCGTTTATCAACGGCGAATCAGACTGGTCCGCCACCTGTGACGGCTATCATTACTGGGGAATCTACCTCGATGGCTCCAACGATCTCGTCACAATGAAGGGTAACTACATCTATCATACCAGTGGTCGTAGCCCCAAGATCCAGGGTAATACCCTTCTTCACGCGGTTAGTGCCCTACCTCCCTTGTCTCTCTTCCATATGGATCATTTTTTTCTAATATGTACGGAATAGGTGAACAACTACTGGCACGACAGCAGCGACCACGCCTTCGAAATCGGCTCCGGCGGCTACGTCATCGCTGAAGGAAACGTCTTCCAGGATATCCCCACTGTCGTCCAGGATCCCCTTGAGGGTCAGGCGTTCGCTGCCCCCTCCGCTGACACCAATGCGGTTTGCGCTAACTATATCGGCCGGAACTGCGAGGTGAATGGATTCGGGAGCTCGGGTGCTTTCACCCAGGCTGATGAGGGATTCTTGGCGAACTTTGATGGGAAGACTGTTGCGGCTGCTGACCCTTACGATGGTATTGCGGCTTCCGTGTCGAGCACGGCCGGTCAGGGGACGATTTAAATTTTTAGAGGCTTTTAACGAACTCATTAGTTGTTGAGTTCGGGACTGCTCTTCTATGGAGAAGGGGAAATGTCACGATGTTCATTTCTCTCTCAAAAAATCTGTATCTATGAATATTTGGTATCTCGCAATAGCTGCGAAGGTAGAGAGAGAGAATTTCATCAATCCTCGGTGATTCGGCGGGAGCTTCGGTAGTAGTATTTCCAGATGAAAAAGAAATTCGGTAAGCCTAAGGGCTCGTCGTGGACCCTCGACTGTCAATCCATGGTCTACCTTAAACTACTTACTCTTGAAAGGTCTGCAAGCTCAATAGTTCAATTCATTCGTAGTACTCAACGAGGGTAATACTTAGTTCTACCTAAGTTTCATACATGCTTGTCTGGCTCACACCCTTAGTTAACAATAATCAACCCCGGTCCAAACAGAGTAGCCTCAGCCACAGCTGCGGCGTCGGCGAATGGCCCATCGTTACTCACAACGGCCGCGATTGTCAATCCGTTCATTAGATACTGGCCGTATGGGAACTCAGCCACTGCAATCACGGTCTGGCCGTCACAGGACACTACATTCAACGGAACGACGACGGGAAGATTGAGCTGGTTGATATACGCCAGCCACATGATCCTCTGCGATTGCTCTTCATTCTCCCCATGGTGCCAGGAGATCTTGATCTTCTGAGTTCTTGCCTCGGGAGGGGTCAAAATCTCCAAGGGTGCAAAGGTGCGAAGGTTGATTTGGTCGATATTTGGGCAACTTCCAGGAATGATAAAGCCTTGGATAGCAGTGAAGGCAAAGTTCACGTTGCTGGTAGTCAGAGTTGGGATTTCGCTTGGGATCTTGTTGAGAAACACTCGGAACCAGCCATTTTGCTCGCCTTCGTTACCGATGGTGGCCGCAATGACTCGGGTGAGCTCTGCATCCCCACTGACCGCAAAACGCTCGGTAATGTCCTGTAGCGTCCCTAAGACGACGTCGGTGAAGGTGGAAGCTAGAGCGATTGCTGCGTTCAAATTCGATACGGGGAACGAGTATTGACAGGGCTCGATTTGGGGTTCCCCAAAGTGCTGGAGTCCGCCATTTGCGGTCAACGCATGCACTTCCTCTTGCTACACGGCCAAATATCAGTCGTTTCTCCTTCTCAATCTCAATCGGTTTCAGGGAAAGACTTACTGCAAGAATTGCTGTGAGGCTGTCGATGACAAATTGGCGATCATCCCCTTCGGGGAGTTGATATCCAGGCACATTGTTGGTGACGTTGTTGAGCAGACTATTAAAGAAAGCTACCTCAAAAAGCTCGTTAAATGCAATAAGCTGGAGGTTGGTGATTCCAACTGCGCTGATACTGTCAGGAAGAGGCGATCCCGGAAGGGTTCCGTGGGCACGCAGTTCGATCTCCCTCAGTTGTTCTGGGCTGGGATTTGGCATGCCCTCGGGCAGAGCGCCATCGTTCTGGGGCGTTGGAGCTGCGAGGGAAGAGGTGATTACGGGGATTAGAGCGAAAAGAGAAGGAGAGAAGTGCATGTTAATGAATGGTTATAATGATATCAGTGGTAAAAAACAACAGGATAGAAGTCAAGTGATTGGATACTGAGTATGGATGCAAGCGTAATGGATCGTGACGATGAAGGTGGAAGAGGACAAGAGTTCACTTGGGCGACGCAGCCATGATATATTCGAGGTATTCTTTCCATAGCTCCTTCTTGATCGAATTTTGCTGAACATGAACCGTGGACCTGTACTTGCCCTTCCCCATTCGACTCGACTTTCACGGGCTGGGAGCTTTTGAAATAGAAGGAACCAGCCCTGCCCTATTGAGCTCAATTATACACATCTGCTGCACCGCCATTTAGGGCACACAATGAAGATCGCGTCTGCCCATGTTTGCGTCGCGAGCTCGTCTTCAATGCGTCTCTCCCTCCCCATCTACCTTCTTCCGGCACGAAACGACCACTACGACAGATAGGTTTCTAGATCGATACCTTGACTGACCGCACCGTCAACATGCCTCGTCTACTGCGATCTATCACAAAAGCACTCCGAAAAGCATACCACCACTGCATCGTCCTATCGTCTCCCTCCAACCCCTTCGACAAGCTCCCTATCGAGCTTCTCCTCGAAATCGGCAACGAACTTGACATCATCTCTCGAGTCTGCCTCGCCCTCACATCTCGCTCCCTCCTCAACATCCTGGGCCCATCAGCCTTCAAGCATCCCTGTCTTCGCATACCAAGCTCCTTAGTGGCACTGCGGAACAAGGACGGTGTCTTTATCAAGGGTTTCTCACTAGCCATGATTCCTCGCTATGACCTTCTCTGGGTCCTGGAGAACAAACGCTGGCTCTACTGTTGCGGCTGCCGCGTACTTCACCCAACCCGAGAGTTCTCTCGGCCCGACCGCTGCGAGCCCTCACGAAGTTGCGAACTGTACTCCCATGGCACTGTGCATGTCTGTCCGGGTTTCACTCTCTCGTTTCGGAGGGCACAGAGCCTCACCCGTTACCTGAAAAACCCCACTGTGCCGAACAAATACCGATTCCCAGGACGCGAGTGGAAGATTAATTACACGCTCCAAAGCCCCAAGTCAGATTTCAGGATTAAGATAGATATCAGGGTCGTGCCTTCCCTGGACCCTGATTGTGCGCTGGTGATAACGATGGATTACTTTATCACCTTTGAGCACCCTTGTGATGCGAGCGCCAATGCTGAAATCAGCTTTTGTCCACATCATTGTTTTCGATTTGGCATGAGGAAGTATGCCCCGCACTCGAGGTTCAACTGTTCTAGTTGTTCAACGAGCATAACCATGCGTAAACAAGACAAGCCAAACTTTGAGGTGGAAGTATGTCGCAATATGGGAACGGCAACTAAACATCCCGACGAGGTCTGGAAAAAACATATCATGCATTGTACAGTGATCCGAACCACTCCATCCGAAGTTTTTATCAGCAAGTGAAATGGATGAGGATACAGCCTCAATCTTTTAGCTGTGCTGAATTTTTTTCGTGTTTGGGTATTATGTTTATTTTAAAGCCGGGGAACCGAGCTCTCGCTTCCCAAGCACTTACGTACCTAGCATTTTACTAGCTAGACTGGATCAAATGAAGAAAGGGCTTTGGTATACCAATCAATTAATCTAATGCTCTAACCATATATATAAGACTTAGATCTACCGAACCAGCCACGAAGAGATCCCCCCTACCGCAGATACCCCCATGAACAGCCGCCATACGACCCTAAAACTATCCACATAGGCTCTCCCCAGGTCCTCCTTACTGTCATCCGACATCATCATCCCCACAATGTGAAGCAGAGATGGCGGCCCCTTCGAAGAGCCCGAAGAAGAGCCCCCCTTGAGTTCTCGTGCCAACTGCGTGAGCACCATCGTCCCACTAACGGGCACGGCAATACACATCCCCCACGTGCGAAGAATAGAGAACATCACGAGAGCAAAGGCCGGGCTTCCCGCCCGTCCTCTGCGTATCTTTTCGCGTCCGCGGTTCCGTCGAGGAGAGCCCGTGACCGTGTGAATGCTCGTGTTGTACCCAGAGAGAAGGAGGGCGTGGCTGACTCCTGTGGCGAAGAAAATGAATATCCATCCCGGTGGTGGGGTGCTGGCGTCGAGCAATATAAAGCACCCTGAAGTGAGAAGGTTGAGGATCCAACCAGCGCGGATGATCCAGCGAGAAAAATGGGGGCTCTTGAAGATTTGCATCTTTGCGGTGAGTAACAGGGCCGGAAGGGATGGGCCAGTAATAGCTGCTATGCTGAGACCCGTTAGGGCTGGAGAGAAGTATTTGACAAAGATCAGATAGAAAGGGAGGTTTTGTAAGTGACAGAATATCTATTTGATTGTGCCCTGTTAGCGGAGAAATATGAATCTAACAGAAAGAGGGGGGGAAGTAGCTGACCAGAACACCATGAAGCAGGCTGCCGACGTACAACATTGTCGCGGGGATACTCCTGAATATTCCCAAGTTGAACATCGGCTGAGACACCCAGGTGCTCTCATAGAGCACTAGAACGAGCATCGTAAATCCCCCAATGCAAACCGGAAGCATGACTCGCCAGTCACCCCATCCAGAGGGTATTGTCCCTCCCCAGCTAATTCCTATAAGAAGGCAGCTGATCCCCAACAGCGTCATTATAGCCCCCAGCCAATCCATTTCCCGTGCTGCATCCATAGAAATGTCCTTGCATTCCCGTAAATCGATCGCAAACGGGATGACAAGCAAACTCAACGCACAAAACACAAAGCTGGAATAAAAGGCCCAGCTCCATTTCGCGTATTCGTCGAAGAGACCCCCAATTATTGGCCCAACCATGGCTCCAAGCACCCACGCCCGGCTGATATAGTCGAAGAATCGAATTCGATAGGGATAAGGGATCAGGTCCGCCATAACTAAAAACGACACCCCCATGGCACCTCCGCTCCCGATACCCTGGACTAGTCGACCCGCGACTAGGCTGGGAACACTAATCGAACCGCTACACACTCCTGTTCCTGCCGTGGCGATCACTCCGGAAGCGATGAGAGTAGGACCCTGACCAAATACTTCTGACAGCATGGCGAAAAGTGCTTGGCTAGCTGCATTTGCAAGCAGGTAGGAGGTGTCGATCCATAGGGCGCTTCGAAGGGGCTGTTCGAATGTGTTCGATAAATCCTGTACACGTCCAGTTTGATACTATATTTTAGATTGGCCACAGGGCAACTGCCAGGGATACATACAGGTATGAGCGTTATCGCCACTGTAGCATCAAACGCATCCATCATCGCGAGAATCGAAACACAGAACAGCACAAGCCACTCCTTAACGCCCGGTTTCCAGTTTATGATGTCCGTATCGACCACCTCATCATCAGGAAATTGGGCGTACTCCGGATATACCGTCTCAACCAGATTCTGGATGCTCGTGTTCTCATGCAAATGTGTCCTAAAGCCTTCCTCGGCATGACCGATCTCAATAGATTCTAACCCCATCCAGGCTTTGTATCCACGCAGCCCCTTAAATAGTGACAATTCGGTTCATCGAGAGAGAGGGGAAGTCGAATCAGTCGTAACTAGGGATTGAATCGGGTTTAAAGCGAAGGTGTCATATAATTCATCATAGGGGAAAGCTATTTAAGCATGAGTCCCCCAGTGTACGGCATGATGTGCTCGGGTGACCAAGGAGTTTCGTCACGAAAGTTTGCAAAAAATCTCCAGAAAACTCGATTTTATGATCGCTCTGAGTCGTGATGGTTCTACATTCCATTCACCCTCGACGTGCGGCACACTCTCTGCATTCGCATCATGATTCGTTGTTGGTGCCGCCTGGTATGTGGGCACAGATCGCCGTGACTCGGGCAGCCCAACCTCACTTCGGGAGCCTGTACACCTCGGTCGGAACTTGGCTTGCCTCCTGATTAGGAATGAATAAGGTGTCGATCGGTTCATGGTTAGATAATTGCTCGAGAGCCCGCAGAAAACCAAGCCCCTGGGTGTAGGGTAGATTAGATGGTGGAAGGTATCGCATTGAACCCCTGAAATGAATATGATACAATTGAAACAAATCGAGCAAAAAACGCTCGCTATCGTGATTTAATACAAATAAAGTAATGATTATCGCGCATGAATGAGGTTACCATCTATGTAAGTGCTTTCTAGTCCAATTTGTCTCGGTCTGTGGCCCTCGAAAGTCGCGATACGTCAGCCGTCGATGTACTATTCTGTCGTGTACTCACGGCATGGAAAGAAAAGTCGAGCTCCCCAACCAGGGTTTTGACGTCCCTAGAAGAAACTTTGTTAGAGACCTTACGTCATACTGGTTCATATTTAACCCACCTCATGAGTCTTTCCACATCACCGACAATACACCTTGTCGAGATCTGGAGAACGGAAAAGGTAGCGAACCCCGGTTCTGCGATATGCCTTAGACTCAAAATATCTTTATCAAGCGCTTCCAATCTCTTGGAAAAGCTATAAGGCCGTGGGGTTTTTAGGTAAGGAGGCAAAGGCTGTTGGTTTGTAAGGCTGGCGGAAAGAAGACAGAGGACCGAAGTCACCTCGTGCGTTGTAACCCGTGCGCTCACAACCAACCTCTTCAAGTCATTAAGCCAGGCGGAATCCGATTCATCATCACTCCCAAGGTGTTTCAAAGTATCTGAAGCGTAACCCAGGAGACTCAGATAGTTCACAATACTGTATAGAGCGTTAGTTTATTAGTAGGGACGAGGGGAGATTGAAGGTAGTTTATTTAGGGACATGAACGTACTTCTCAATGCATGTAATGATAGTATCGTATTGCCGCTTAGGAAACCGCCCACCGATGGGAACTTCCCACTTAAGGAACTCGGAGTATGTTCGAAGGCTGCTCAACATTAACATCTGCTTAGAAAACACCTTGTTGCGAGCCTTCAAGAGCCTTTTCCCAGATGGAGTCTGAAGAGCCATATCACCTTCATCACCCCGCATACGCGCAGAAACTGTTTCATGGATGATGGAATAGTAATTGGCAAGAAGGTACAGGGAAGCCCCCAAGCTCTTACGAAGGATGGAATGTTCCGAGATCGGATAAGGAAAGTAGGTCCAGAAGAATGCAACAGCTATACCTCCAGTCACTACCGCCAGTCGATATGGAGCCAAAAGGTAGATCGGATAGTACTCCTGTCCATTAGCGGTGACGTTGGCTTCCCCAATTTTGCGAGCCTGGAGCTCATATCCAACTATCATTGCACTCGAGATAATAGTGATAATCCCGGCAATGCGAAATCGAAACTGCTTGACAGGGATATAAAAGGTACAAGCGGTAAAAATGAAAAAGAAGACGAAAATCCCCGGTGTCTGCTTTCCGGGGATATACCAGGACAGAAGGCTCAGCACCATTGCTAAGATCGTTCCCAGTATCCGGAGAACGAACCCAAATATACTCTGCCCTGAAGTTGGGGACATACTCAAATTGACCATAATCATAGCCCAGACGAATCGTTGCTTGATGAAGAAGTCCTGGGTATCGCTGATGAATGCCACAACAGCTATGGTCATAGTAGCACATGCAACACGGAACCCATAAGCCGACTCTGACGACCGTAACATCGATGGAATAACCCTGACTTTGTCCCCAAATTTCTGGAAAGTCGTCTCTGGCGGTAGATGCTCAGGATCCTTCCTTCTCCTGTATGCCTCTCCCAACTGCAGAATGCTATTCTGTGCATGGACATCGCCCAAGTGATCTTCTTCGTGGGAATCCTCTTCCTTGAAAATACTAATTAACCATTTGCGCAACCGTTTGGAGCCAGGAATTATTAGGCGCTTCCGCGAGATTTTCCCACTTTCGGCCTTCCCATCCGCAAAGCGGATAAATTCAAGGACTACACGGCCGGTCGAATTCAATAGTTGCTCCATCTATGGCGATCGGTTAGCATAGCCCTTCTAAAGTAGTGATACGAATACAAACATAAAGAAATAAGTATAATTGTCGACGGCTCCGGTCTCGATTCACAGACCCATCTGGAGGAATATCTTCCATCTCTAAATGCGCCGTTGCAGGGTGCTCAAAGAAGTCTGGCGGCAAAGTAATTCCCTTCTCCTCACTCCACGTTCGTAATGCAATTCGTTTAGCGACCTTAAACGCATCAAGCCTCTTTTCAAAGTGGGTCACAAAATCTTTATCCCCAGGGGCTGGCACAGCCGATGCTTCAGGGTCATCAGGAGTCGAATTAGAAACAGGTTTCTTAGGAGCCGGTGTTAGCGTTAAGGTGATTGAGACATGCTGAAGCCCCTCGTCAATAGTTTGAATCATGGAAACAAATGGATCATGCACAGCTCTCATGATTTCATTCCAGTCGTGAACTGCGCGGTCCCGCATCGCTTCCGATACACTTGATGTTGGGTCAATAGGGACATTCCATCTATTATATTCCGAAAGACGCTCGAAAATATCGACAACGAAACCAAGGCCAATTACGGGGATCATGATCTCACGTAGCCGTCGAAAAATGGCTTGTAGATCGTCGGGGCCAAGCCTACCTATGGCAATTTCCCGCTTGGCGAAGGTCAAATCCCCGTGGACTTTACCGTGGAGTTCTGTGATTTTCTGCATGGCTTTTCTGATGGTCTCCGCTTCTGCGCTGTAAACCTTCCCGTGCTTGTCAATCTTTTCCACCGTCGAATCATAAGTTGTTGCCCGTCCAAACATGTCTTCTTGCTCCAATGTCCCGAAATACGCGGTATGGGCTTGAAGCGCCCCACGAAGTGCTCCAATATAGCCTGCCATTTGCTTAAAAACGACCTTTCGACAGGTCAGAGGGAACACAATCAATGAGACACCGGTAGAAATCCCTAGTCCCAATAGACACGCTTCAAGAAGTTTAAGCACCATAGTTTTGGCAGCAGAGATGGTAGGAAGGAGGGGGGCGTATGAGAAGGCAACATTGCAAATTATAGAGTAAATAATCACTGGAAACTGGAACTGCTGGTACTTGGCCCGTAAAGAATGGACAAGATAAGTCTGAAAGAACAAGAAAACGCCGCTTGTAACTGATGCGGATGAGTTATAAGCGCCCCATCCGCCCACCCGGACGGATTCTTGTGCAGGGGTTTCAGACTCCTGGCGCGCTTTGACACATGCAAACATCATTAGCATGGCTGCAGCTGATGCCGTACAAACAGCCAATATATCGAGAATCATCATCTGAATAAATTTAGCCCGGGGCATAATAGCAAACCCCAAAACCGAAATAATAGCGATAAGGTAGCCAGTAGTGGTAAACTGGGACGCTATTGAATCCACTTGATAGCTTTTTAATAATTAGAACCTCTTAGTAACTAATAAAAGAGCGAGAGAAAGATCCAAATAGGGAAATACCTACATCGCTAGACCGATGGTTGGAGGCAGAGCGCCCCTGTGGCGCTTTTTAGCATTGGGTGCTCAGGGTACCGAGCTTCAGTTGGAGATACTCACTTTAGCATCAGAATAACGGACTGCTTATCCAGGTCAAGCTTTTCCCAGGCCGTCTTAAGCTTGTCCAGCAGGCTGGACGAATCCTTGCCGCCCATACCTGATCCATTTTCGTACGCGGAGCCTTGTGAGGCGGACGATTGATCTGAGCTGACCTGTCCGACCATTCTGAGACTCGGGTGTCAGATTATGCCATCTAGGCCGCACACTGCACGCCAGACGTCTAATTGTCCGAGTTATAAATCTTGACGCGAGGATGGTCCTCGGCCCCTCCTCGATATCTCACGGCTATTAATCACGTGGTTTTCGAGCAACACAGCCCGTCGCCAAACGGGAGGGCGCCTGGTGACAATAGTGTTATCCACGGGAAAATAAATCGCTGAAGAAGAGGCCAGTATCGACACCACTTGTGTGAAAGGGGGTTGCGAAAGTGCGGTGGTCAAAGCTAGAAAATCATCGGTTGAAACTAAACTTTTGAGAAGTGGGCCTCTCTCAAATGGTGCCAAGAGGGGTACTTAATGACGATCGGGCTCGGTAGATAGCTATTTCGCCTCGGTGGGCTCACTCTTCAGTCAGCTTATCTAAGAGAGATGATTTTATTCCTGAATGACAAGATGATGGAATTGCAACGAGGAGGAACCGAAGATAAAGTGGGTGGTAGAAGAGAATGATGCTTGCGAGCAAAGACTCCATGTCTTTCTTCTTTGAGTAGGTGGGCAGCGATTCGCTGGGTTTCGGCTCACAATCCAAACAAATAAAGCGACGAAGAATACAATAGAATAAAGCACGAATAAACGCTTGGGATATATCCCCTTTTCGACCTGGAATTGTTCTGGAGATTTTTAAGGCTGGTTTTCTTCCGTTGTTGCATTTCCGGGGTTTTTAGCCCCAGCGGCAGGACCTCGGATATATAGAGATGCAAGAATAGACGAAACATACATTGAACAGGTCTGAAGGAATACCGCCCCCCTCAACCTTGACCGTGCGATTGCAATTCGACCTTTGCAATTATTAATGCTCTACGTTGTGCGATATATGTTTGCAGGTCAACCCGAGGGCCATACAATGCACCACTGAGCAGTCATTACTCTTTGCCTTGCCTGAGCATCATTGCATTCACTAGAGCTTAGCAGCGTTTCCCCCGAAGGTCTTACCAGACGCCTTCATGCCGAGAATTCGAATCCCGATCATATTTGTCATTGTTCACCCCAGAAGACCCATCAGGAAGTTTTGGGCCTAAACTTGACCACAGAATCTGCTCCAAAAGTGTTGCACGAATCTCAGCCAAGACCCTTATCCCAATATGCATGTTGCTTGGAAAGAAAAGTTCATGATGATGATGATCTCTTGAAGCTGATTGGGACCAACACAAGAAATCTGCCACCAAAGACCGGCCTAATCTCAATGAAGCCAAGTGCTCGACTAGTGACAAAGGACAGGCACTTTGAGTCGCCAAGAACCAGGAACCAACTCTTACTTTTAGCCAGGAACGGTGTGGACTATTGAGCTGTTCTTCTTATCCTCCCCCAATCTAATTTATTCAGGAGCAATTGGGCCGTGGCAAAGCAACTCAAACATGCAGTAGTCGTCTTGCTGCCTTCCTTTCCTGCGTTTTTCCTTTTTTTCTCTTGCTGAGTTTATCGTTTCATCCCAGCCCACCATTGCAACGACCACCATGACCTCGCAACAACCTAAAGAGGCATATTAACACAAACAAAGAACCACCGTCATGGCCGACAACCTCGAAAAACCCCTACCTCCCATCCAAGACCCCCCACACCTATCACAGCGCCCACCAGCAGGGGGAGTCCCGAAACGAAAACCCGTCCCCATCGTCGCCGTCGCGCCTCTAACAGATGGCTCCACAACCGACCTCGAGAATGACTCTGTCGCCATTGCCGCCCCAGCAGTACCGCCACCCCCGCCTTATTCTGCTGGCCAGAAATGGTGGGACTGGAATCGATACTCAAAGCGAAAGAAGCAGTTCATCCTCGCAGGCCTCATCGCAACAGTTTGCCTGCTTGCGTTGATAATCGGCCTTGCAGTGGGTTTAACAAAACGCAACGGAAAGGGGTAAGAATTTCCACTCAGTCTCCACCTCCACTTTTCTCTAACCCGATGACGTTATTACCGGCTTTTGCGCTATTCTCTTCCCCTCTTATTTTCGAATTGATTGATTTATTGAATTTGTTTTTAATCCTGTTTTTTTCTGTCTTCCATCCTAGGTCTCTGGGCGATTCTGACTCCGATGGTGATAGCTCATCGAACCTACCTCTCCCCACCGACCACGGGGGCCCATATACAGGCGATCTAACCTACTATGACCCCGGGCTTGGTTCTTGCGGTATAGACAGTACCGCCGACGAAATGATATGCGCCGTATCCCATACTCTATTCGATGCGGCATCTATCAGCCTTAATCCGAACGAGAATCCCCTCTGTGGACTGAAGGTTAGGATCCGTCGGGGCGATACTAGCGTGGACGTGAAGATCGTGGATCGATGTAAGTTCTATCTTGTGAATCGCTGCTAGTCGTTGGTTCAGCATACTTATTAGGCGCGCGCAACAGGTGTAGGATGTAATGTCAACGACCTAGATGTTTCCCCGGCGGTCTTTACGAAGCTTGCCGAGATGGCTGAGGGTCGAGTGACTATGGACTGGTCTTGGATTGATAATCCACCGGTGAATATACAGTCATGAGTCACGGCTGCTCTTTACTCATGGTTATTTTTTCTTTTCCTTTTTTGCGATGTGTCTTCTCAAAGATACCTAGATACCCATTTGCGAAAAAATATAGCGTTTGATATTTTATCCTTCTTCCGGATCGCTTATTTTTAGCTATTTCACGTAACTTACCCCCTCTATATCATTAACAATCATTAATAGTCCGGCCAATCGGGGTCAACTTGCTCTCGCCATGATCGGAAACCCCCCTTGATGTCCACGATAAGTCTCTCACCCCCACGATCAAGACCAAATTCCTTTAACTTCCTGACTGCGATTTGGGAATCATTCCCCAGGCGACACACCACATATATAGGTTTGCTCGAATTAGAGGCAATGTCAGCCGGTAACCATGATGGCAATGGACTCGCGCCATTGTCTGAGGGCTTTTCAACTGAACTATACCCTGAAGCCAAGATAGACGAGATCGGAATGTTGATGCTGTTGTCGAGGTTGCATATATCAAACTGCACTTTTTCTCTTACATCAATTATTGTCGGTTCCGCCGGAGTAAGTGCGTCCGGGGAATGTTTTGCCTGGTATTCCAGCGGTGAAATGCGCTCCTCTGGTGAAAGGGCCACCTCTGGATCAGCAGTTCCACAGAAAAAGACGTAGTCCATAGAGCCAGATCGGACACTGTCCAATGTCACGCTAGCATCAACGGAGCATACAGCACAATTCGCACGTCTGGAGCGTAGCTTGATCGTCCTAAACTGCGGGGAAGAATAGGCGGAGAATATCAACAGCGACGGCGGGTTGACCCCGTCCGCGCCTTTAGGTGATGTAAGGACCTTGATCGCCTCCAATGCTTGTAGTACCCCCATTGTTCCTACCACTGGTCCGAGAATGCCGCCGTCCGCACAGCTTGTTATACTATTCGCTGGCGGTGGTCTCGGGAAAACGCATCGATAACACGGCCCTCCAGTCTTATCCCCTGCGGGCCGAGGAGGGTTGTTTAACACCATAAGCTGACCTTCTGTACGTAAGGCAGACGCAGACACCAATGGTTTTCCGAGGAGCACGGCGGTATCCGAAATTAGGTAGCGGGTAGCCGGGTTATCTGTGCAATCGAGGATCAGGTCATATTTTTCGAAGATACCCGCAGCATCTTGGGGTGCTAGATGCGACCGATGTGCAATGTATGTGGGATGAGGGTTCAGCCTAATAGTCGCAAATTATCCAGTCAGTAAATCACGGGTCACCTTTCCCCCGAATCGATTCAAGACTCACTCTTTCAGGTATTCAATCGCACTATCCACTTTCAACTTCCCCACATTCTTGCTCCCATGCAGCACTTGGCGATGGAGATTCGACGATTCCACGGTGTCACCATCAACAAGGCCCAATGTTCCAACACCAGCTCCGGCAAGATAGAGTGCAGCCGGGGATCCCAATCCACCTGCTCCCACAATCAACACCTTCGCTGTTCGAAGTTTCAGTTGGCCTAAAGTATAGTGAGCCGTATATGTTAGCAAGGAAGTTTCTCATTCTTCTATCCGCATATGCCGGCGCGCGACGGTCTGGCGGGGTAAAAGGCGATTTTCGGTGCGGATTTACTGACCTTGTAACCCCACTTGGGGGACTATCATCTGCCTCCCATATCGCCGGTATTCCTCACCTAGTAACGGCCATCTCCTCTCCTCAAGTCCTTCTTCGAGAGGTGTTGAGTTCACCTCATTCTGCTCTTTGCACCTAGCTGCTGCTTTCTCGGCTTCTTTGAGCTCGTGCTTCAACCTTGCGACCTGCGCCTCGGTGGCGGCAATTTGCGTACGTAGGGATGCACATTTGCCTTCTAAGGCCTCCATAAATGAGATAAAAAGAAGGGGGAAAGATATCTCAGGTGCAAACTTGGCCTAAAGCACCCGTGGCCGAAAAAAGTGTCAAGGTGTTGAATAATGGTGAAACCAAGCACCTAAGTTTAAGTTCCGGTTCAGGCGATGATCTTATCGCTTTGATTTGGAAAAAATTGCGCTAAACTATTTTAGGAGATGAGCATCATAAAGTTACTGTACAACCTAAGAACATGATGAGAATTCTTGTAAACGACAACTAATTATATATGAATATGATCTATCGCCTCTGGGAAAAGAAGTTTTGTTAAAAGCACAAATTATTAGAATTCTCCCACCCAACATACTAATAAGCAAATGAGCGGCCTACAACATGCCTCGCAACTCTGTTTCCGGTTCAATGTAGTGGTTGGGCTTCGACTGGGTGCGTGTTCGCTGCTCAAACGCAAAGGCCATCCCAATCAAAGCCTCCTCGCTCCATTTTGGGCCCAAGAAGCTAATTCCAAAGGGAATTCCTGGGCCTTGGTCAACTAGATTCCCACGCACGTTTAACCGGACGGGTGTACCACTTGGGAACACGCCCAGCGGAACGCTGATGGCTGGGGACCCAAGAATGCCTGGAATATCCGTGGCCACGCGTGTGGGAAGAATGACTGCATCAAGGCGGTTGCGTGAAATTGCCCCGAGCAAACCTCCTTCTTCACCAAAATAAAGTGCCTTCTGGTACATTGGCCAGAAATCTGGCGATGTATTGTTCATGCCTGCCCCAATCGCTTTGTCCCAAAGCCCTGTATCGCGAGATGGATAATCTTCCAGGGGGCTGTGCTCTGTGAAATTGCGGATGTCTGGAAGGTTAGAGATTTTGTTTGGATTGTCTCCCAAATTTGAGAGATAATTGGCAATTCCGATCAAGAAATCGGCCGCGACCACTCTCCCTGGGACATCGCTTTTGAGGAAGCTTTCAAAGGCCGTGAAGTTGGAATCCTCAATAATCGTTGCGCCTGCGTTCTTGATCACAGAAACCGCTTCCTCAAATGCAGATAAAACAGAGCTACTATCCTTGCCCAAATGTCCGAGAACATTGCGAGGAATACCAACTCGCTTCCCTTCCAAACCGGATAGGGTGCAGGCTGCAACATAATCCGGTGTCTTTTTACCAAATGGCCTAGCCAGAGTATAGTTGTCTTTGGTATCCTCGCTCGCGATAGCTTGCAGCAGCATTGCTGCGTCCCTAACGGTTCTTGCCATTGGCCCAACGGTGTCCTGCCGCTCACTGATAGGAATCACCATATACCGAGATGTAAGGCCAACGGTTGGCTTAATGCCGACAATATTGCTCTTTTCACTAGGCAGCAATATACTTCCACTCGTCTTATTGATTTGTCCAAAGTTAGCACACAATTTATCCCAATCGGGGGAGGGGGGACGCTTGTTATCTCACTGACTTCGGTCCCAAGTGCTGCCAGAGCAAGTCCCAAGTCAGTCGCTACACCGCTGCCACTTGAACTTCCACCGGGATCTTGGTCGAGGTAATAAGCACCATAAGTTTGCCCTCCTCTTGCGTTCCAACCGTTTGAAGAATTTAATGACCTCAAATTAGCCCACTCTGAAATGCTCGTTTTCCCTATCATTATCGCGCCGTTCTCTCTGAGCTTAGCCGCCACCGTTGAGTCGGCTTTAACCATTGCCCCGACAAGCGCGTAAGAGCCAGCTTAAAAGAATTGGTAACTCAGTCAGGGTTTCAGGAACATACTTGCGGATAAGAGTCTGTTTGTTTACCTGCTGTTTCCATCTGGTCCCGGGTGCCAATAAGATCTTTGATAAGGATTGGGAGCCCATGTAAATGACTACCAGTGGCGCATATTAGCTTGGAGTTATGATAGGATACCGACACATTGATTTCAAACGTACCCACGGAGTCGGCCTTGTGCTCTTTCTGAATCAAGTTGTCGAGCGATATCCAGAGCATCCGGGTTCAGCTCCAGGACTGCATTGAGTGCTGAGTTGACCTCATTGATACGTTTTATGTAGGCCTATTAATTTCTCGTCGGAAGCTGAAATAAATTGAGAGGAATATGGCGAGGCAACTGACAGCGAAAGGGGGGATTTGAAAACTAACCTTGGTGAGGTCAACACTATTGAAGCAACCCCCGCTAAGACCTGCTTGGAGTTGTTCGGAGGTCGCATTTATCAGAGAAGGGATTATACAATCTGGATTGGCTTTCGGTCTCGGATGTCGCCAGCCACTGGCACCATCACAGAATAACAGCGTAATCGCAAGGAACATCCATTGCAAGCCCGTAGGCAAGAGACAGGTCGATAGGATTCTCAAGGCCCTCATTATAGCTAAAGGGGGTATAATTTCGCTCACATCCACAAAGCTATAGCCCACTGTGCAACCGGATCAGCAACCCAGGGCACTTTCCGCCTGCAGCAGGGGTTGGGCTCCAAGTTGCCAATTGAATCCTGCAAGAATAGATGGGAAGGCTCTAGTATTTAAACGTGTGCCAACAGGAGTCGTCGCCCTGTTAAATACAGCTGGCTTTTACGGAAGGAAGTGATGATGATGTTTGAATCCACCCACATTCGATGATATGAGTGCTGATAACTCACGTGGAAACAGCTTAATTCTCCGGTCATACCCTTTTTTCCTGCTTCCATAAATCTCTCTAGGTCTAACAAACTCGTATCGGTTTATTGGTCTAAATTCCAGTTTTACTTCTAGGGTAAATTCTCTTGTTCTTATGATTCAATAAAGAGAATTTGGTTTCATGCAGTCAATATCTACACAAAGCCCCTGGCAAAAGAATGACAGGCGATAGCCAATGTCCCCGACTAATAATCCCCACCGGGCTAAACTTGATATGCAGGTCATCGTGGATCCCTGGCCCCATGCGACAATATATGCCGTCATCTAACAGTGTCATATGGGCTGGAACTAGACCCCGACTACAATGCATCACAGTACTGACATGATCCCACTGAGTTTCTGCCTGCCAAGTTTAGGAATCTAATAGAACCCCGAATTTTATTCTAGCAAAACTACTAGTCTTAGATCTAGATCTAACTCGGGTCTACTACCTTCAAGTTAGAACTTAGTTCCTAAATCAGGGGACGGGTTATTGGATCAGGCTTTCACAGGAACAATCTGATCTGACATGGTCTAAAATGGCTTGGAGCCACAAAATCAATCTATACTTAGATTTTCATGTATGGCCAAAGCTAGGTAGCTGTTATTGAAACCCTCATTGGGAATATGTTTCACAAGGATACATCAGCCCAGTCTACTCTACTTCTTAGACAACGCAGGCGTTATCATCGCGTTGGACCAGTAGGTGCCGTGGCCCAAGGACGTACTATCATACACTTCTAATTTGAATACCAAAAGTAGTTCACCTCAATAGAATCTCAATTGTTGACTACTTTGGGTTAATCGAGATCAGCCAGTAAAGCTTATAAGCATCAAGGCTCCATTCAATCTCCCTAGTGCCAATCTAATTTCTTTGATGGATTTTGTGTCACCCTCTTAACAAAGAACCGAACCTTTGACATTATTATTGGTTTCTGTATTTTTGTCCTCCTCCACGACATGCTGCGTCCCTGTACGTCAGCTCACTAGCTCAGTGAGAAATACCTATTTACTAACATAATTTACAAAAATTAGGCTAGGGATGCGCCCATTTGACCCAACTAGAGAGTTAGTAAATTAAGCAGATCCAATACTTTCGACAAAGACGAGACAAGGCACTGAATAGGTAATGAGGTAACCTGGAGGTATCATCTTAATACAGCCAGCAAGCCAGTAAGCAATCCCATGACCAGCGGAGGTTAAACTTGAAGAAGGCGAGTATTTATCGCTCCCAGTCTCCTCCGAGTCGTACTTTAGTTCGTTCGAACCCTCCTCAACTCCCTCGCTTGACCCTGCAAACTCACAATCGAAAATATTTTACCTAGTCTCGTTTAAGAAATCCTTTGTGGGTTTAGTGGGAAGAACCATCTCCTCAAAATGATTGGTATTGCCACTTGAGACAGGCATGGGCTCGTCGATCCGAGACCGCGTTTTCCCAGTCAGCACTAACACTGTTTGCATATCCCACCCAATAAGAGCACCATTCGCCCCGTCCCTGGATTCAAACCCGGTGGTAAGTTGGAACCGCCCCGAGCCTTGGGTGGTCGACGGAACGACCCAATGGCTCTCCAACTTCACCACAGCGACTGGTAGGTGAACCCCCTTTTTATCAAGATATATCAGGACATGCAACCCCATCTAGCGCGGATACAGAGTAACTCCTGTTTTCGAACGGAAACAGTACCCTGTGGGGTAAAAACCTGGTTCGCGTGTTTTTACTATTTTTGCCCCTCATTCCCATCACGATGACCCGGAACTGAAGTCGCCATCGGCATTCGGAAGCGATTGGACAAAATGTATCACCTTGGACCGGGCGCCCTTGATCATCACATGATGGATGACTCTTGCGGCTGAGTTCGAGCCTTCTTATCACCAAGTCGAGAGGGATGCTGTGATTAATCCCGTTTGACCCCCTCCAAGTGTTTTCTGTACCTCATCACCCATCCAGAGATGGTAGGTACCCAAACATATTTTTCCGTCCGAAGGTTCGCCCTTGCTAATCCTTTTACCTAGGATACTACAAATCTAGAGTTTCCCTTCCTTGAGGAGGTTTATACTCCGCGAGAGCCTCCAAAGATTGAGTTAGTACCCTCCTAGTTCGGTCCGGCGCTAAGCTCTTCCATTATGCATGGAAATTGACACTATCCAGCTTCGTCTTCGTTCATGGTCTCAATCCTCGTGGACGAAATGACCACCCCTTCGAAACCTGGACCCACCAGAATGGGACCTTTTGGCCCAGGGACTACCTTCCTCAGGACATACCCCAGGCTCGAGTCTTTGTATATGGCTATAACTCCAGCGTCACCAACCCCCAGACGATGTCCACTGCAAGCATCAAGGACCATGCAAATACATTATTAAACCTTCTTGACATGGAGCGGGATCCACAAATGGTATAGCCTAGCATCAGTCTTAACATCCGGAGGTAATGCGCTTTGCTCTGACAGCTTTCCAGAACGCTCGAGCTCCAAAGGTCATATTCGTGGGCCATAGTTTAGGCGGCCTCGTAATAAAACAGGTACTATACTTGGGAATCTCCTGTCTCTTTCGAATCGAATACTGAAATTTCCTCAAAACAGGCCCTGTTGAATGCGCATGAAGACCGAAAATACACCGCTATCCGAACCGATACCTGTGGCCTCGTCTTCTTCGGCACCCCACACCGAGGGGCCAAGGGGGTTGAGCTGGGAAAAATCGCTGCCAAAGTCGCCAACTTCGTTGCTAAAGGTCATGCCAGTAACGACCTCCTCGACTGCCTGGAGCATAATTCCCTATTTACGCGACAGATGTCTAGCCGTTTTAGTCACCAACTCGAAGACTACAGAGTTATTAGTTTTGTTGAGGGGAAAGAAGTGCTCATAGGAGGTTCTGGGCCAGCCTCGCTCAGCCATGTAAGTAACATTATTAGGCCCCACCATACTGTCTAGGCTATGACTGACAATAACAGTTGGTGGTGGATGAAGAATCTGCCGTCCTCGGTTTGCCTGGGCAGCGCGAAACACGCCTCAAGCTTGACGCAGACCACTCCCAGATGTGCAAAGTCGGCTCTCGAGGAGCGATGTATAAGCTTATCAAGGGTAACATCAAGCAGGTTGCAGACCAGGTCATTCTCTCCGAGCAGGGATTTGTTCCCCAACCGGCATCATCGCCGAACCCCAGTGCTCCTCCCCTTCCCCCGCGCATGCATCACAACAGCAGTATGCCATACCCCGCCTCTCGCACACCAGATCCGTCTGCAAAACGAGTCATCGGATCCCTATTTACGGCTCCCGATAGCGACCCAAGATCAATCCAAGCTGCTGAGTACAAGAACAACTGGAAATGGGACGACGCAAGAAGGGTGGAATACGCCATGTTCCAGGAACATCTACGCACCCTTGGCCAGGACCACCACAGCACGCTTCTTGTAGGATATCATCTAGCAGAGATTGAATTCGAGTCCGCATTCATCCCCAAAGCAGCAGAATGGGCCCAATGGGTGTCCAACAATGCCCAACGGGTTTTCGATAAACGACATCCACTCTCAATGAAAGCGGAAAGTCTCATGGGCGAAATCCTTTGTCGCCAGGGCAAGCCTCAGGAAGGCGAATCTGTCTGCGCCAACATCCTCGCCCGACAGCAGATGACAATAGGTGAGGATCATCTTGACACACTGGAAACGCGCCGCCGGATGGCAGTAGCATACGGCTGTCTCGAACGGCGATTGGAGGCGATACAGGCGATGCAGAAATGCAGCGAAACTGCGGGACGCCTTCTGGGCACCAACCACATAAAATTCTTCTCGCTTGTCTTAGATACAGCAGAGCAAGTCGTATCTTATCGATCCAACAACACCGAACAACTTATAGCAAGACGCTACTCAACCGAGGCTGATCAGCAAACTCAAGCCATCCACGATATTTGCAATGAACTCAACACACTACTAGGTCCGCGCCACCCTCTCGCAATCCGCGGGATGTGGATCAACGGGGCAATTCAGATGCTCGATGGCGATGACACTTCAGCCTCCGAAACGCTTCGACGTGCACTGGCCAACGCGGAGGAATACTTAGGCACGGAACATCCTGAGACGATGAATGTTGTGGGGGTGATGGGAATGATGTACGCAACCCACGGACATATTCAGAATTATGGCCTCGATTTTCTCAATAAAGGTGGCTCGAATACCGAGCTAGCATTGCCCTGGCTCACACGGTACCTGAACTGGGCAGAGTACCGCATGGGCCGCGGAGCCGCTGACGTGCAGGGTATTATTGAGATGCTAGCGACTCTGTATTTCAAGTCACAACAATACCCTCAGGCACAGTCTTATTACGACCGTCTCCTAGTCTCGTATCGCGAGTCCAACAAGCCTGTGCCACAACAGGTTCAAACTAATTTGCAATTGTGCCGGATGCATACACGATATCTAACACCCCAAAGCTCAGGTGGCGCTGACCTCTCAAGTCTTCTAGCCACATTCCGACGGCTATAGCAGGGATTGCCCGTGTCACCTACTCCGCTGAGGCCCTAACACTTATGGAGTTTAAACGCCGTAGATGGTCAATTTTTGCTTATAAATGTTACGTTCATTTGTCCTGTATAGCATGGAGCGGGCATGGTGACTACTCTTTTTTTTTTTTGGAAGCGGGTACATTGAGATGGCGTTATGTTAACTTGATATCACCGTATTCTGTTAAATGAAGCGAATGAATGTAACCATAAAGTTATGAACTGGGTATCAAAACGAATGGAGAGCAACGAGGAAGGAAAAAAGGTAAAAATGGCCCGCCAGCAGGCGCTAAAACCAGCTAATATCACGGCTGTAATGGCAAATCGGCACAGGATGGCTCGTCCATCTAGGTGTCGCTTCTTGATCATCAAGCTGGGCCACTGGGCTCAACAACCTTTGGTGGCCCCAATGCCCATTTTCGAAGGTGGTCATATAAGGCGAGCTCTCGTCAAGATGTGCAGGGAACACCCGTTTCCACGCATCCACGACCGAAACCATAATCTCCGAAACGAATTGGTCCGGAGTATGCGGCACGAATCCAAATTTCTCTGCGGTTTTTTCAACGATCTCGGGTTGGTAAAGCCCAATTTCAGGTTCAAGAAGGATAGCATCCGCCGCAACTAAGGCAGCAACAACATGATACGACCCGCCCTTCAGTGCACGGTCGCGAATCGCCATCATACTTGCTAGAGCAGCCACTATACCTGTAGTCATGTCTGAGATGGGGAGTGGTGCAAGCACACTTTCTCCATCCTCGTAGCCGAACGACCTCCCCATGACATAGGAGATCCCGGAGGCGGCGTCGCCGATCTGCTGCCATCCTGGCCTTGATGCGTATGGCCCGTCTGGTCCGTAACAGTTCTCGTCTACGTAGACAATACCTTTGTTTCTCTTACCGGCGAGTTTGAGCATGTCATGGAGACCTAGACCCCTTCTTTCTAGCGAACCGTAGCGGTATCCTTGTATGAAGATGTCAGCGTCTGCCAGGAGTTCGTGGAGGCGACCCATGTCTTGGGGGTTCCGGATGTCAAGATCTATAGTGCGTTTCCCAGCATTGAGGGTGAATTGAAGGACCTAGCCCGCGCTCCGTTAATAACTTTTTACAAATGTTCTAGCACGGAGTAGAAGAAATAACCGAAAATGGCTAGTACCACATACATTTAGATCAATGAGTCGGCTGCAATTGACTCGAATCACGTCCGCACCATAGGAGGCGAGAATAGCTCCAATTGTTGGTCCTGCAATAATACGCACCATTTCCAGAACCTTGATTCCGGCCAGCGGTCTTTGGTCCGATACCTTGGGAAGTGGTGTGGGCGGAGTGGGAATAGCATAAGATTCCTGGGTGTAGTTTACCAATGGATGTCGACGGAGGGCTTTGCTCATCTCCGTCTTCCTCCAGCCTTCGGGGGAGTAGCAAATACTGCCGCAGAGGCCATGACGGATACTGTGCATCTCCAGCTCATCTGCAGTCCATTGCCGAACATGCCTTCGAATATAGTCGTATAGTCCCGCCATAGTTGGAAAGTAAATGTTTGTGGGGATTCCCATTGATTCAAGTGTCTTATTAGCATCCAATGACCCATGGAGTTGGTACCAAACATCCGGGTTCTTAGTAGGATAAATGGCTGTTGCTCTTGCGCCAACTCCCTTCGCGAACCCTTGCTCAAAGCTTCGGTCGAAAAGACCTGATAGTTTCTGCGCCAGAGCTAGCTCCGACACATCCAATCCATCAATGTAGGTGGTGAATGTCGAGCCCAGCCATATCCCAGCGTGGTCTGTATCCACCTTCACACATCTTTCACGCTGTCCGTCGCGAATCTCAAGTAATTCATTGGCCACCACACCACTCATTGCATGGAGAGCTGAAGCCACAACCGGAGCTTTTATTGGACCCGGGAGCATAGGATCAGGGCCACCTTCGAATCCAACCGTATCCCAGACCTCGTGGTCCTTGGTGAATCCAGGTGTGGCCGATGCTAGATACTCAAAAACTCGACGGGCATCGTCGGGAGCAGGGAGAAAGCTCCTATCAACATAAGTCCCAGGCCCGTATAAAGAATCAGCAGGAACAGTTTCGTGGCCAGGAGCCATGTTTGGAGGCGAAAAAAAACTAGCGATAGCCAAATTCGGGTCCTCTCGTTGAGAATATAGTTCCCCGCAAAGAGCCAAGCAATGATATCAGCATTTTAAAAGCGATTTTTGAAGGGGCTCGGGAGTTCCCTGCACCCTAATGAATACCGCGGTTGTTGAATTTACCGGAGGTGGGGTCTGGGTTTCTTGGGCCAGCGTCAGTCTGTGTTGGAGTCAGTCCGATGCTCAAAATTCTTTTTTCGGTCCTTTCACGAATGTGATTTGCCTTCCCTCGATATGGTGTGACTGGACTAAAAACGCCCAAAGCGCCCTGCAATAGTTGCCAGAGTGCTGGAAAAGGCAATGCCGAGAATCCAACATCGCTCCACACCGATTACTCTCTCAAGCCAACCAACATCCAAAAGTTCATTGCAAGGTAACTTCACAAGGAACAATTGCCTCATGTGTCCGATATTCGGAAGCACATGACTGACTCCTTGGAATTACCCTGGCTACTTGATACGCTAGATCATGCGGTCGATAGATGCTTCCCTCTCGGTTCGACCTGTGAAAAGAGGTCAAGCCCCTATTAGCGTCGTAGTATCCCACCCCTTAATCAATTGTATCCAATAGCGTTATCATGGGAAAAGATTCCCGTTCTTTTCTTCCCCTGTTTTTCAAACACCCCCGCGAACTGCGACATGATATGCTGCAAGGATGGAACAGTGTTCAGGCATGACGTCAGGTAGAGGTAAAACCCATTATGTCTAATTCATTATTCGTACACAGAAATTGATATTAGTCGCGTCCCTAATTCTTGGTTCATGAATAACTCACCCACCATCGTCAGTCCTTAGGTCGGATGTGCAAAATCGAGCAGGTGCCTGAGTACCCATCCCATATAAACCCAACTCTAAACAGTCGGAGGACCTGGGGATCTCTCAAAGGGCACAGGCCATTCAAGTTCTATCTTATTATTGGAAGAGATAGACGTTATACAACTCTTGTTTCATGATGCCTCTCCAGAGTGCAAGTAGAGTTCATCCGTCTTATCCTGTTAGGTTGTGTGATTGGTAAGGCGGTCTTGGAGGACCACCGTCGTGTCCTTCCACTTTGCTGGCTCGTGTCGTACCGCATTGTCGCGTGAATGATTTGATCAGCTGAAGTGTAGAAGGATTGCTCTCCTTTCGTAAAACAGCAACTCTAGTGCTTCGGCATTTCTTGCTCTCAGCTTCGAAAGTCACGTTGTAGTAGAACTAAATGGGTGGGATTTATGGTAGAAGTAAAGTTAAGTGGAAGATAAGGTGAGCAGCAGGTGAGGATACTCCAAAACAAGAGGGACAGCTGGAGAGATCAGTGTTCCATGAGGTCAATACACGTAGGTACTATCAAACCACAACAGGTTTTGAAAGACAAGTCATTTTCTCACGCACCATATCATACCTCTTTGCTTCGACCTAACCATAACCATTCAACTGACTTGTATCCAGAATGACTTCATTATTATTCCGGATAAATCAAGGCCACACAAATACATCCCGCCAGGCTAGTACTTAGCAATTGGGGAAGACGGTATGCCCCTAGTATAATCCTGCAGTTGGAGGGGAAAGACCTCCCTTCGGAAGTAACTGACATGACCAGCTCGAAAAGGTTATGCTTTAAACCCCTAGCTCAGAGACGAGAAGCACATATTCCCATAAAGCTAACAAACATGAAGCGATACTATCAGAGAGCGCTCATTAGGGAAATCTATTCCCAAAGTCGAGCCATCGGGAAGTCTAAAGCCACCTTTTTACCGATCGCTCAATCAGATAAGAGCTCTAATTAGGCTCAATTTTGCTCGAAGTGCAAAGATTTCCATTCTCTCCTTGGATAATTAAGCTGCAACCTAAGTACCACCTAATGGAATGCTTGCGCGCGCCACATTGCCCAGGAGAGCATTGCGATTGGCTGCTCGGGAATGTTTATCACTCAATAATAGCCCCAGACAAGCAAAATAAATGACCACGACTCGACCTGTCCCAGTCTCCTTCGAGGCTGTGGTGTTTTTGGCCCCATGCAAAGACCCGTTTTTAGCCCCTTAAACAGTGAATCTAGTTTGATTCGTCAGACCACTTGTCAAGAGCCAATAATGGCTCCTGTATCTTTCTGTTTATCCTTCTCGTCCCAATCAATACCCGTCCTCCGCCCACTGCCTGTACTAAAATCTCATCCCTCGAGGCGCCCAGCAGGGCCATGTCTGTTTATTACGATGATCTCATAAGGATGGTCCAGTTCCCCATCCATCTATTCACTCTTACCCTCAAACGCTCTTTCCTTGGCTGGAATTTTTCAATCCTTATAAACATTATAGACTTGTCATCGTACCTCATGACAAACAAAACAGCGTGTTTTTAACCCTTTTTCAGCGTGTTTGCTTATTTGGAGGATAAATCTTATCAAGGCTCAGCCGAGGGGAAGGATTAAAAAGGCAAAAACAAGGAGGCATTCCAATAAACCAGATCTTTTTTATCTTTCTTTTCTACATTCGATACGGCCATGGGGACATGGCGCCTCCTCTTCGTCTTGACTCTTCTGTATCCCGTTACTCAGAGCCAAAGACTGACTCCATACGTAAATTTATTGTAAGTCTTAACCCCGAACCAGTCCTTCCAAATTCAAGGTCACACTGATTCACATTATCTAGTCTGGGGACTGAGAATGGCGGCAATAACTTTCCCGGGGTCGCTCGACCCTTTGGTATGGTCAAACTAGGACCCGACCTTCTGAGTGGAAGTACAGATGCCTACGCAGGCTACTTGCCCGATGGTGAATTCTCTGGATTTAGCATGATGCACGAGCAAGGTACTGGAGGTGCTCCCAAATACGGGACCGTCTCACAGCTGCCTCTCGTGGGAAACATCTCTAACCCTCTTTCCAATTTAACCGTTGCCCGATCGGGAACCGATGAAGCATCCGTCGGCTACTACAAAGCCCAGACTGTTGAAGGGGCGGTCGTGGAATTGAGTGCTACTGCTCACGCTGGCATATATCAATACACATTTCCCAACCACTCAATTGGCAATGTCCTAGTCGATGTTTCGCATGTCCTACCCTCATTCAGGGGGCAAGGTCTGAGCCAGGGATATAAAGGGGGAAATCTCACCATATTCCCGGACGGACACTACGAAGGACATGGTGTCTACGACAATGGGTGGAACCGGTCTCCAGACTGGACCATATATTTCTGTAGGTATCCCGTTTAACGGTATTTCATACCTATTGTGGCCGGTGGGTTGACAGTTTGTTATCAGGTGGTTATTTCAATGCTACCCCGATTAGTAGCCATGCTTATGCTGGCACTGATGATGGCGGCAGTTTTGAGCAGAAAGGCGGGTTTGCTTTCTCCTCCTCACCAACAACTCGTGTCGGGGGACTCTTTTCCTTCCAAGATCCTGTGGTGACTTCCCGAGTGGGAATCTCCTGGATCTCGTCGAGTAAAGCCTGCCAAAATGTTCGGGATGAAATTCCACCCCGAACCCCATTTCTGTCTGTTGTTCATGATGCCCGAGCTGAGTGGGAGTCCACCGTTTTATCCAAAGTGACGACATCAAGTAGAAATGAGACTAGCCTCACGCTGATGTACACATCCCTATACTTCATGCATTTAATCCCAACCAATCAGACCGGGGAAAATCCAAATTGGGAATCTAAGGAGCCTTATTACCAGGATATCTTCACCTTTTGGGTATGTTTCCCAGATACCATTCGCAGATATATTAATTCCTCACATAGAAAACCTCTTATAAATAGGATCTTGTCCGTTGCTCTACAGCACTTATGCAGGTTATACAACCCATTGCATATGAAGAGCAGATTCGGTCGTTAATCGATATCTGGCGATTCGAAGGCTATCTTCCGGATGCCCGCTCCTCTAATTATAACGGGCGTACCCAGGGAGGCTCAAACGCCGACACCATTCTAGCCGATGCCTATGTAAAGGGTGTCAAAGGTGCAGTGAATTGGGACGATGCTTATCTTGCTATGGTCAAGGATGCAGAGGTGGCACCACCAAATTCTCCAGTCGACTCCATGGCACCCGATTCATCCACCAAAGAGGGGAGGGGTGCACTCCCGAACTGGTTGAGTTTAGGCTTTATCAGTCCCACGTTCTCCCGTGCTGTCAGCAGAGCAGTGGAATATGCATGCAATGATTTTGGCCTTTATCAAGTTGCTCTTGGCCTCGGCAAAGAGGACGATGCTGAAAAATACCTTAATCGCTCCAGAAACTGGAGAAACCATTGGAATCCCGACCAGACCTCACTAGAGTTTTCTGGCTTCGTCGTCCCCCGTGACGAAAAAGGGTTTATCGAAACGGATCCCTTAGGAGACAGCGGTTACTGGGGAGACCCGTATTACGAAGCCAGCTCATGGGCATATTCGTGGACGAGCGTCCACGATATGCAGCAAATGATCGAAATGATGGGAGGCGCCCAGGCGGTGCTCGACCGACTAAACATCATGTTTGTAGACGGGGCCAAGGGCTCTAGCGGGATGATCTTCGATCCCACAAATGAACCGTGAGTACTCAGCCCTGCCGTTCCCCTAATGCCCACTCGGTCTTTATCAGTATTAAATCACGTAATAGGATGTTCAGCATACCGTATCTCTACAATTATATTGGCCGCCAGGATGTGTCCGTGGCCCAATCGCGGGACATTGCCAAATCATATTACAACACTGGTGTGGCCGGCCTTCCAGGTAATAGTGATGCAGGAGCCATGCAAACCTGGTTACTATGGAATATGATTGGCCTCTATCCCATCACAGGGCAGACAACCTTTTTAATCCATTCCCCGTGGTTTGATTCTCTCACTATTAATTTGGGAGAAGGTAAGAGACTCCTTGTCACTTCTACTGGGGGTGATGGGAACGGTGATGGCCCTATTCAGGTGCAGCGCCTCCGGGTAAACGGGAAATACTGGCGAAAGAACTGGTTAACTTGGGAAGACATCTTCGCTCATGGGGGTACGATGGAATTTGAGCTTGGCGAGAGCTCAAGCGATTGGTTCACAGGTGAACTACCACCCAGCCCTGCTTCTTAAGTGGCGGGTCCCGAATTAGAACCGGTTATACGTCAAGCTTCCACCTCATTGTATGTGCCTTCTTGCGTGTCTCCCTATTGTGATAATTCGAATCCTTCGGGGCCTTCAATTTATAGATATGTTTAATATTATCTATACATATTTTTTGTCGGTCAAAGGCTCTCTATTGACATTTCAAGCACACACCTACTCGAGTTCAAGAAGCCACCTATAAGGCAAGTCAATCCCCCAAGGACATAGTAGAACTACCCCTTTCTAAGGATTAGCCAGATATCTTATCCTATGTCTCTCCTCGCGTAGTCCACTCCCAATTTTAGGTGTATGAATTTGACTAACCAATCAATATTTCAGCTTATACCCCCCTCATGGCTGTCCTAGGTAACCATACATTCGATTTGCTTTTAGAGATACAAGGCGTTCCACCGGCTGGCACCAGCTTCACGACTTGTAGTACTTAGTACCTAGTCGTACTACAGTACCACCCCAGCAGATTCCTATCGTCAGCTAGTATTTAAAAGTAGTTGTCAGATATTTTTTCTTTTTCTTTTTCCTTGCATGTTCTTTCTCTCTATATTTTTTCCATTTATTTTATTCATGCCGTCAGGCCCTATCATACTCGCTTATATTACTATCTTTTATTCTAGGATCCCTAAAATCAGTAACCTCTTTCTTTTCTATAACCCTAACATATATTATCTCACCACCATCATGAATATCTAGATTTTCTTATTTATTTATTAGATATAAATTTAAATTTAGGATTGTGTTATATCGAACGCGTTTTCTCCATCTCTACCGCAGGGTGCCTTGAAATAGAAATAGATCTTGCAAGTTAATAATTTTCATAGGACTCTCAGGAGATAGAGGTCTTTGCATTGGATACTCCCCGTGAACGCAATATTATCAATCTAGATACGGGTCGCGGGCGCATATTTAACAAGAATAGAGGATATGAAATGAGATATATGAGGACAGATCAGAATACAACAAGACAGAAAGACGTCTGTAGAAACCTGCAACCAATTAGTAAACCAATCAGTAAACCAAGTGACTCCCTGATAACACTGTGATAATACAACTAAATAAAATCACAAACAGAGAGAGCACTGTGATAATACAACTAAATAAAATCACAAACAGAGAGATCCTAAGAGAGAGGTGCCAGGAAGAGAAGACGTGGATATACTGTATATCAACCGTTCCCTTTAATGCGCCAAAATTTTTATGTTTCCTTTTTTAATACTATGCAGAATTTATAATCTTCATATATCTAGCTAAAAAAGCTATTTTCACAGAAATTTTCTCTTTTTATATATTTTCTATTTATAGATCTTTCATTCCTACCAATGGATTTCCAGTTCCTAGCCATAGAATAATGTGGACCAAAATAATGGCCAAAATAACCGCTACACCAAAAGAGTCATCGACAACCCAATTGGTCATAGTAGCCAGTCATTTAACATGGGATTTCGGTAACATCGCAGGTTGACATGTAAAGTAACACGAGTTTTGGTTTACCTGCTACTACAATACTTCAGCATGTGTGTAGTAGTTACCCCCATAGCCATATATTGGTAAATTCCAATGCATATACTCCGTACATATACTAGATATGCAAAAGAATCTCACATCTATTAATAATTTTCACACTGGTAAGAAGTTGCATTGTCTGTTATTTTTGTGGGAGATCTTAAAGAACTAATTATAGTGAGCGTTTATCATAGATAGGCTTGTTTTGTAAGGGAGATGTAAGAAATGAGGATTGTAGAGAGCGTCTAATCTTAGATGAACCTGTTGTAGAAAGATGAACGAATACATAAACACAATTGGTTATGCATGAATTTTGGTAATCAGTTCAGTAATTGTTCTCTGTGTTACCTCTTCAAGCAACTAAGCTAGTTTAAGTGCTCATTGAGCATCGCATATTGTCCCTATCCTGAATAAACATCTTCAACCTCGGTTTTTTGAGCCTCAACAAATTTCCAGTATCGCTGATTCACTAGGGAGTCTCTTTCCTCCATAAATCTGCAATTAAAATCCCCGAGTTCAACCGCATCTGTAAACTCCTTGAATACGGTCTCAAATCTCTCAGTAACTCGCTGACGGGGGTCAGCGATTATGGTTGCATGCCGATTTAAAGCGGTCAGAAGAGGTTGGTAAGCTAGAATGCTAGTTAGTCAGACATCTAATACAAAACATGGAGAAATCCTTACTGATCGTATGAACAATTGCAGGGTGAAACCCATACAATTGTATATATGTGCTAACATCTTTCCTGCCATGCGGGCCGTACAACTCAGCATCTCTAACACAGTGACCCCCATGAGCACTATGGTTTCCACTTTGGATTATTGTATGATCCAAGGTTGTTGCTGTGCCTAAGATATCTCTCTTAAATGTCGATATAAACCGATTTCGAAACATTGTATAATCATGTACCGCAACTTCTAGTTCGTCTATTCTTGCTTCCATTGACTGAACACGCGTGGCCATCGTCTCAACACTGTTCTGCATATCAATCTTTTCCAACTTCAGGCCACGAATCTCATTTTCCACCCTTTCAAAACGGTTCATGAAATTAGCATATTTAATGCCCCCTAGATTTCCAACAACAATAGCATCATCGACCGTTTCAATATGTATGGGATCCGACATCAACGCAGTTGGAATTTCTTCCCTAGCTTGAACAAGAAGATCCTGGTCATTCCCTCCTGGCAGCTCTGCGGCTATGATGGCCGTATACGGGGATACTTCGGGGTCCAACGGCTTCTGCTAAGACTGATTTGTCACTGTTGTTTGTCGAGATGTTCCGGCGATGTCTAGACGCTCGTTTTGGTGTCATTTTCGATTAGTGGCTGAGATAGAACAAGGCAATCATATTGACTTAAAGAATAGGGTTACGTGCTACTTACCAACAGTTATAGTGCTGGATGCTCCCATGTCAACCTTCATTTAGGAATGTACAGAGCAAGGGGAACCCACGAAGTATAAGGCAGGTGCCATCAAGTGTATATCAGGTAACCTCACCAAATAATTAGAAACGCGTCCTTATATCCAGCCAGCATTTATATATCTATCCTACTGTCACAATGTGATCATGTGCAGATATGAGTTATCATAGTATATCGCGCGTAATGTTTGAGTCATTCTTATCTCCCCACGGAATTATTTGCCGTCCAAAAAATATTGTGGAGAGGAGCGTAGTAATTTTAAAGGTCCCCGTCAGATCAGCTCCTTTTTTGCCTTTCCGTTTTTCGCCTCTTATCAATTCAGGTTGGCTCTATTTCCTGCCAGCCTGAGTATAGGCTACTTTAGTTCTCAATCAGGTAATTTGCGATAGCTACACCTCTTCATCTCTCAAGAGACCTTTCGATAGCCATCAATCCCAATGTTCCCAATGTTCTTGATGCTCTCATCATTCCAAGTGCAACCGGCATCTTGCCATATATCATATGCTTCGCCTTCGCATTGGACTTTTAGTCCTTGCGATAGCTCTGAAATGGGTCTCGGCTGCCTCAGACCTCAGGTTGCAGGCGGAAATCCGCAATTAATTGGTGCTCTTGTGCCATAATGCTATTTTAAAAATTACAATACCACTTTTCCTTGCCAAGCATTATGTCTCCTGGAGGAAAAGCGCCTTTTTATATATTACAAGCCCTATACGATGAATCCCATATCAAACCTTCCCAAATGGATACTTAATATTATTTAAGCCTTAGTGAGTGGGTTAGTGACGTGGTATAAAACATCACCCCCAAGCTACAACAGTTCCCACTCTCTTTCAATAGATAAAGGTCATAAAGTCAGAGTTATTTTCGGTAGGCAATATATATATATTTATTTATGGTCCAGCCTTGATGTTTGGCTGATAATTATTGCTAAAATCTCTCTTGCGCTCCAGAAACTCTTATACCCTACTTCCAGGGAACATACTACATGGGCAAACACCCCGTCCCTTTTTCTCCATTCTGAAGTTCTGCTTCGACCGCTATATTAGCTCGAGGCTGCTATAAAATTTTCATTCCTTCCGAGCCCACTATTTAACCTGAGCCCTTCCTTCCTCAAAGAAGAAGGGATGAGGCTTTAGAAGAGTCCTCTTTAGCATATTCCAGACGTGCTCGATTGGGTTTAAATCTGGTGAATGTGGGGGCTATTCAACAACTCAAATCCCATGAGATTCAAACCACTCCTGTGTCTTCTTTGCTGTATGAATCCGGGTGTTATCTTGCAGTTGATTGGCTAACCTTTGACGGCCTTCCTGTTCCAGGCCTAGTTTCGAGTGTTTTGGTGGTAATCCAGCGGTTTTTGGTATTATACACCACGCGCCTGGAAGCGCGGAACTCAATCGCGATTTTCGTTGGTAATTTACCAGCGGCCAGGGCGTATATAATAGCTGCGCGAGTTTCCTTTGAAAGTTCGCCTCCGGGTCTTCGATTTCCGCTTATTTCGGTGCCGAAAGCTCTCATTTTGGTGGAGTTGCTGGTGGTTGAAGTTGTTGTTGAAGTTTAGAAGTTCCACGGTCGTGGGAAGTGTGCACAAACTTTTGACTCACGTTGTATATAACCTGAGCCCCAACTTTGCCTATTGAATTCGTTTCCTGATAATGACACTTCCAAATGTTCAGACGCAAAATGCAGTTAACAAAAGACACGGAGCTAGAAGCTGCCGGCGACGGATTTGACTCGCAGCTGGTGGAAGGGTTTGGAAAAGTTCATGTGGAGTTGGGATGGAATCATAGCCAAGGTTGGAGTCAGGCCCGCCCAATAAAAGACGATAATGCCCTGATGGGCGGAACTGTGCCCGCCAAAAATCAAAGTAATCATAAGCCGAACTAGGAGCCAAAAAGTGTCTGGCTACACACACTATCATGAAGCATGAAAACGACGGAGAATGACTGCAAGGAAGAGGTATATAGGAAGGATTAGAAAAAGAAGAGTAGGATGGGAATTTTGAAAAGCAAAGAATTGCCTGAAGTATGATTGGTCGTAATAATAGATAAAGCCTGCAAAACCCAAAAAAAACATGGTCTTACTAACCGTGGACGATTTAAGTAAATGCAGCGAACCGCCTTACAGAATCTTGTAATCATTGGTGTAGGTAGCTGGTGTTGATACTGAAACTACTAAATATAGCGAAACCACAGGCGCTGATAGCCGCGCCTTTCCTCCATACTGCAAAACCATACAATGCTACCTAATGATGATGAGGTGACTTACCTACAGCATGTAGGGTCAACTCAACGTTAGTCGGGAGACGAAAATTCATAATGAAAACTGTTAAAGTAAAGTAGAACAGAAAAGTCAAATGAACTTACTGAAGCAATCTTAAGCTATAGGCTCACGTATAGAGGTGTCAAAATATATCAGTACCAGGTTAAATCGTAACATAATGGTGTTCAATCTGGTTTATATTGGGCAAAGTGTAATAGACAGAGAATCAATGTTCAGATGTTGCGAGGCAAACCCTCTTGAAATTGAAAGTACAAGATAAGAGAGATGAATTAAGAAGAGATGATGTCGGGAGGGGAAAAGGTTTTGTGTTTATTTATATTGCAAGGATGGTTGTAAGGTTTGAGAGAGTCAAATCGAGGGAATTGGGCAAAACATGGTCTTTGGTGGCCTAGTTTTGCAGATCTTATAGTAATTATTGCTATTCACCAGCATTGAATAGAGCCCTCAGCTCCTTATCCCTCCCATTCGCCCTTGGGGGAAGTTGGTCTATTCACTGTTATGAATTCACTGAAGTCAAATGAAAGTGTGTCAGTCTGGTTGCCCAACTTAAGCACACAGAAAGCGTGCAGAACCACCATAGGCTTAAGCTCTTGTAACCAAATATTTTTCTAGGTGCTTCAGTTATTTTAGCCTACAGGCCTACTCCCAGCCAAAAATAACAATTCCAGCAAAACGAAATGGAGAAAAATACTGCCTAGTATCCCCCAACCCTGCAAGATTTCATAACCCGCGAAATATCCATGCGGAGATTATGGTCCAGCCTAAGCACGTCTTACCTCCACCCCTTGACACGATACTTGGCTACGCAGAATCAAAGCTAATATTCAACGCTTTTCCTTCTTCCCCTACATCAATCCAATAGGCGTCAACTACCCCAATTTTGTCAAGAAAAAAAGCCCTACAAGCTCTTCCCGATGGGCCCTCGTGATGGATCAAAGAAATACCATTTGCGTCACGCAATCCACCCTAACTGTGGCAACTTGTGCAACTCAAGTGCCAGGCTTAAAAGAAAAGAATTCAAGGATCCGACTTTTCCAGAAACCAGTTCATCTCCTTCCTTCGCGAAACAGAGAACGCCATGTCTACTGTACGGGAACGTCGAAAGTGGTACCACATTCAGTGGTTCGCAGATCAGGATACAAAGGAGGAGCGACGGCTGATACTTAAGCTTGATGCCTTGATTGTGCCCTATGCATTTCTCGCCTACTGGACCAAGTACATTGACCAGGCCAACATCAGTATGCTCCATTACCTGATTCTCCTCTATCTTCTTCTCTAACGTGAATCTTACTAGATAACGCATATGTATCGGGTCTTCGGGAGGATCTAGGCCTACAAGGCAATGAGCTCGTGCAGCTACAGACCATGTACACGATTGGGGCAGTCGTTGGCCAGATACCATTTGCATACCTGTTTACCAAGTTCCCTATGTCGTGGCTTATTCCGTTCATGGATATATCCTGGGGAATCTTCACACTACTGCAGTATCGGGTAACCTCTTATAGTGAGCTGCTCGCCTATCGGTTCCTAGTGGGATGGTTCGAGGTGTGTGTCATCCAAGATTCCCTTAACCAATTGTTGGGGAATAAAATTAATAAACAAATAGGCTGCTTTCTTTCCGGGGATGCATTATATTTTTGGTATGTTCCCATTCATGCTTACCCCAGGCTCTGGCTTACCACATTTCCAGGTGCCTGGTACCGGGGTGACGAAATTGCACGTCGCGGAGGGTGTTTCTATGTAGGACTCACTTTAGGCACTCTCACGGCCAGTTTAATCCAAGCCGGGACATCAGCAAGACTCGACGGTGTTCATGGGTTGGCAGGATGGAGATGGATGTACATCATCTGTGCCATCATTACCATCCCGGTTGGAATTTTGGGGTACTTCGTACTTCCCGGAACGCCTGATAGGCCCAATAAACTCGTCGTGAATGAGAAGGATGTCGAACTTTCTAAATCTCGCCTGCAGCGGAACGGACACACATTCAGGGGTAAATGGACATTCCGATCATTGGTAAATGTCCTCCGGAACTGGAAATTCTGGGCTTTGCTCCTGCTAGATATCTTCTTCTGGAATGGTAGCGTCAACACCTCAACAGGGGGATACCTACTGTGGCTGAAGAGCCTGAACAGATTTTCAACTAGCCGTCTCAACGAGCTTGGTGCAGTTTCGCCTGGACTTGGAATGTTCTACACCCTCTTCATCTGCTTTGCCTCGGATCTCGTGCTGGGGCCAGCGTGGGCAATCACTCTCGCTCACACGTGGAACATCATTGGACTAGTTATCCTGGTGATCTGGGAGGTACCCGAATCCAGTCTTTGGTTTGCCTTCCTAACGACCTATTCTGCGGTCTCGATGTCCAGTGTCTTGTACGGCTGGGTAAATAGCGAATTACGATACTCCCCGATAGAGCGCTCAATTACCTTGATCATCATTAATGCCATTGCCCAATCGACAACAGCATGGACGCCACTGTTGGTTTTCAAGACGGTTGAGGCGCCGCGCTTTACCAAAGGATATTCATTTGTTCTCGGCAATGCAATATGCCTGATCGCGCTGGCGCATATGATTAAATTCTTTATTTCACGAGAGCAGTTCGTCCTTCCCTCCCTTTACTTTCTTTCTCTCGTTCAATGGACTAACTTCTAAAGGCAACGAGAAAAATCAATCAATGCCTCCGATGCCAGCGACTCGGACGAAGCCCGAGATCCAGAGTCAAGGTCCACGGTGAAGATTGCGGAGGAGAGTAAACTGGAGTCGAGTTGACGAAGGCGTGCATGCGCAATAAAGCCAATAAATGATGGAAGTAGATCCGGGTCCATCACCTTCGCCCTTATTTGGGATAGGAAATCGTAATTATTTTGATGGTAAATATCAATTCAGAGCTGGATGTTATGTTGAAGGTTTTTTAATGAGCCATAGTTAGGAAGTGTGGCGTAATACAACCGACAAGTGACATGCTTCTCCACATCCAACCCTTCCTCCCCTATCTCCAACTCGTGCACCAAGGAAAGTGCTCACCTAAGCGAAGGCACACCCGTTTTTACACGAGGTATCTCCAAATCATAGTCGCAGGAGCAAAGACCGACATGGTTGCGCTTTATGCGGGGACAATGACGAAATGATTGATAACGTATCTCCTACGAATTCTCGCCAATCAACCGGGAAATCGGCAACGGCGCTTGCGCGATGAGGAGAAACAATTGCGAAATTCCGCGGGGTTGGAGATTTCTTAGATACATTTACCATATGCGTGACTAGAAAAGACGCATGGCAGCCACCACTGCTTGTTCGCATACCTACCTATGCAATCAAAGCTCAAACCAACATGGGTGATATCAGCGGCTCTAGTGGTCAGGGTGGCCAACAAGCCGCCAAAAAGCAAATCCTGCTGAATGCCTTTGACATGTCAACAGTAGGACATTTATCGCCAGGCCAATGGAAGGTTAGTCGAGCTCCTTGAAACTGAAATTGCTTGACTGAGCAAAAATAGAATCCAAACGATAAGTCCGGGACGAAGCGCAACCTAGAATACTGGATTGAATTAGCAAAATTGCTCGAAAGGGGAGGCATCAATGCCTTGTTTCTGGCTGATACTTATGGAGGTTATGATACCTACGAAGGAAAGCTCGATGAATGTATTCGTCGCGCAGCCCAATGGCCTGTCACTGACCCGACGATCGTATGTTATCCCGTCCAATTATTGCTGCTGATCAAGTTAACATCTGACAACGATACAGCCGATTTCTGCGATGGCCGCGGTGACAAAGAACTTGGCCTTTGCGATCACGGCTTCTACCTCCTTTGAGCCACCTTTCCTACTCGCAAAGCGGTTTTCAACTCTAGACCATCTAACTAACGGTCGCATTGGTTGGAACATTGTCACATCCTGGAAAAAGGCCGCTTTCAAGGCCATTGGCCTCGAGTCTCCCATTGAACATGATGAGCGGTACCGTCAGGCAGATGAATACCTCCGTGTTTTATACAAGTGCGTATCACTCTCCTTCTCGAGACTGGGCCCATGCTAATATATCCCAGACTCTGGGAAGGTTCATGGGCACCTGATGCGCTGTCCCCGGACCCTGAGACAGACTCATACGTCGACCCCGACAAAGTCCGTCAGATCAACCATAAGGGAAAGTTCTTCGCCTTAAACACTCGCCACATTGTCGACCCGTCGCCTCAACGTACACCCTTCCTTTTCCAGGCCGGTACGTCCGCCGCGGGTTCTAATTTTGCCGCATCCCATGCAGAGGGCATATTCGTGTCGAGCCACTCCCCAGCGGTGCTTCGTCCCAAGATCGATGCAATTCGTAAACAAGCCGCAGAACAGGGCCGCGACCCGCAGTCTATCAAGTTCTTCGCAACTTTCACCCCTATTATTGGCCGAACAGATGAAGAGGCAAAGGCTAAATACGAGGAGTTGAAGAAAAATGCTTCAGTCATTGGTGGATTGGTGCTATTTAGTGGATGGACGGGCATAGACATTTCCCGCATCCCCTTGGACCAGGACATCACTGCCGCCGACTCCCTGGAGGCACACAAGGTCACAAGTCTCCTAGACAGTTTCACAACTACCAGTGAGGACATTCCCCGGTGGACTCCGCGGGTAGTTGCGCAGAAGGCCGCCATTGGGGGCTTAGGACCTGTGGCAGTTGGCAGTCCCACAAAGGTCGCCGACGAGCTTGAACGTTGGGTCCAAGAAGCTGACCTGGACGGGTTCAATCTCGGTTATGTTACCACCCCAGGGACATTTGAAGATGTAGTGGACCTTCTAGTCCCCGAGCTTCGGAGACGAGGAGTATACCCCGAAGCACCAGAAGAAGGGCTGACAGCAAGAGAAAAGGTGTATGGGAAGGGACAGGCCGGGCTAAGGCCGGATCACACGGGAAGTCGCTACAAGTACGATGTATACCAGGAGGATCCACCATACGAAGGGGAAGATGCATAGTTCAAGGGCCGCTATAAAATAAATTGCCAGTGGACTCGTCCAGTCCCTGCCAAGTGCCAACTCCATCTACTCCAAGTGTACAAACCAAGTAAAAGACATGAGAGGAGCCGGAAACCCAAGCTCCTTCATCCTGACTGGGTATGCTTAGCCCCGCTGCCCCATTGTCAGTGGGTGACCTCGAGATCTGTATGTTTTTCTCCCCAAACAATTCCAACATCGCCCCTTCTCGAACAGAATCAATTGGACTCCAACAGGGCAGGGCGTAATTAATAAGAACTTACCTCTCCATTTACCCACTTGGTTTACTCGCAACCGACCAATAATTCCCGGAAGTTACCAAGAGTGACCGTGGATCCATCAGCAAATCATCGAAAATAAGGTTGAGGCTTGTCCGACTTAATCCCAACAAAGCATTCAGGTGGATGATCACCATCCCACCCACTTGTGTAAAAGATCATCAACATCACTGAGCACATTCTTCTGGTATTCCACGTGGTGGAACCGACCATGATGGTGGGCTCAATCCTCAGTTCTGGCCCGGCTCTTCCGTTGATGTTGGTAACTAAAGACCATCAACTTGGTCCCTGACTCCTAGTTCGAGGCTCGATCCCTCTCTT
Source organism: Aspergillus biplanus (assembly GCA_027569045.1). NCBI lineage: Eukaryota > Fungi > Ascomycota > Eurotiomycetes > Eurotiales > Aspergillaceae > Aspergillus > Aspergillus biplanus. Next base: position 150,523 of record JAPDEJ010000050.1, read on the forward strand.
CCTTGCGCTTTTCACCCATTATTATTATGCCACATTCATCCATCCTGATAACTGTCCTGGCCCCGACGCGAAGCTCAGGCGGGGAACCCTCAGCCATGCCGGTTCAGCACCAAAACTCAAAATCGCCACCTGTAGGGAGAGCGGAAATTTTGTGATCCAATAATGCTTCCAGCCATACCCCCAAATCAAAATAAATCCCCACGTACGGGGCCCTTTACGAGGGGGAATTATCGAACTATTGAGTCAGTAATTTCCCGTGATACTGGTCCCCATCCCCGATTTACTCAACGTCATGACCGAGGCGGTCCGAGATCCTCATCGGAAAAACTAACGGCAAAGATCGAGGGATTGTACCCCATTCATTAGGTCCATTCGCCGTCGTGGAATTAATAACGTAACAGGTCTCTCGTGCGGAATTCCGACATCTGAAAGCATTTTGGAAAGGGTAGCAGATGCATGCGGGACGGTATACCGCGCCATTAATTACCGCTGAGTATAAACAAATCCCTTGTTCTGCACGACCAACCACACACACCTTACGTCAAAGCAAAATATCACCAAAACACAATGATAACACGAGAGAGCGGAGAACACCTCATTTTCTAAGGGAAGAACAAAAATCCCTTCTGAAGCCGTATATCCGACTCGGGCGTCAGGAACCCAGGATACGGGAATTGCCCGTCAGGCTATTGGAAATCCGTCAAAAGTTTAATCCACCACACGATCAGTTTAATCTCAGGATTTGGAGCTCTTCCTGATCCATCAGAAAGAATCATGCTCCACCAAACTTGATGGGACCCTGATGCCTTCCATCTGGGCCACCAATCCATTAAGATGAAGGTGCAGATCACAATGCCAATAGCCCCGTTTTGGTCAGCAAAACCCCCCGAAGACACAGGCATCAGTCGATCTCCGCAATCTCCGCCGGTCTAACTGTTCCTTCAGCTCTACTCTCAGCCGATGATTAACCTTGCAGATCAAGTTCATCTTGGATATCGGTACATCGCGATCATGCAGGGCATGCACCATAGATCCATGACATTGTTTATACTCGGATAATTTGCTAATAACAATACCATAACTCTTTTTTGGCAGGGCAGGGACTACATTTCCTGTACAATAATCCCGGCCACTCGATGGTTGGCAGCTCTCTGAGCACAAGAAGCATCAAGAGCAGAAACTTTGATCTTTTGCATCCAGTATCCACATCCTCAGCCGCGCCTGGTTCGTAGTAAAATTACGACCCAGCTCCCTTCACTCGCAAGGTACAACCTAAGGGCCCAGGATGTGGTCTTACCCCGCCAGCTAGCTACTAGCCCAGTATTCCATTAAGAAATAAAACTATCAAAACAGGCGGCGAAGGCGACGATCTCTGGCCATCGATGCTATATAAGAGAGGTAAACCATCCTGCGATACATGCTTCTTCATCCATCAAACACTCAGCCTTCTTTCTATCTCGTATATACTCTTCTCTTTCTATTTCTTACTTCAGTCATTCATTGAATTGCTTTAATACACTCTCTTTTACCCACATCCTCAAAATGAAGACGACCTTTATCACCGCCATCGCCGCTCTAGCATCCTCTGTGATTGCCGCTCCTACTCCCAGCCTCCCAGGCCTTGACTCTGTTACCAACGGCCTGCCTTTGGATTCAGTCTCTGTTCCATCCGGTGTTCCTACCGCCTTGCCTTCCGCAGGCGCCGGAGGTCACATCGTTCAGGACCTCGCCCCTGAGGTTCGGGATATCCTCGAAGTCACTGGCCCTAACGCCAAGCGCCTCCTAATCCAGCTCAGCCCTGAAGTTGCTGCTCTCTTGTCTGGCCTCGGACTCCCTGGAGTTGGTGTTGCTGTAGGCTCCATTGTCGCATCTGCCAGCTCTGTTGGTGACCTTGTCTATGATCTTGGTGCCCCTGTTGAGGAACTCCTTACTGTTGTTGGTCAGGATGGTGGTGCTCTCCTTATCCAGCTCTCTCCTTCTGTCGCTGGTCTTGTCTCTGGCCTCGGCCTCCCCTCCGTTGGTATCCCAGTTGGCACGGTTGTTGCCACTCTTGGATCAAACCTGAAGCGCTCTACCGGCAAAATCGTTCAAGACCTTGCCCCTGAGGTTCGCAACATCCTTGAGATCACCGGCCCCAATGCCAAGCGTCTCCTCCTCCAGCTCAGCCCTGAGGTCGCTGCTCTCCTGGCCGGCCTTGGACTTCCTGGAGTTGGTGCCTCTGTTGGCTCTATCATCGCCTCTGCCAGCTCTGTTGGTGACCTTGTTAAGGACCTTGGCGCTCCTGTTGAGGGTCTTCTTACTGTTGTTGGTCAGGATGGTGGTGCGCTCCTTATCCAGCTCTCTCCTTCTGTCGCAGCTCTTGTCTCTGGTCTCGGCCTCCCCTCTGTTGGTGTGCCAGTCGGTACCATCGTCGGAACCGTCGGTGACAACCTCTAAAACATGTAAGGACGCCCTGAAATCTGCTGGTCTTTTGGGGAGCCTTGAGCTAATGAGTCTATTTTCTTTTTGAAGCCATTCATGAACGAACTATTCCGATAATAATCTTAATTAGATGAAATTTTTCCTTGTGTATTGGTGGGTTTGGATGGAGAAAGCCAGATGTATCGAATACTATCTGTGCGATCTGCTTGAGTCTCGATACGACTATGTTCTTCTGAAAATATTTAGTATTTTATCGAGGTTATATTATTTTAATTATTAAAAACCACAAATCAATCGATCTTTCCCTGTTCTTTTTTCTATGACTAGGTGGTTTGAGAACGTGACTGAGAAATAAGAATAGATTAACAGGATACGTACATGCTCGGCACCATCCCAACAAAGACGCGAAATTATTTGCCACTCGATCATGGAAAATCTCTGCATCGGCCTTGATTAAACTTATTATTAGCTCTTACCTAGCACTATCACGATAAGGACAAGCAAGCGGTTGGCTAAGTTGCAGCTAAGCCTTCCCAACAGTTTTCCCAAGAAAAACTCTCAATGGGTGTTCAGACGGAAAATCCTGTTAGACCCCGGTCAATTAAAACCAGTCGATAAGCGAGTCTTCGAATTTTCCAGGAAACAATTCTCCACGGCTGAGATACTAATGCAAACAAAAGGAGGTTGGGAAAAGACGTCCGCGCAGGGGTCGGAGGGGGGTGATGTCACATGGAGGGGAGATGGGCTTTGGCCTAGACCTCTAACCCCTCCCGTTGCGCGTAGGCCTTCAGGAACACAGCAATTGAGCTTTGCATCTTTCTTTAATCTCCCCCAATTTAGCTCGGTCGCACTTCCTGATAAATAAAAAATCCCACCCAGGTCCTGAATTGCCGTCCAAATTCGCCATTTGCTACCACAATTCCTCTCAGAACCAGCGAGCGGCAACTTATCGTGGGCTGCGTTTCAGCAAAACTGCCACCGACAATGAGTTCGACGCAAACCGTACCTGCTGATGGTACAGGTGAGTTAACACAAGGCTCTCTTTTTCCAAATTCTTTGATACCCTCGTCTAAGACACTTATAGGTGTGATCGATCTCGATCCCTGGCTGGAGCCGTTTCGAGAGCCTATCAAACGCAGGTTCGACCTCGTGGAGACCTGGATTCGAACAATTAATGAGACAGAAGGAGGCCTGGAGAAATTCAGTAGGGTGAGTGCTACATTTCATATCCTAGCACATTAACCGTCAAAAATTCCCCAAAATGATATCTATAAATCCGTGCAATTCTACTCGCCCCAACTAAACATGATGGGCATTGGGCGATAGGGCTACGAGAAATTCGGGTTCAATGTCAACGACGGCGGCGATATCACCTACCGGGAATGGGCTCCAAACGCTGTAGAAGCGTCACTAGTTGGTGAATTCAGTACGTCCCGCCGCATAGAGGAGATCAGCTGGTGAATCATTACTGAGTCTGGCAGACAATTGGGATACCACGGCCCACCCAATGATAAAGAACGATTTTGGGGTCTGGGAGATTACGCTACCGGCGAAAGATGGCGCTTCGGCGATCCCACATGAAAGTAAGATTAAAGTAGGTGTCATAGATCTGCAATCGCAGCAATAGATTCCACCCATTTTTACGATTATTGGCTGATTCCGTGTCCAGATAACTATGGTGACACCCAGCGGGGAGAGACTTTACCGAATCCCAGCGTGGATCAAGCGCGTCGTACAAGACTTGGAAGTCTCTCCCATTTATGAGTCGGTGTTTTGGAATCCGCCAAAGGAAGAAAAATACACGGCCACGCATCCTCGCCCTCAGAAGCCGGAGAGTCTGCGTATTTACGAGGCACATGTAGGTATCTCCTCCCCTGAAACACGGGTAGCGACGTATAAGGAGTTTACCGCGAACATGCTTCCGCGGATCAAGTACCTAGGCTACAACGCAATTCAACTCATGGCTATCATGGAGCATGCTTACTACGCTAGTTTTGGGTACCAGGTCAATAACTTCTTTGCAGCCAGCAGCCGCTACGGATCCCCTGAGGATCTGAAGGAGCTGGTTGACACAGCACACAGCATAGGTTTGGTGGTTCTTCTTGACGTGGTCCACAGCCATGCGTCCAAGAACGTTCAGGATGGACTGAATATGTTTGACGGCACAGACCATCTCTACTTCCATTCAGGAGGCAAGGGCCAGCATGAGCTTTGGGACAGTCGGCTGTTCAACTACGGGAGCCATGAGGTTCTGCGGTTCCTCCTGAGCAATCTTCGCTTCTGGATGGAGGAATACGGCTTTGATGGCTTCCGTTTCGACGGTGTCACAAGTATGCTATATACTCACCACGGAATTGGAACGTGCGTATTCGAATTCTTATTCTAAGGTATTGCCGCCACTAACCGACTAATTCAGTGGCTTTTCCGGTGGATACCATGAATACTTTGGCCCTGCGGTCGACGATGATGGCGTCATGTACTTGGCCCTCGCCAACGAAATGCTACACAATATCTATCCCAGCTGTATAACAGTGGCCGAAGATGTTTCGGGGATGCCAGCGCTCTGCCTACCGCACACCATCGGCGGCGTTGGGTTCGACTACCGCCTCGCCATGGCAATCCCAGATATGTATATCAAACTCCTCAAGGAGAAGGCCGATGATGAATGGGATATTGGTAATCTCTCCTTCACCCTGACCAATAGACGTCACGGTGAGAAAACAATCGCCTACGCAGAAAGTCACGATCAAGCGTAAGTTCATTCTCTCCTCTAAGTAATCCGCTCGCGAACAGGAAAGGAAAGAAAGAAAGAAAGACAGAAGGCATTTTAACACTCCTCCTAGACTCGTCGGGGACAAAACACTTATGATGTGGCTCTGTGACAAGGAAATGTACACACACATGTCCGTATTAACAGAATTCACCCCCACAATCGAACGAGGTATGGCCCTTCACAAAATGATCCGACTCGCCACCCACACCCTCGGCGGCGAAGGCTACCTAAATTTCGAGGGCAACGAATTCGGCCATCCCGAGTGGCTCGATTTTCCGCGGGCCGGAAACAACAATTCCTTCTGGTATGCCCGTCGCCAGCTCAATCTCACCGAAGACCATCTCCTCCGCTACAAGTTCCTGAGCGAATTCGATCGCGCCATGCAACTGACCGAAGCCAAATACGGCTGGCTACATTCCCCGCAGGCGTATATAAGCTTGAAACATGAAGTCGACAAGGTCCTCGTCTTTGAACGAGCAGGCTTGCTCTGGATCTTCAACTTTCATCCCACGAACAGCTTCACAGATTATCGAGTAGGTGTTGAGCAGTCCGGCACCTACCGAATCGTTTTGGACACCGATGACAAGGAGTATGGTGGCCTTGGGCGCAACCTCAACGAGACCCGCTTCTTCACTACCGATCTAGAATGGAATGGGAGGAAGAATTATCTTCAAGTTTATATCCCCACCAGAACAGCTCTGGTAAGTCATGCGATGATCTTCCTTCCTCATACGAACTGATAACCAATATTAACATCGTATGCTCTGTAATCAGGCTCTCGCATTAGAAGAAACCATCTAAAGCCAAGTTGATATTTTTGATTCTCGGTCCAATCTAAGGGGGGAGAGAAACACGTACATCTATTGGGTCAGTATGGATCAAGAAAATAACGGCCATTCATTCAAGGGCCCAGCTGTCGAAGAAAATCCGGTTTACGTTCATTTCAAGCCTACTTACTATTCATTACTTATACTCTGCCAAAGACCCACGTAATCCAGTGGTCAATTAATATTCCTTTTTCATCTGTAACAAAAAGCCCTCACCTGCTTTCTCACTAATGATTGGACTGCCAATCTTCGGTACTTAGAAATATAGATCGTTTTAAAGCGTCTTCCCTACATTGGGTAAGAGTTACGGAGAGCTTCTTGTCGGAAGTATTAATAAATCTAAATGCATTTCACGTGCTCTCGCCTATGGTGCAAGGGAGTCTTAGAACTTGAAAGAAATTCGAGAACAGCTTACTCAAATCCAGTTTACGAAACTACGAAATGATGAAAAGACAAGAGGTAATTGCAAACCGTATTTTCCAATCCAAACAAAAGAAATGAGTACAAGATGTTCCAGCCCAGTGGGTATCAGGCTGATTTGTGGTCATTTTAATTTACTTACATGAGCACATATTGTAACACAAGCCTAGATGTTTCCATCCAGAACTTAAGGGGGGGTGTAACAGTGCTCTTTTCCTTTAGTAAGCAAGATAGCCTTTCTTTCAACTTCCTTTTCTCAATTCGAGTACTGTACACGCATCGACGGAGATGGAACACGGAGGAAAGGAAGTCCATGTCTAACAAAACAAAAGGGAAAAGGGCGCTTCAAAACAATATTACATTTAAGCCTTGTTCTCGAGCTCGGCCAAGATCTTCTCACCCTTGGCACGGGCAGACTCAAAGTCACCAACCATGTAGAAAGCAGCTAGGGCGCAAAGTTAGCTTTCGATTACAGTAAAGAGTTAAACAAATAGGAATTTAGCTTACCCTCAGGAAGGTCATCACCTTCACCGTTGATGATAGCCTTGAAGCTGCGGATGGTATCCTTGAGGTCGACCAGGGTGCCCTCGATACCAGTGAAAACGTGGGCGACGGTGAAAGGCTGGCTCAGGAAACGCTGGAGCTTACGAGCACGCTCGACGGTGAGCTTATCAGCCTCAGACAGTTCGTCCATACCCAGAATGGCAATGATATCCTGGAGGGACTTGTATTCCTGGAGCATCTGCTGGACACGGGTGGCGGTGTTGTAGTGGTCTTCACCGACAATACGGGCGTCGAGCATACGAGACTTGGAGTCAAGGGGATCGACAGCAGGGTAGATACCCAACTCGGAGATACCACGGGACAAGACAGTGGTGGCGTCCAAGTGAGCGAAGGTGGTGGCGGGGGCAGGATCAGTCAAATCGTCAGCGGGCACGTAGACAGCCTGGACGGAAGTAATGGATCCCTTGGTGGTGGTGGTAATACGCTCCTGCATACCACCCATGTCGACGGCCAGAGTGGGCTGGTAACCGACAGCAGAGGGGATACGACCCAGAAGGGCAGACACCTCAGAACCGGCCTGGGTGAAACGGAAAATGTTGTCAATAAAGAGCAGCACATCCTGTCCCTCCTCGTCACGGAAGTACTCGGCAATGGTCAAACCAGTGAGGGCGACACGGGCACGGGCACCTGGGGGCTCGTTCATCTGACCGAACACAAGGGACACCTTGGATTCACCGTCGAGCTTAATGACACCAGTCTCCTGCATTTCGTGGTACAGATCGTTACCCTCACGAGTACGCTCACCGACACCAGTGAAGACGGAGTAACCACCGTGAGCCTTGGCAATGTTGTTCTATTGATTGAGTGTTAGGCGATAGGTGCCCGAACTTAAGGTTTTTTCGGAGAACAGAAAACTTACAATCAACTCCTGGATGAAAACAGTCTTGCCGACACCAGCACCACCGAAGAGACCAATCTTACCACCACGGGCATAGGGGGCAAGGAGATCCACAACCTTGATACCAGTAACCAGAATCTCGGCTGTGGTGGACTGCTCAGTGAAAGGAGGAGCCTCGGCGTGGATGGGGGCGAACTTGTTGGCCTTGACAGGGCCACGCTCGTCAATGGGTTCGCCAGTGACGTTCAAGATACGGCCAAGGGTACCAGGGCCGACGGGAATGGTGATAGGGGCACCGGTGTCGCGGGCAGCAGCACCACGGGTAAGACCCTCGGTACCTATAAAGTGCATACGTTAGATATACAGGCCTATGTGTAGGGAGGCCAGCGTGACACGTATTTGATATTCACAATACTGGCAGATAGACGAGAACTTACCATCCATAGCAATAGTACGGACGACATTCTCACCCAAGTGTTGCTATTGTTGGTTAGTCATGTTGATTTGATGTCATGAGAGTCGGTTTTTTTTTTTGTGTCAGGTACATACAGCAACCTCAAGAACCAGCTTTTGGCCGTTGTTTTCGGTCTCAATGGCGTTGAGAATGGCAGGCAGCTTCTCACCCTCGAACTTCACTGTGTAAATAAGTCAGATATCGTGTTTTGAACCAATTATTGAAGCATAGTTGAGAGTGATTGTGATGAAATCGGGGCAGGAAAAAGATTTTCGCGTCGCCGTCAGCAAGGAATTTTGGCGGCATCGTGGTACATACCGTCAACGACGGCACCAATGACCTGGTGAATCTTGCCACCAGAAGCAGCCTCTGTGCTAGCGAACCTAGAGAGAGCATTGATCTTGGTAGGCTGGAGGGAACGGCGTGCGACGGAAGGTCGAGCAAAAGCCGCCCTCCCGAAGGTCCGGGCCAGACCGCTATTAAAGGGAAAAACGAGCATTAGCAAAAGAATATAGAGCTAAAAAATTTAATTAATCAAGAACGAAGTGGTCGACCTACCTCTTGAACATGATGGTGGTGTTGAAGAGCGAAAAGGGTATAGATGAGGTCAAAGGAAGTGTAGGATGGGGAGGAGGAAGAAAGAGGGAAGGGAAGGGAAGAGGTTGAGGTTGAGGTGGACACGGGCGAATGTGGCCGGTCTATCCTTTACGGGGCGGTTTTGCCGACGATCCCGTGATGTACCGAGCAACATGCAAAAGGGAAAAAACATGCATTTCAGAACTCTACTTTGACTCGAAAAGGCTATCAATTGTCTTATCTTCTGTTCACGACGGTCGAATATCTTAATCCCATGTGTCCGCGATTTTTATTCCACCGTCGTGGCCTTCTCGAGGTCGGGTGGTTTAACGCTTCCCGTCTCCGGTTGTTAGGGGAACTTCTCACACAAATGAGGAGTTGCTTGGCATCCGGATGCAAGGAAACTCAAAGCAACCCCCAATCTTAAAGGGCTCGCACCTTTGCTCTCTGGTGAGAGGACAGCTGAGAGCATAAGGCGAGGTGGTACACATCTTGCCCTGTAAATTACTGGATAAGACTACTATAAATTTTTCATCCTATAAATACCGAGGTACCCCTAATGTCCGCTCAGCTTTAGTTTTCCTTCCACCAGCAATCCGATTTAAACCCTTTGCGGTCAAAGTGTCGGAAGAAAAAAATTTCATGTTTGTTCATGACATCCGTCCCGTGACTAGTCATAACTTTGGGGTCGGTCTTGTATAAAATAAACTATTGTTCCACGAGCATCAATTTTCCCCAAAAACAACTACGAAGGTTTAGGGAATCGGAAGGGCACACTAATAGTAGTGAATTATATTTAGTTGCGGAGGTTCAATAGTACCCTAATTCTCTCGAAACATTTCCAAAAAACCGTAGTAACAGTCGAAATCATATCGTTAGATTAATATATATCTTTGTACACTCCAACCCACAGAAAGGGAGACCCAACCCCAACTTAAGCCCAAATACAATTTCTGGGCATAACACCTCATCAGCAATGCCCGAATAAGCTACAATTTGATGCTACTCAATCCACATCAAGAAGGATTACCAACGAGGCAACAAAATGATCTATGACGACAAAGGAGATACATTGATTATTGCACAGTACGAGATACATAGGTCCTTTTTTGGCTGGGATAGATGAAAACAAGTGAGACAAAGGCGGAGAAATGCCCCCAATGATCAGAATTGCCAGAGAGTGTAAGATGATAGGTGATATCGGGTAAGGGCTTGCACCTATCCAGCACGTCCAATTGTTATACCTGACCTTCCCAGGCTATTTCCCCCAAATTTATGACTTTTCAGCAGGAGGGCTCTGGACGAAGCCCTTACCTTCGTAACCTTCGCTGCTGATGCCGTAGATAGGGTTCATCTTCTCGCGCTGTTGGAGTGGGGAAATACGTCAATACTTGCTCAATTAAAGTAGATATACTACGAATTGATGTAAAATTACGGAGAATTGGATATAACATACCAGAGCGTACTCGTTGGAAGCCTCCTGCCACTCCTTGGACATGGTCTTAGGCTGGGGCTTAGCGAACAGGTGGATGACATAGAAGATACCAAAGGAGACTAGAGTGAGCTGGGCCACCTTGGAGAAAATCCTCAGGCCCTCTCCCTTGGGAGCCTGGGCGCGAGGGCCGTGAGGTCCAAAAGCAATCCAGTAAGCTAGAGGTGGGGTGGAACGTTAGCAAAATTCTGATCTACCTCAGTCGCAGGGATTGTTGCCGTAGAAAAGCATACCAGCTTTCTTCTCTTGAAGAGTCATTTGGTGCCAGTCGACCTTCATGCGGTCCCGGAGCTGCATCCACAATTCAGCCTGCTCCTGGGGGGGCATGGCCTCCCAACGCTTCTCAATACCGGCGAGTGTGGGATTGGCAATGGCATGCTCGGAAGCGGCGCGGATCTGCTGGGGAGCGATAGACTTCTTCTCAGCCTGGGGACGGGCATTGATGCAAGCCATGGGGCCAGGAATGGCACGGTAGGAACGAATGGCAGTTGTCGGCATGGCCGAGCTACGAGCAGCAGCTCGAGAAACGGACTGAACGAACATTGTGTGCGATGGGGGCGGAGGCGGCTAAAAATAAAATATTAATCGAGTTCTGCTCTCTGTGCAGCGAGAGAGAAATTCCTCACGGCCGAGGATGGTTGATGCTTGAAAGGTGGAAGGGGGGACGTGGTCGTGACTCGCGATGAAAGTGAAGACGACGTTTGATTGTGGTTTGAGGTGGAAGTTGAGTTCCCGGACGGGCTAGTCTAGTCTTCTTTACAAACCCTCTCATTGGCCCACAGCCCCCTTCCTCTCCCGACCGTCCATCCGGCTGCGATCGCACCACCAAATGATGATGGTGATGATTCCGCTTTCCTGTCCTCTCCGTAATTTCCCCTTTGTCTTTCCTAGCCCCAATTGAACCGCTACATACAAACTCTGGGGTCCATCATGCTGTTTTTTCGATTTGGATGCTCAAGTAAACCTCGTAACCCACGATTTTAAGGCACATTACCTATCCCCTGGTTGGGCAATTGATTTTTACGCACCACACCGTCTCATAATCGCGGTCAGGCAACGAGAAAACCAGGGCATCCGCTAACTATCTGGAGGTGATATCGTATTTTCTACTCTACACCGAACTGCTGGGGTCAACCCTTCCCACCCACTGCAAGCAGCAGTATTCTGTACAGGCAAACGCTGACGAAAAAGAAAATAACAAAAAGAACTCGTTCCAAACGTTGGTTCACCATTGATACCACGATCGCAAGGGACGATAAAGTCACTATGAAGACAGCCAAGTCGTAACGATCTCATATTGAACTAAATTGTGCAGGGAACGCCATTGGTACTCAGCGATATTGAAAATGGAATCGTGCTTTGCAAGATCGCACACTCGCACAAAGCTACTTTGGCCCGGACCCAGCCGAAACCTCCCTCTATTTACCGGCCTTTCCACCGCTGGCCTCAGCGAGAACAGTCTTCCACTCGATATCACCCTTGTCATCAGCGTGGATAGAGGTGTGGATATTGAGAGCGTTCTTCAGCACTTCCCTGGTACTCGCGTAAATCATGGACCACTGTTTCTCGAGGTCAGTAACGGCGTTTAGGTGGAAGAGGGGAATAAAGGCATACGAGAGTAGGGGTGCTTTCCGGGACCCAAGAGATGAAAATGATCTTGCTCCTGTAACAAGGGGAAAAAAAAGCGTAAGCACATTCCTCTATCCATCGTGTAGCGAGCCTGAGATATACCTCTTGCCTTCACCACCGCCTAGCTCGTACTCGACATCGTAAACAGCATAGCGGGGAAGAGGACGACCCATACTATCCTTTGCGGAATCAAGCTTGGTGCGGAAGGCTTCGTAATCCTGCTCGCTGGAGACTTCATCGACGACGACTTCCTTCTTGTTGTCGGCGATCTTGAAGATGATGAACTTGGTCTTCTCTCCTTTAGAGCCGCCACTCATTTTTAAGGTGTTGAATGAATCCAGGCATTCATCGCTAATAGAGACACTAATTGTTGCAGTCTGTCAGTATTGCATCGAGATCGTCGGACAATGTTTGTCTCTCGACAGAAGCAATCGCACGGGTAGGTGTAGGCAAACATACCCAGACGCAAGCTAAAAGGTAGTGGAAATTAGTTATGCAAAGCCCTTCGGGAGGGTAAGGGGAAAGTATCACGCACCGACATATTTTCCTATGTATGTATGGAGTTGAAACGGATAAGTTTACAGGGTGGTAGTAACCTGCATTAGCACGCGATGTCAGCTGTGATCCCCTATTTGGTGTTTTGTATAGCGAGAAGTGGGAGTCTCCGAAGAAATTTCATAGGGATTACTTACCAAACAATAAAGAAAGAGAACAACTGAGGTCCTATGGGTTTTCACAAGCGCCTGTGCAAAGCCGGATGTTTCCAAGTGAGGGGGTGGAAGAGGAATAATGGTTGGGGATGGGCGAGATGGAGATAGAGGGGCATTTAGTTGTTGTGCTTGCGTTGTTGCGGCGGGCAGTGGTGGGGTGAGATGCAGCACGTGATTCGCCGTCGTAACACTACCTAAGCCACTCCTCTCTTCCCCTGAATCTTCCGTTTGGTGATTTCGGTGATGTCAGACATAATTATGCAGCCTGTAGCCTGCAGCCTTGGCTAGTTCAAGTCTCACGAGCCTCGAATTACACCAATCGATGAGATTCCGCAAAGCTATAGCATAGCAACTATTTCTAGTCGAGAAAAGGGTCGCAGGCTGGTGAACAGCAGCAGGACCTATTTTTATATTATTATGAATAATAATAGTAATAATAATACCAATACTAGCCGAAAAGAATATGGACTGTCTCAAGGCAGCCGCTCGTCATTCCAGAATCACGCGCCATTAATTCACAGGCCAACGCACCATAAAGCTTTCAAAGAGCACTTCATATACCATTCAACCATTTATATGGGCTTTAATACTGAATATTGCGAAAGTAACTATGAATACATACATCAATATGTATCGAAGTGACCCAATTATAACCAGTACCTGGGGTGAAGATGGTAGGTAAACTCTCTCATTTACCAGCATCCGAAGATAACAAAGCAAACTGTGCAAAGACCCAAATGGGGGAGCGGCATTCGGTGAAACTGTACTCAGTACAGTTGCAGAAGATGAGGGAAAATGGCACAGTGAAAGTAAATAAATATGTCTAAGAATTGAAAGCCAGGCTGGGCGCTGTAAATGGGGTATATAAAAAGAGAGGAATGAAAAGGAATGAAAAGTCTCAGGGGAAGTCCCATACAGCAGAAGTAAAAATGAAGGCTAGAAATACTGCCGAAGAAGTATTCCCTACTTTCCATCAAGTGGACGCTGAGTGGAATGGACACCAAGAGTCCCTTCAGGTCGATGTATCGGGAAACTTTTTAATCCTGGTCCGATTGGGAGAGGGGAATGAAGAGGCTCGGGAACCGCATACGAAGTGAAACGAAGCCTCTGGAAGAAAACAATGAAAGAATCAAAAGCGTTATCGTCAAGGCGTCAACCGGCATGAAAACCACATGCTCCTGTTAGAGCATATGGATCTGCTGGTTATCAAGAACCATCATCACCTTGCCCACTGCCATCAATTATTTTCCTCCAGTGTTGCGGCAGGCAGACGCAGACGAGGGGAAATGCCTTAATTTCCCCAGTTGGGGGTGGAGATGCGAGAGGTCTTTGTGAGCCGTTTGACACACCACTGTCACGCTGTTCTCGATGTCTGGCATCGAAGTCTTCTGCAGTTTCGGGGACACGAATTCCGGTAGCCCACCCGTCATCCCAAATACCAATAACCTTGAGCATCTCACCGCGGTCTAGCCCAAACTCATCGCCTGCTCGTGGCTGGTATGCCCAGAGTACAGCAACCTTGTCACCTGGATGGATATCATCCTGAGAATAATAGTCTTGGAAAGAAGATAACTGTTCCGATTGCCCACTTGTCAATCCTTCCGGTGAAGAGTATCGTCCAATGGTTCCCGAACGAGGCGAAGTGTCACTTCCTGCACCAGCTAAGGCAGAGTTACTGGAGAGAGAGCCCTGACGCTTGCCGGTGGTGGGTGGGATTCTCTTTGACATCGCTCCAGGACTTGCAAACCCCTCAGAATCGGACGAATCGCTATATTTTGCACCGCCAAAAAAAGGAGTCGAATTGCGGGAGCGCGCAGGTGACGTGCTTGGGATCTCGCGTAATGCGGACATCCTGGCAACACGGCCACCAGGAACATTGGTAAAACCTTGTGGGCTTGGTGGTTGCTGCATTGACGGCGAACCCCTTCTTTGCGGATTTGGCTTGTTCAAGGAACTGTCGTCACCGGTCTTGCGTCTGCGTCGGCAGCAATAAATGAGTCCAAATGCAATCAACGCTGCTAAAAGGGCGAACGCAGCAACAGAGCCGATAACAATTCCTGCTATCTGTCCACCCGATAGATCACTATCCGAAGCACCACTATCAGCCGAATTCGATGTTGAATTCGATGTAAAAATTGGGGTTAAGGAGGTTGTCGGCGCCGGAATGTTAACACCGTCGCATCGGCCCACAGCATCTGCGTTGACACAGCAGGAATCAGTCGAATTAGGAGAGCTCGCTGCGCAATATCCGCACAAGCCCACAATATTAGAGCGATAGCCACACTCCTCGGGTTCATTGTCTGAACCTGAGATGCAGGTCACCGTGAGCGAATCCGCGGGAAGAGCGCATACGGTGAAGTCTGAGCGAATCTGATCCAGATAATTACTTCCTCTCTGTGGGCAAAATTCGGGATTCACAACAATTTCCTCCTCACTCGTCGCCATAAGAGCCTATATTATACAGTTAGAATAATATACTAGCAAATTTGTCTAGTGAAAAAGACATACACAAGAGTCAGCACAGAGAGGTCGCGACTGTTGGTCAGACAAATCACAATCATCCTTGGAGCTTTGAATCAATCCATTACAGATATAACTCGTTGTATAGCGTGCATAAAAATCACTAGTATCTGTAAGGTTGACTCCCTGACATCCTAGGTAGTCAATGTACCTATTATTGACCAAAGTTAGTCAATTTTGTTCGCCATTTTGGGGGGGGGATGGGACTACTTTTTTTGGACATAAGACCCCATCACAAAGTTGCTCAATTCTTGATCAAACTCTTCCAAGTTCGAGACATTTTGCATAAACGGGCTAGCCAACGGTCAGTGCTTCGGTTTCGATATGCTTGGGTACCGGAAGGAACACACAAATCTGTAAAGAGGCTTGGGTTCGTAGATATCGATGAAGCGTTAAACGCAGGGCATCGGGTCGAGCCCGATAGTGATATGCAGGAGCTCGACATCCCGGTTCACAGTTCCTCTGTCGTTTGGCAATCGAGGTTGGCGTTACAATCCGGGCAAAGTGAGCATCAATCGGTATCCCAATTTCAATAAATGATTCAGTCGCAGAAAACTTTCATGTTGCTTCCTCTTGCTTGGTCACTATGTCAATTTCGGAGGCCCTCGGGGAGAAAAATTGGTGTCGACCACGGGTCAAAGAAGGTGATTATGAACGCGTCAAGCTTCACAAAGAGCGAAAGAGATCTTAGCCTCGAAAAGGGGTGGGGAATGAAAGTAAAAAGAATAAAAGAAAATGCCCACACGAGTGGTGAAGAAAGGAAGTTTAACGAATGACGAGGTCCCACAGTCGATGGTTGTAAGAAAGAGAGACAGAGAATCACGAGCGCAAGAGGGAGTGGCCAGGTTCAAGAAGGAGAGAGGTGTTGATCGGAGGGAGAACTAGGGCCAAGGAGGAAGTAATAGTCGGCTGGCAGTGATTTCCAAGACGGGCTACACCAATATCTCTCAGCTTGACAAGCGGCGGCGTGAACAAAGAGGCAGAGCCAGGAACCCGCCCGCGGCGCATCAGGCTCTCCACTTTGCGACGAGGAGCGACGGAAAGCAAGGTATTTCTCACCGGCCTCAAAGGGGGAAATAATCAAAATAATAAAAAATGAAAGGAAAAGGGAAAACGAAAAAATCGAACTGAAAGGAAAAATCTGTAATAACACGACTGGAGAGTGATAGTCAAAAGGGGGGGAAACGGCCAACCGGTTTGCCAGTTTCCCGGAGTGTGTTCAAATTAAACCTGCCTCCACTAGGCTGCAAGCTAGTTCAACACCAACTCCGCAAGGTTCAACTGTGCGAATCGCAGATTGAGTTAGCCAGGAACGAGGATTAAATTTGGCCTAGCCCAAGATATCCACTCCCACACTGTTCTGGATTGAGGTTTGCGCCAGCCGATCATGTGAGGCGTGCCAGTGTAAATAATCTCCCCCAAAAGAAAAGCTCAATTATGGCTGAGTGGCAGTGAGTGCGGGCAATAGTTAAAAAGCAGTATGTAGTAATCAATTACCTGTACATAAGTGCCGGATGCAAGGAGGATGAAAGATGAAGTGCGCAAATGTTGGATCATAGGGCAAGAAGGGAGGGAGAATTTGTAAGTGCAGAGTGCAGGAACAACACAAAGTTTCTAACAACTAATGGATTGTGATGAGTACATTGTCGGAGCTTACTCTGGCGGCCAAAGCCCACAGAGTCAGATTCAGGCAGGGCTTAATTGACGTGGCACAATAGTTGCGATACAGTCGAGGATTGAAGCTTGAAATGGATGCCATGTTGGCCCTTCATTGGTATTTTGATGCTTCAGGTACTTCTACAGTGAACCCAGATAAGAAGTGAATTGATTTTTCATGAAATAATGGAACCGCGTGGAGAGGATCGGTGGAACTCAACACTGGTCAGGAACTAAGGTTCCTTGGAACCAGAGAGCTAAAGGTATCCGGCCCATCAATGTCTCAACCATGAGTCAAGTAAGGAAGGTTTGGTTTTATGAGAGTTCATAATTGATCGTGAATAATCCCATGACTTATGAATTTTTTTATTAATACTCGTGAAATGCGTCTGTAAGGGGTGTTCTTGGCTGGGGTGATGACCAAACTTTAGAGAAATTAAGAATCCTCCTCTTATCAGAATTGTTCCCGAGCGCTTGAAGCCGTCGTTTCAGATTTTGCAGTGAGGTTCGTACTCACCAGTAGGAATGTCGGGGGCTGACCACGGTCTCATCCCTAAATTGGGCAGATCGTTATCCGAATTATAGCCTCATACTTCGCATTGCTTCGAATTCGTTGTCTCTTGACTCGAGTCTGGAGCACAACATGAGGAGGAGGAGGAGCGAAGGACTCGAGGGATCTTTCCCACGAATCATATTTTTCTAGAAATCATGTTGTTAGTGGAACTCCTTGTCTGTCTCTTCCAATCCAAGATCCTCTTCAGGCCCAAGGAGTCAAATTATTGGTAACCGCCGATCGATATTCGGGATTTTAGTTGTCTTCTAATCTTTTTTTCGGAAATACTAGCACCAGTGTTTCGTCACAATTCGCCCGCCAATTCATCATCAAATGATAGAAAGGAAAGGTGTGCATGATTTCTTTCGTGTTCCATTCCCCTCATTCAAACGGCATGAGCAACTTCATGCCTCACAGCCAACGTTAACGAATAAATCCCCTTCGTAATTGATTCCCGAGATACGTAGCTGTTTGGGATTTTGACGGTCTTTCTAGGCAGAGTTATATCAAAAGAAGAGAAATATGTAAAGGTACAGATACCGTCATCGGAGGTACTTGTATAGCGCCATCCCAGAACGCCGCCCAACATATAACCATGGCAGCAATCAAGATAATTCTCCCATATGTCGAGCTTGAGTCCTTGGGATTTGATTCCCGCAGTATCAACACGGGCCAGTAAACTTCAGAGCAGCAGGACAAATTATCTTCATTTCTCCCGAGTTATTCTTTTCCTTGTCACAGTATATTTTTATGTATCTACCTAAGAATGTGTAGTGAAACTGAAATAAAGTTGGTGAAGAGTCACAAATCCTTCCTATGGCTGGATTATGAAAAATGGGTTGAGTTGAAAACAGGAGCTAACCGTATGCTTAAAACCCTGGTGTTGTTCAAGGTTGCTATAGTTTAACCCCCAGCCCTTCTTCGATAACTCTCGACAGAAGGAAGAATAGCTACGAGAGGAAATACCTATTTAAGGCCCATGAATCGACTATTCGACCACAAAACCAATTGGCAATGCACAAGTCCTTTTACCTCGTAATATGCATAGATTGGATGAGTAGTGTTGGAGTTAAAGATATATATTTTGAACGTGGCAGGCAAAATGCCCCAGACGGCCATTGGGCCTTTATGAGTTCTGTGAGATCGACACCCCCCTCCGATATTCCGACACCCCCTTTGGTCCGAGGTATTTAGGTTCTTCGCAATCGACATATAAAAATTAACAAGGTCCACCACCTACCCACCTACCCAGGTACCACCAAGCTGCGCTGACTGTGACACGACGACCAACCACCTCGACCAACTGCAACGACAGCCAACCATAGCAGCGAGCCATGATAATTTACATTAAAAACATAATAAAGGACCCATTTCTTAAGAATATTATCTAAAAAGGCCTTCGCAGGCACTTCTGAATTGAAGAGCTCAGCTTGCAGGACCAAAGGGGGATGTCGGAATATCGGAGGGGGGTGTCGACCTAATAGAACCCTTTTAAGAAACACAGTTAGGAATGGGCTTGTTCGATTGCGCCCAAGAACCAAAGAACATGACTCATGAAACTTGAGAGTGAATTTCCAGTGTATACTAGTACCTACTAGTAGTACTGCAACAAATCACGTAATGTTCCACTGTGTACTGTGTGCTTTGGAATCTAAAGACTACCTAGGCAAGCACCGGGTCCACTCTCTCTCTCTTGAAAAATAGCAAAAAAAAAAAGAAAAGTGACAGGATGAAGGGAGAGTATGCTTACTCTGCAGAAATGATCAATCAGCATGACGATGATCAGGTGACTCACTCGACGTCATCTGATCTTGGGGGCTGGAGCAGGCATCCATTTTCACTTAACCTTCGATAATGACACTCTTCAACTCTCCTCTCTTCCACCCGAGTTGAGTTAGAATAGGTACATATTTTTGAGTCCCAGACTTTTGCATGGCTAGGTAGTTTTTTTTTTTTTGAAGTTGTGACTCTTCTACCATCGCAAACATGTGCGGTTCGGATATCTTCCTTGGGATTCTTGCAGTGTTCTTCCCACCAGTTGCAGGTGAGTTGAGCTTCCTTGAATGATCGCCGCTGCAGTTGTCGCTTCCAGATTTCAGGCTAATATCGTTCTTTTAGTGTGGATTAAAGTAGGCGTATGCACGGCCGACTCTATCATCAACCTTGCTCTTTGCTGCCTCGGCTACGTGCCCGGCCTCCTCCATGCGTGGTACATAATTCTCAAGTATCCTGAGCCAGATTATGATGATCCGACATATGAGCCAGTTCCTGGGCAACGGGGGGATGTTGAGAACGGGCATGTCACCTACTATTATGTTTCGCACCAGCAGATCGGGCATCCGTCCCAGAGAGGATATGGAACCCTTGGACAGGAACAATCCACAGATGTGGAAGCGCAATCCAGACAGTCGGCCCCAAAACCGCAGCATGAACAAGCTGCGGGCAGTAGCTCCCGCCAGCATGATGACTCTCGACCTCCCCCAACTTACGCGGAAGCCGTGAAGGGGGACAACAAGGTGCAGTCCGATGATTAATGAACTCAAACTGATATACCGAAGTTCCATACTCTCCCACCCACCTACGAGCATATTTTTAGGGTGTGAAAACCACACTCCATTTCCCCCCTCTTGGGGTCACTAAGAAACACCAGAAGCCGTGCAGAAGGTGCTGTATAATGAGGTTTATGTTGATTAATAATGTTATGTCGTCTTTTTCCTTGTGCTATTATTTATCTGAGTAAGATTCTTTGTAACCATTACCTGCGATTCTTCAGCGAAAAGTGGCACCTTCCATTGTGCTGCGATGATGCATCCCCATCAGAAAAAAAAGCAAACATATGAATAAACAATGCAAACAATCTCATATTTGGTAAATTTGAAATTAAAATAATTGGTTACCAAGAGATATTGCCTTATAAGAAAACTCTGGTTCTTAACTCGTAGTCGATCAGACCGTTTTGGGGGGACCTCAGCAGAAAGTTGCAGAAGGCGGCTTAAAAAGAGCCACTTCCCGTTCTCCGATCATTTGTCTTGGAACCTTCCCGATCCCAGTGAAGCAACAAACCCAAAGCTAATCTGCACTGGTGGCATTTTAGCATTTCACTTTAAAGATGCAGCCTCTGCCACTGCTGCTTCGGCAGCCTTTTCGCTGGGGTCTGAAGCTAACAAGAGCACCCAACACAATAAGGACACCATTTCTGCCGGCAGTTGGTTCCAAAGCACTTCTCAGCAAAGAACTACAACGCAGCTTCTCAGTTTGTTTACAATGTCAATTTCGAACACAAAATGCCAATCTACGATCGGACGAGACAAGTAAATTATCAGCCGATAGAACGGACCGGAAGTTGAAAAATGGAGAAACCGTCATCGCGTTGCCAGGCGGGACAGACACAAATGCGGGGAGTGACCGTGAGACTACCCACCATACAGAACAAGAAAGGAATGCGAAGGCAAACCGAGATGGAGCGGAGACAGGCGGGCTCCCATCGTATATTGAGAACCATAGATCTCAGCTCTCTAAGCAATTTACGTCTATGATGGACAATCTGCAATCCAACGTTTTCGTGGCCGGTCAGCGACTGAATGATTTAACTGGCTATTCCTCGATTGAGGCACTCAAGAAAGCTATACACGACCAGGGTAGGAATATTCTTACATTTAATATGTTAAAAGAGGAGATTTAACTCAAAATGACGAATATGTTGCTAACCCGCCTTTACCCGACTACAGAGGACCGACTTCGTGTGGCTCGCCTCCAAGTCCGAACAACGAAAGATGTCTACGCGGCTGCCATAAATCGACGATCAGCATCGCAACGTGAAGTGAATGAGCTTCTCCAGCGTAAACATACCTGGTCCCCCGCCGACCTTGAACGGTTCACACACCTATATCGTAATGACCATACCAACGAGGTTGCCGAGAATGAAGCACAGGAAGCTTTGGCTGCGGCGGAACGAGAGGCAGAAGAAGCTGCGGCCCAATTGACGAGAAACATACTGTCTCGCTATCACGAAGAGCAGGTCTGGTCGGATAAGATTCGTCGGATGAGTACATGGGGTACTTGGGGCCTTATGGGAGTGAATGTTCTCCTCTTCCTCATTTTTCAGATTGGCGTGGAACCTTGGCGCCGCAAGAGGCTTGTCAAAGGATTCGAGGAAAAGGTCATCGAAGCTATTGAAAAAGAAAAGGCGATCAACCAGGCTCAGCTCTTGGCTGCGGTTGGAAGCGTACCTGCTGCTACTGAAGAAACCACCACCTCACCCACATCTAAAGACACCCTACTCTCTACCGAACGACCAACTGTGAATAGCTCCCCCGACTCGCTGGTTGATGTTACAGTGTCTACTTTGACAGAATCAGGTAGCCTCGCGACAGAGGACGCTAGCACCAGCACCATCGCTTCTTACAAGCCTCCTCCTCTACAGTTCCCTCCTTCTCACACTACAGTTGAATCATGGCGCCAATACCTGGAAGATATGTTCAGCGATCGCTCAATTATCGTCGCGAAGCGGGATATCTTTACTATCGCCGTTACAAGTGCTGCAGCTGGTGCTGCTGTAATGGGGTTAGTACTGACTCTGATTCGCCCAAGGTGATTGCTCTAGCGCTATATAAATGTATAATTGGGATCCCGTTGTCATGTATTATAATGTAGAGGTCTAGGAATAGAGAAATAAGGATATAGATGTTTTCGTTTTATGTAAATGCAGGTTACACGTCGGGGTTTATGTATCTCCGCGCGCGATCATCATTTGCTGGGATCATTTTGCTTTCATATCTTGTTAAAAAGCGGGAGAGAAGAACCACGACAAAAAAATGGGATGTTGAATATACGAGACAAATGAAAACTATTGCAAATACATGTACTTAACCCAACATACACACCCAACACATTGGTATGTCTATCGCCCCTCGCCTTGGAATCGATGGTGGCATCCCAAATCTTTCTTGGAGGAGAAAGAGGAAGACGAGTGCAACACAAAATCTATACGCATCAAAAGGACCCCGTAAGCAGTGAGTGTACAGGCTCTAAGAGTGGAGCGAGTTGAAGTAATAGAACAAAAAGGCTTATTTTTTGGGTCAATATTAAAACAGGGTCCCTCTAATCTTGACAAGACAGGGGAGGAGATTTCATCTAAGGCGCAAATCTATCCTCTCCCCTCATCGTTCTTCCACCCCCTCGTCTAAGTTCTTCATTCAGTCGCCGGTAATTCGAAAATGGGAATATATAGGATTTATTTCCTTTTAACCGATAACAAGGGTTTCCTCATCGGGGAAGTTGTACTGAGGAACCTCGAGGTTCAGGGGCGCGGGACCCTTCCTGATACGGCCGGAGATGTCGTAGTGAGAACCGTGGCAGGGGCAGAACCAGCCGCCAAAGTCACCGGATTCACCGATGGGGACACAACCAAGATGGGTGCAAACACCTGAGCCAAGGAACATTAAAACGATGGACCATGCAACCAATGTGAGTATGGATATGACGAGCCCTTACCGAGCATGACGAGCCATTCGGGCTTCTGCACACGGTCCTCGTCGGACTGTGGATCACGGAGGGTCTTCCAGTCGATTTCTTGGGCCTCGGAGATTTCACCCTGAGTACGGTGGCGGATGAAAACGGGCTTACCACGCCATTTGATGATAACCTGATGGATTATCCAAGTCAGTCAGGGACTTACGAAGAAGGGCGGAGTTGGATATGCGAAAAATAACAGAAATACTTACGTTCTTGCCCTCGGGGATCGAAGCAAGACCGATTTCAACCTTAGCCTGAGCAAGAACATCGGCAGAGGCGGACATGTTGACCAAGAAGTCTGTTAAACCGCTAGATCAGCAAATGGATTCCAGCTTGTAGTCCATGCATTGTTCCACGAGAAAACACTCCATCTGATTGACTCCAAAATGCCTATCGCATATTTTCTTCCGAAGTATCTGGAAATGTCCTTGACACCTACCCTGAACAGTAGCCTTGGCACCAACGGCAGAGGCCAAACCGAGAGATCCAGCCATGAAGTAGGAGAAGACCTGGTTTGACCGGGGAGCCTTCTTGGAGGAGTATTTGCTGAAATCGGGGATCTTCAGGGTGGAATCCTTGGAGGTGGTGAAGGGGCTGTCAAAGGTCGACCCATTACGCTGTTGGCACGAGGTGATGGCGGCGCGGGAAGTGGTGGAGAGTTGCTGGCGGGTGCAAGAGCGCAGCAAAGAGCTGGTAGCGGCGGAAACAGACATGGCGAGATAGCAATTGCGATCAATCGCACAAGAGAACGACCGTTGGAGGGGTGGGAGGGGGGCGAGGAGGAGATAAGGACGGGGAGGGTTTTCCTTAACGGTTGAGGTTGAAGTCGGAGGCCCGGCATACGGAAAGTCGAACCAGAGCTTTCGCTACGACAAGCGATCGGAATCACGGGGCGCCTCATTGGCTCGCGGGTCCACGCCAGATCCGGGCTTAGTCAGGAATTTCGGGACATTGACGTTTGATGCTTCAGATGATCGATGCGACTATAAACAATCAATCTCGTCATTATAATGATTATTATTCTTTGACAGGTTGGGGATATTTGTTTCCTTTCTCTATATGACCAGGTTTATTTATTATAGTTGATACTGTTTATTTTGGGCCGTCGCATCCTCTTTGCGAATAAATTACCCGTTTCCGGTGCTTTTCGCCACGACTGGAATAAAGTACTAGTAGTAGTAGGAGGTATAGATTCACGACTCAACAAGTTTATCACCAAAAAACCATAAACAATCATGTTTTCCAAACGCCTTCATATAACTCCAAGACCTTTTTAACGTATATACTCATTGGTCCACCATTTCCACGTCACCATCTCTGTTTGTCGTGTCTACTGTGTCATCGACCATCATGGTGACAGTTGGGGGCCGGGGGCCTCGCGCCGCCAGCGCTTTATCTTCTGTTGGCTGAGCTTTACTATCCTTGGTTTGTTCTTCGTTAGAATCTGGTATTGGTGGTGTAGTTCCGTTCAACGTGCGTTGTCCTTTCTCGACGCCAGAGTCCTTAGAACTCTCTTTCGCTCGCTTTTCCTTGAACTGTTTATATGTGGTCGTTTTTGGTATAACATCCGCGAGGAATTCTAGATTATCGATGCGTGAGACAGCCGTAGCTAAGAGCCAAATGATTCTATCAGCTCTTTTTATCATTCCCTTTGGGAGGGGAAAGTGGGTAAGGCACTTACCAAGATCTTTGTATTGAATAGTCTTCCGTGGTTTTCGTTCGGACTTGACAACATTGTGCCCTTGCTCTGTGAGATATTGAATGAAAATTTCCTAAAACGCTCAGTTTAGTTGTCGGGGCTGGGCGTAGCCGAAGCAAGTGAATCACGCACAGTAGCCATTGCGACAACAAATGTCGCGTTGCTTGAGCATTGTACAATATCGTCGTCTAATTGAATAATCTTTCTTATACGGGAAACTACAGAAACAAAAAACATTAGTGGATACACAGCGTAGCAACCTGTCTAGCACGTACTTGGAAGAGCACTTTGACCAGTAATTTCGGTCCCCGATGGGTGCTGAGGGGCCGACTTGTTATCTTTGGTAGGCATCGCGAGTCGCGTCGGAAGACAGGCACTTTGAATCGCTCCGGTCAAACCTGAGAATTAGGTGGAGAAAGGGATGTATATTCGCTGTTTGTGTGTTATTCTGGAGTCTTCTGCGTTTAAGGACCTGGGTCAAAAATGGATTTGGAGAAGCCTTGATGGGATACTGGCGTGTGCGCGTGGCGGGATATCTTCTAGGTGTACGGAGCAGTATTACGGTAGCTCTCGATATTTCATCGGGGATGGTGTTTCCCCGACAGGCTATCACGACTTAAATAGAGTTTCCTGGGGAAAGAGAGGGTCATACTTATTGCCCCTATAATTCCCATCTTACTTTTCAGCTTACGATCGATATTTCTTCTATTTCTTCTATTATATATATATCTATTTTATCTAGGGTCAAGAAGATTGAGCTCGCTTTCTTCCGTGAACGCGGGAAGTCTTTGGTCCGGAGTCCGCCTTATCTCACGTGGGCGGCCGCGCATCCAACGGTTGGTGTCCGCGGATTTACAGCTCCTACATGGTACCAACTATGCTTCTCCTCTGGCAGGATCAACTGAGGCTATGAGCTCAATGCCTGTCTCGTCGCCATCTCTTCGTTCCCCCTCGGCCTTGTCTGAGCACCGGATCCGGAGAACATTCTCCGGTCTATCCTCTTCCTCACAGCACCCAAACCCTGATAGCCCTGCTCCTATTATCACGGAGGAGATTAGCGAGATCAAGCGATATGAAGACTTTACCACCATCGACTGGGTTCAAGACGCTATCCACGAGCAAGCACGACGGAGAGCAGGGCGAAAAGATGGGTTTGGATTTTGGGATAAGGAGGGAACCTTCAAATGGAGACAGAAAGTGCGAGAGTCCTACGACGCTGGGCAAGCCTGGTTGGTTATTACACTTGTTGGAGCTGCGATAGGAGTGATCTCGGCTGTTTTGAATATTATAACAGAATGGCTATCGGATGTTAAGCTGGGTCATTGCACAACGGCCTTTTATCTGAACGAGCAGTTTTGCTGTTGGGGTGCTGAGGGAGGTATGTCGCGGCTGTTGATTCTTAAGTTCGTGGGGGTTTTTCTCTAACTGGTTGCTTCTAGGTTGCCCCGAATGGAAAACCTGGACCTCTTATTGGATTGTGAATTACTTCTTATATATTTTCTATGCAGTACTTTCACTCTCTATTTGATTTCTGGGCTAAACAAGTCTTGGCTAATACCCTGTGATAGATTCTTTTCGCCTTCATAGCCGCGAAACTCGTGAAATCATTTGCACCATATGCCGCGGGATCTGGTATCTCCGAAATAAAGTGCATTATTGCTGGCTTTGTTATGAAGGGTTTTTTAGGCGGATGGACCTTACTGATTAAGTCGATCGCTCTGCCCTTGGCCATCGCATCCGGCCTTTCTGTTGGTAAAGAGGGACCAAGCGTACATTTTGCAGTCTGTGCAGGCAACGTTATCTCGCGGCTTTTTGCCAAGTATAAGCGGAATGCGTCGAAGACTAGAGAAGTGTTAACGGCGACCGCAGCAGCTGGTGTGGCAGTTGCTTTTGGAAGTCCGATTGGTGGCGTGCTTTTCTCCCTTGAGGTATGTATTTGTTTAATTTATCGTGAAACTATTTCAAAACTAACTCCCTTATAGGAGGTAGCATCCTACTTCCCTCTCAAGACGTTATGGCGAAGCTACTTTTGTGCCTTAGTTGCTACTGGCATGCTTGCGGTATGGTCACTAGGCTCCCCCGACGTAGAACATGCGCTGACGTAAATTCTAGGTGATGAACCCTTTCAGGACAGGGCAGCTAGTCATGTTCCAGGTGCAGTACGATCGTTCCTGGCATTTCTTTGAGTTGATATTTTTTGTCCTTCTTGGAATATTTGGTGGGTTGTATGGGGCACTTGTAATCAAGTGGAATTTGCGTGTCCAGGCATTCCGGAAGAAATACCTGTCCCAGCATGCTGTGGTAGAATCGGTCGTCCTGGCCGGTATAACGGCGGTTATATGCTTCCCAAATATCTTTTTGAAGATCAACATGACGGAGATGATGGAGATCTTGTTTCGGGAATGCGAAGGAGGCCATGATTACCACGGCCTCTGTGAGTAAGTACTACTGCCAGTAGTATCCTTATTGCGACATGTGATGGGGCTAACCATGATCCTAGGTCTAAATATAGGTGGTCGATGGTCACCTCGTTAGCTACCGCTACTGTGCTTCGCGTCCTGTTGGTCATCATATCATACGGTTGTAAGGTACCTGCGGGAATTTTTGTCCCCTCGATGGCTATCGGGGCGTCTTTCGGTCGAATGGTCGGGATACTGGTTCAAGCATTACATGAATCCTTCCCGGACTCCACATTTTTCGCAGCTTGTGAGCCGGATGTCCCATGCATCACGCCGGGTACCTATGCCTTCCTGGGAGCTGGAGCAGCTCTAAGCGGAATTATGCACTTGACCATTTCAGTGACTGTGATCATGTTCGAACTAACTGGGGCCTTGACATATATTCTCCCGACTATGGTACGTGGCCTCCTTTGACATTTTTTGGGGGGTGGGGGGTGGTTAAACCCGTATACGGCTAACTTTTCCTAGATCGTGGTCGGTGTTACGAAGGCTGTCGGCGACCGTTTTGGAAATGGTGGCATTGCAGACCGCATGATTTGGGCCAACGGGTTCCCTTTCTTGGATAACAAGGAAGACCATGTCTTCAACGTTCCTGTTTCTCACGCGATGACAACTGACCCAGTATCACTTCCCGCATCCGACTTCCCGATGCGCGAAGCAGAGCATCTCTTGAGTGACAACAAGTTCCAAGGCTTTCCCATTGTCGAAGACCGCTCAAGCAAAGTCCTGGTGGGGTATATTGGCCGCACAGAGCTCCGCTATGCCATTGACCGTGCAAGAATGGACGGTATACTGTCTCCGAACGCTAAATGCGTATTTACCAAGGAGGCTGCGGAGGCTTCGGTAGCTCGTAGGGCTTCCACTTCGTCGAGGCACCTAGCACCGGATACTTTCGATGCTATTCAAAGCACTGTTGGAGCAAACTATCTGGACTTTAGTAGATATGTCGATCACACTCCGTTGACAGTTCATCCGCGTCTGCCCCTCGAAACCGTGATGGAGATCTTTAAAAAGATGGGACCTCGTGTCATTCTGGTTGAGCATCGCGGGCGACTGACGGGACTTGTTACAGTCAAAGACTGTCTAAAGTATCAATTCAAGGTAGAAGCCGAGGAGCAGGCATTAGCTGCAACCACCGAACATCCACTCGGAGCTCACTTAGTGGGGAAGAGCAACGATCCCCTAGAGGAACGGGTGTGGCATTTCATGCAAAAGATTGGTTCGAAACTACCTTCGTGGCAGGGGCCGCGACGAGATGCAAGGCCGTCTCTGCCAGAGGATCAAGAAGAACCGACCCCATCATCCACAGTATTGCACAGAGCCGACAATGACAGCGATGCAATGGTAGAGTTGGAGGAGAGGCCGTGAATATACCAATTTCCCCTGTTTGTATCATAAAGGTATAGATATATTTTAGCGTAAACAGGATCAGGTATCCTCATTAACACATTTTCTCTCTCTAAAAGCTCCTCCGTAAATAGGACACCGCCCGACCCTGATCTCACATTGAATAAAAAAACAGAAGCAGTTAATCCGAAGAATCCCTCATACCAACCAAGATACACCCTGCCCCCATCAACGCGGCGCCCAACCACCAGAGCCCACCAACCTTCTCTGAAAAAACAATCATACCCAATAACGCGGTAATTAGAAAATTCGCCGACGTATTGGTAATCGACACTTTCGTCGTAGACGGAGCCGCTGTCAAGGCCCGCGTGAATAGAGCCCACATGATAAAATTACACAGAAAATTTAAGCCCAGGCAGATCTAACCAAAGTTAATAAGATACAACTTGTAAGTTGTAACCCTTCCTCCCACACATAAAATTTTAGGACAGAAGAGGGAATGAGATCGACGAGGAAAAAGAGATAAACTCACGCCTCGAATAATCAGAACCAGAAACGGATGGTCATCGCTTGCCCCGAAGAGGTGCAAGATTCCATTTGCGAAAGCACTCGTTTGTTCATCGGTTGTGCTATTCAGTTTTTGTTAGCCTCTCATACATTAATTACATTTCGGCCTGGGGATTGCGCGTGTGCGCTTGTATAATTCAAAAGGGGGTTCAATACAGTTTCGCAAATAGTCCGTTAAAAGCTGCGAAGGCTCCGCTTGCGATTGCAAGGAGGACCCAGCGCGGCTGGGCGGTGCGTTGTTGATCGGGCTGACTCATTAAATGTAGTGTATATTATATAACAAAATAGACATGCTCTTATCCTGTGCGCTGCTCTATGTATTGATCTACTTGGAGTAGATGAGCTGGTGAGACGCGGATGTTGGTTGGCTGGCTGGAGGTTATTTTTGGGTTTGGGATGGACATGCGATTAGGTATGTTTCTATGCCAAGCATTATCACCTCCACCAGGGGTGGGAGTTTCAGAGCCATTAAACACTTCCTTGAATAGTGAGCGATGTATTTCATTTCTCTTAGTTAATATAGGGGTGGTCTATAGATACAAATTCTCTCTCTCTTTTTTTTGTAATGCTGCCTCATTCTTTAAGAGCGTTTTGTCTATGGCTATGTCTAAGGCGAAAGTCGCTGAACCCGCCATCTATAATTCGACTCATCCGTCCCATGAATCCTGACATAACGGAAACGATCGTGCAACCGACTCTTACGACCCTGCCAAAATTCTACCGACTCCGGGAGTAAGCGTACACCACCCCAGAATGGCGGTAGGGGAATATCCTTGGTGTCTGCGAACCGGGCTTCCATATCCTGCACTCTCTTCTCCAGGAGCGCTCGCCCATCATCGATATCCGTCTCATTCACGTCACTAGGGATATCCGGGTAGACAATTGAGTCCGTCCCGGGCCCTAAGCTCTTGCGGCGCCGATCAATCAGCGTTTCCGGCACCGCAGACCAGAGCTCCTTACTCTGCCAGCTAGCCCATGCACCAATTTGACTACCTCGTTCCCTTGTCCTCCAGTACATCTCACTCTCCTCACGACGCAGTGGCTCTACCATCCCCTCAATCCGCACCTGACGTTCTAGCCCTGACCAGCAGAATGTAAGCGCAGCCCACTTGTTACCCTGCTGCATGTCCTCAAGGAGACTTTCGTCCTGTCCCGGGACAGGCATGGATTCGGGAAAGTTGCTCCCGCTATTGCCATCTGGGCCCGCATTGGAACCAAACCCGAAGACCTGTCCACCTTTGCCTTCCCGACTGCCCCAGTTACTGTATACTACCCAACCCTTCTCGTCGAGTTCCTTTAAGTACACGATGCGAGCGCTCACGCGACCCGACGGCAGTGATGCCGTGGCAAGTGTGCACGTCTGTGCCGAGGACGGTGATAGCCGTGGATCGCGAAACCAGGAATGGAATTGGAACAGGGGGTTGGTCGGGTGGAGTTGGGAGATGGTGAGTGGGGGGTTGCTCTCAAATTGGTGGGCGCGGGCCGGGTGGGAGACGACCCGATTGTCCATGCTGGTGCTCGGAGTCATGGTCTCAGCTCGAAGGGCTTCCGCGATACCGGGGGCGTGAGCCACAGCTGAAGGAGGGGCCGGTGTTCCCGAAGGCGGTGTTTTGGAGTCTGGTGTCAGCGAAATATCGCCGGGGGCGACTGGGGAGGGAAGAGTGTTAGTATTCTGTCGCAAAGAACTCTTTTGAGGTTTTTGGATGCACACACATATTAGCTTCTTCGGACGACTTTGGGGATTATCCCCAGTGCTAGATTTCGGGTGATCCATGGCTGAGCGACGCAGCAAAGTTGCGTGATACTGTCGGCGGCGGATAAGCCAGAAGTGGGGAGAGAAGCAACGGGCTGGAATCAGCACCGGGCTGTAAATCATAGAAATCAGCAGTAAAAGTAGCTTGACTTGAGGGGACACGGGGAGGGGGGGAGATGAAGCATTGAATCTAGGTCGTGATGACAGGCACTCCGGGGAGGTGGGGTTTCGGCGGACAAGATCCAATCGGTGTATGACGCATTTGACAATTCCCCCACCATGACCTCGTTTGATTTTTTCGCTCTTTTTCGCTTCTTTTCTTTTTGTCACCGATATGATTTATACTTATTGATAATAGCTTCCTCTGGTCTGATTATAGCAATGAGAACAGTGATATTCATGAAAATCTTTGAATTGAGAGTCTCTAACGAATTAAAGAAATCTAAGATCTGTAGATGTGGGGTACTTCCGGTTTTTCAAAAAACACTATTACTACCAGCTGAATATAAGCCCAAGAAGAAACCCAAATAGCCTATTATCATTGGCAATTAAGTTGTCTCCCAGTCTTCTCATGACTTTGGAACGCTAAGCATCGGCGTCCAAGAAGGATGAATCGCTCAATTTTCAGACCATTTCACCAGCCACACATGCTGCCAAGCCACAAATATGAGCACCAACAAACAACAACAATTGGATGGTGCGGAGGAAAGCAGATTATACAGCCTTCGGTGACCGAAAGACATGACCCTTAAAAGCTTGGAAGCATTTATTAGACACTATCCGTCTGCCTTGAAATTACCCCCTCGTATCTCCCTTCTTCAAACCGTAACTCACTTTCTTAGCTCTCCCTGCTTCCTGGTGCTGTGATTTTACCCCTCCGCATCACCAAGGTGGGGTACCTGGGCGTTGTTTGGTGACATTGATCAGTACAAAGCGTCTTCCGGTGAGTTCATATATTTATATACCCGAGCAAAACCCACTCTTCCAAGGCTCCATTTTCCTTTGGTTCTAATTTATCTATTTCACATCTTTCAGGTTTTCCAGCTCTTGAACTACTTGAGTCCGTACACCCCGGCCAAGATCTCTTCGAACGCCCATCATGTCCTTTAAAGCTTCCGCTACCACCGCCTTATCCGCCCCGGGGAAGGTCCTCCTTACGGGTGGCTATCTCGTCCTGGACCGAAAATACACAGGCACCGTATTTGCTCTGGACGCTAGGATCCATGCTATTGTTGAACAGCTAAGAAAGGAGCATCGAACGGGCCTATCAACCGGATCAGAGGCAGGCGGGGGCGCGAGTGCTGGGGATGAACAAAGCAAAGAAGACTCTATCATCGTTCGCTCGCCCCAGTTTGTGGACGCTGTATGGGAGTACAGTATCAAGCGCTGCGAAAACGGAGGGGGGATCAAAGTCATCCAGAAGGGTGATGGGTAAGGGGACTCGAACTTAACCCGCCTCCCACATCTGGTCAAGCAACTCTAATAAATGCATTTAGACGGCACAATCCATTTGTCGAAACCGCTCTGAACTTCGCTTTGACCTACGTCAGCTACGTGGCTGACTCTAAAGATTTTGGTTCACTATCCATCACTATCCTTGCGGATAATGATTACTACTCCGAAACTCCCACTTCAAGGGCTGCAAAGCAAAATTCTTCAGGGAGGTTCGTGGACTTTGGAGTCCCGTTACACGAAGCACACAAGACCGGACTGGGCTCCTCTGCAGCCTTGGTTACTGCTCTGGTATCTGCCATTGTTATCCACCGGACTCTACAGCCAGATGACATTGGTGCCGCTCGCGACAAGCTGCACAATCTGGCGCAGGCAGCCCACTGTGCTGCCCAAGGTAAAGTAGGATCTGGCTTTGATGTCGCCGCTGCTATTTATGGTTCTTGCTTATACCGCAGGTTTTCTCCCTCTATTCTGGAATCAATCGGAGAGCTGGAGTCCCCTGGATTCGAGGAACGGCTATTCAAGACAGTTGAGGATGCTGACCCTGAACACCCCTGGGATACTGAATGTCTGGATTTCGGCATGAGCCTCCCCAGAGGAATGCAAATGGTTCTCTGCGATGTTGACTGCGGTTCCCAATCACCCGGCATGTCCAAAAAGATCCTCGAATGGCGGAAAAACAATAAAGAGGAGGCCGAGCTTCTTTGGGGCACCCTCCAGTCGAATAATGAGAGGCTGCGTCTTGAACTCAAACGTCTGGCACAGTGCCCCGACAACAGTGATTACGATGTCATCCGTGACCTCATCCTACGCTCTCGAAACCACCTCCGCAGCATGACCACGAAATCAGGAGTCCCAGTTGAGCCAAAAGTCCAGACGGAATTGATTGATGCGATCTCCGACCTGGATGGTGTCATTGGTGGCCTAGTTCCCGGCGCTGGCGGATACGATGCCATTGCGGTCCTAATCCGCGATGATCCAGAGGTAGTTAACAAGCTGAAAACTCTTTTCGAGACTTGGGAAAGTAAAGTGGAAGACGACTTCGGAGGCAAGATCGACAGGGTCCGGCTGCTCGGGGTGCGTCATGGTTCACTGGGACTGGAAAATGAATCCCTGGAGCAGTATGCTGGATGGTTGTAAACTGGATCGTCTTTTGAGCCAGGGGCGAAGGGAAAAGAGACCAGTTGAGCTTAAAATCGACTTGCTTAAAAATGCACCTTACAGCGGAGTTTGACTAATTCTGCATTCAACGGCAGCTCTCTCTCTCTTTTTTTTTTCTTCTGCAGTGCATACCCGCATAGAATTTCTAAGCATACAGTGGCAATTCTCAACGATTGCAGTCATTGAAGGGAAAGGGCTTTTTGTGCAGCCTATCCCTCTTGTTCTCCTCTTTTTCGGGTTGTATGGTGTCTATACGTTGGGAGCGATGATGGGCAAACGTTTAATATGAATGATCATGATAATTATTCTCAAGTTATGGGAAATATTTTCTGCCTAGAGACACACCTGTAACAGTTCTCCCCACTGGTGGTTGCTAAAAATTCATTTCGTCTAGTAACTTCTACGCCTTACCCCTGCAAATCAAGGGCATAGGTCAACACGGGCCAAGAGGTACCAAGAATTAAGAACCATATGGACATGGGAATGTCGTTTCAAAGTAAAATTAAACTAAGTACCTTTATGAGGTCAGTGCCATATCTATATCTATGGAAAGAAAAACATTAAAAATTAATAAACCCTCTTATCATCTGCTCAATCGCATCTAATTGCGTATCCTGTCCATACGAAAACTTCCGTCACGATACAAACCACGCCACACAAAACTCCATCCTATTACCGCCCATTCATACCCCCACCTTATCATTATGATTACCGTTTGGTTTTGCCCTTGAACTTTGAAACCTGAGGAAACACTGAAAAACGAGGCGTAGTCTAACCTCGAGACAATATCTCTTTCCCCGAGAAGATCTTTGCGGCTTGAACAGCGACTGCACCGGCTATGATAACAATACCACTGAAGATCTGGACATACAAATATCCACCGTTGATACTGAGGAGGGCTCCATTAATTGGTGGTCCCACGAGGGCCCCAATAGACACGACAGCCATGCCCATGCCCATGTATGTACCAATATCCTGAGGATTTTCAGTGACATTTGCGATGGCGGCGGAGGAAAGTGACATATTTGCACCGGAATATATACCGAAAAGGACGGCAAAGATAATGATTGTTGTTTTGGTGGTCATGACGGTCCAGCAAAGCGTCAGCAGACCGGATCCAAATCCCATGATGGAAAGCATATTCATTACGCCGATCCTATCAGCGAGGATCCCGGGTATGATGCGTCCAATGAGCGAAGAGCCGTTGAGGATAGCGAGGATGTAGGCGGACATTTGTTGGGATATGCCGTGGTCTGTAGCGAACGCCGGTAGGTAGAAACATGGGGTGAGGATGCCTAGATTCAGGATAAACATGGCAGATACAGCGGCAACATATCTGGGCCTTGTAAAGGCGTCGAATTTGAATAATTGACTAGTCCGGGGAGGGAGGCGCGCGCGGACAGTTGCCAGAGCGAACAAAAGGGCTGCGAGCATAACGAACCCAGCGATACGGACTCCCCACTTGAAACCAATGGGAGAGTAAATGAGATTTTGGAGCATAATGGGGAGTGTGAGGCCACCAATTGAGGCCCCTGCGACCGATACGCCCATGGCAGCTGCTCTTCGTTTGTGGAAGTATTGTGCGGTGGCAGACATCGCAGGCGTCATGGTCATGCCCATGCCGATCCCACCGAGAACACCCTGGGCGAGGAAGAACTCATAATACTTATTGCAAAGGCTTGTTAACATGACGCTTATAACCAAAACCATCGCCGGTATCCAAATAACCTTGGAGATGGGAGTTAGTTTAAGACTGCTACGTTCACTATTTCATGGGGTTTTTATGTGCTTACCCTTCCGCCATATCTATCAAACAATGGCCCTCCCACTAAGGCCGCTGCAAAGAGAAAGAAACTTTGAACGGATCCAATCCAAGAGATTTCGGACGCTGAGTATGTTGCTAGCTGTTTGAGCATATAGTAGTTTTGAAAAACGCTGTGAGGCTTGATAAGTAGGATGCTCGTGGATCCCAAGGGAAGCACATTTACCCATAGGCATTCGAATAACCAAATGTGCAGAAGAAGACTCCACCAGCTCCCAGTGCCACAAGCCACGCACAAAGCCCTCCTTCAGGGAAGCTCAATTCGGACTCTGCATTGTTGATTTCGACGAGAGAAGGGTCGCTATGGATGAAAATCTTGGGGTCTCCTTTACTCAGCTCGCCTTCGCTTGGGATTGAAAGATGAGCCATGTTTATGATTTGAGTGGCACAGAATTAAGAATTGGAAGGATTTCAAGGGTGAAAAGGAAGATTTGAATGATGAAGAAAGAGTCTCTCTGAAAATAGCATAGATTTCTTGTACAAAAAACAAGTTTGCGCTTGTAGAGGTGGAACAGCTTCTAGGGCTACATATCAACACCTAAAATTAAGCATGTAAGGACAGTGGCAGTAGGGAGATAGCCAATTACAAATACAGCAGGCTTATGATTATTCACTTGAGCCTGGATGCACACATTTGCTTGATAAAAAGAAGGCAGTTCGTGATAACAGTATAAAAAGACCAGGCCGGCCTTGGTCAGTGAATATAAATTAGGAAAGAGGCTCCACTCTCTTATCTCTAGAGTCATAGTTTTTGCAAATTTTATATTTATCTTCATCTTTTTATGCACTGGCTTTATTTTATATTATTTTTTTTCAAAACACGGGTAAATATTTTCCAATAGAAATACCTGGAAAGACATAGTTTTATCTATCCGGCTCATGTTTCACGGACCAGGGAACATGCATCTGTTGTTTGATAACAGTTCTTTTTGGTCTTTATTAGCAAGATATTAAAGTATGTCCAATGCTCTTTCCTCAAAAGAAAGGGAGGGGGGGCGGGGGGGGATCTCTTTTCACTGATTTTGGAGACTGTATTCTACCTAGTAGTAGTACTGAGATGTAGTGGCTGGGGAAGAGAGGGAGGAGGACGCAGAAAACCAAAACGAAAGATTTAGAATCAAACCCCGCTATTTCAAATTTTTTTTCTGTTATTGTAAATTTTATTTTCTTTATTTGAGATCAAGTTCCACGAAGGCTAAGGAGATGGAACTTAGCAGACGCCGCGTTCCAGTGATTAGTGACTTTTCAGTATCAAAGGTCAATATTCAAATGCCTTGATTTTAATTTCTGTATCAGTAGCCGGTGATGTTATGCCAATGCACACGTATATACTACTGCCTCCCGAAATACCCCTTGATGTAAATCACCTACCCAACTCATTCCGTTTGGCAGGTTGAGGTAGTGTATGAAAAGCTAACGAGACATGAAGAACATACAGGCGATTTCCCTCCTAATTGTGGAAAAATCTTGGGTAATGGAGGTATTATAATACCAACTATTATCATTCCTATAAGTTTTGTGAGCGCTTTTCCCGAAATTTATCAAAATAGTGAACTTACAGCCAAAACTCATATTGCTATGACTGTTGATATCCATGGGCGCGAGTGGTTGGACCGGAAGCCAGAAGGCGGAGCAACTATCATGACGAGGCGTGGCCAATCCTTATCAAGTTCGAAGGGTGATGAATACACCCAGTTGAAAATAAAATTTACAAATGAAAAGTGCAAGCAGATACAGTATTCAACCAGCGAATAGACAATGGTTTGGCTGTTTGAATACTATCTGCATGGTGGCATATTGAGAAGGATTTCCCGAAGGTGCTCAAAGAAGTCAGACATCTAAGCCTCTGCATCGTACTAGTTCCGACAGACGTAGGATTTCTTTGCCATAGAGTTGAAGAAAAGATTGGAACTCCTGAAGCTTTGATGCATTGATGATATGAGGCCAGGGCCAATCGGGGGGTTTCAAGCATGCTGGCATGCTTTTGTGGTGAAATGGCCTGGCTGGTTAAAAGGTATTGGCTTTTTTAATGAGAGAGACCAGATGGATTATATGCCGCAAGGTTCCTTTGCATTCATCTCTACATCCCTGGTGCCCGCCGGAGTTCAGGGCGATTTAGGCTTCAAAGACCCATCGGTCTGGATATTGCTCATAATGGGGTCTTCTGAGGACGGTTCTGGTAATTGTTGCACATTGTCGGAAGATTGATCCATACGTTCAAACAGGGGTGACCTGCTGCGAGGAGTGTGCACTCCCACTGAGCGAGTTGACCTTACCCTATTTAACGTTTGCACAGAGATGGTCTGTCCTGCTGCCGGGGAAGCCAGGACGATGGTCCCCGGGGTCGGTGTTGGAGGTGGAGAGCGGCTGTCGGAGCGAAATAATGGATGAATATTGCTTTCGTCGGGTAATTGTAACTTGGGAGGGGGTCTTTTAGTGGAAACTAATTGGGTGGTGGATGAACTGGGTGATGACAGCACCGACGAGGGCTGAAGGACTACTTCATCGAGAGACCTCTTAATTGTTGAGTCGCTTCGTTGAATCGTGGATGTCCCACTATAATTATCGGGCACTACTGTCTCACTGTCATGGTCGTCCTGGCCTGCATCAGACCTGGTGTGTGTCGTCACGCATTCGGGATAGGTGACGAGGGTTGGATTCAAATCTAATGAGTTGGATTTGGAATCTTGTTGGAATAAAGTTTTGCCCGAATATCGATTTGAGCCTTGGGATGCTGAGCGGGATGCTGATGGTTGGTTCTGAGGTTGGGGATCACGACCGGGCGTGGGATCCGAAGATTGGCGCTGCAATTCACTCACCAATGACGGTGCTTTGAAAGTTTCCTTGTCTTCATTCCTAGGATGATTTGGGAGGAAGTCAAGCTCGTGGGAAATCAATCTTGGCCACTGACTATCCTGGGGGTTTTTGGTCAAAGTTGTTAAGAGATACCCACCCAGGATTCCCTGACAGAGGACTGAGATCGCCCATATCACGCAACGGGAAATAAACGCAAGCTGTCTTCGTCGGGGTAAGGAGGGTTCTCTAGCCTCTGTCATGAATTGCACCGCACTCCAAGCTATTCCCCCGGCAGTGGCTCCAGTCGCAATGGAAAGATATAGAATGGCAGCACCATATATCGCCAGCCTCCAACTCTTCCGCCGTAATCTGGCATCTATCTTGATATCGCGTATCCAAAGCAATATCAAGGCAATAAGCACAACACAGCTGATGCAGCTAAGGCTAACGATCGCAGACTCTATCGTAGAAACACTAGGTAATGAGACTTTGGATGACGCGTAGCACACGCCGTCGAGGATGGTAACAACAACTGTTGAAAGTAAAGAGGCCCCGCTCATTAGGTAGGCCAAAGAGGCCTTGGGCATGTTGAGCTTCATGTATGGTATCGGCAAACCAGATTGGTCTTATGAGGTCATTCGAGGCGATCGTGGGCTCTAGTGCAGTAAGATAAAGAGGGGCAGGAATTGAAGCAACTCTCGAATGTGTATTGGGTGTGGAAGTGCCAGCTGAGCTCGAGTTCTGGCTATGAAATGAGGGCAGAGAGCTTAGAATTGGAATGTATGAATGACCAATTCAAAGTGGCCCTTCATGGTATTCAAAAATTAATCATTTTCCAAAAGAAAAACAAAAGAAAGTTTAGATTAAAAGAGCGAGGAAATAAAAATTAAGGAAGGGAAGGATATATACCGCTGAAACGAAGGGTGATTGACGGGGTTGGTGAAATGAGAGACACCGGCGATGGACGAGGGTTGGGCTGGGGCGTAAATATTCCAGCAATCTGGAAGGGTCGAGAGGCTATCAATTGGGAAAAAGAGGAGTGAGTAATGGGGGAGGGGAGCCCTCAAAAAATATGGACTGAAATGCATGGAATTGTTCGTAGAAATAATTGCTTATGCATGGTCCGGGATTAAAACTGACAGGGAGGGATTGACGGCTCAAAAAAGTTGTCAGATCACAGGATTTTATCAACACTAATAACAAGGAGTAAAAACGCTCTGGATCACTCACTAGTGAACCACTTGAGATTAAAAAGAAAAATGGAATGGGGCAACAAAAAAAAGGGACGAATGGAAAAGTACAAGAGCTCAGGGCCCAATTCATCAGGGCAAGTCTCCAATACTCCTTGGTGTCTCCGGCACCATGCTGGGCTCTGGTATTGGATAATAATGGAGAACTGTTTCCCCTCTTGGTTGTGAGAAAAAACAATATCGCTCGATGACTCGTACCTGGAAAACACAGGCGACCACTCAGCGCAGCAACCTGCATCAAACTTGACATCCATGCACTCTTGCGGTGTCCACGCACTCTAGTGCCCAGCTCCATTCTGGTATGTGCCTGGCATATCATTCAGCCGCGGGTTGATCCGCCGTCTTGATCGGGGTCAATAAAGCCTATCGTGTTTTGAAGATGGGCAGTAATTGGCTCGCGTATTCCTCGAACATTATGGAGAAATCCCCTTTCGCATCGAACAGGTCTAGAGGCCAAGGTTGAAGAGAACAATTTGTCAAGGGCTCAAGACTCGGAGACGTCCAAATGAGAATGTCGGGACGATCTCCAGTGTTCCGGGACAGCCTTAATTTTACGATCGCCCATTTTAGTTCCAGGATAGGACACGGGATGAGGAAGAGCAAATAAATTTCCGATCCACAATGTGACGTGTCGATGAACACTTTGAGGACAGGAAGTTGCCAGACAGGGAAGCAGATGGAGGCCAACAAATCAACAAGGTGATGGATGACTTTTTTATTTTTTCCTCGCTCATTCATCTGGAGTGTATGATATTAAAAGGCGAAAGGGGAGGGAAAGGGGACCGAGAGGATGAGGCCATTGGATCAGACGCCGGTAACAGCTCAATCCAGCCAGACCAAGGACCGGTTTGTCCCTCCAGCTTCTTCAACCCGCCTCCCGAAACAGGTTTAGGGGCTACGGTGTCCAGGGTCTCTGACTCTCCTTCCCACTGGAATGAACCATTATGTGACAGATCTATCAGATCTATCCTCCTTGCCACACCAGAGGTGTGTTGGTACTCTGGACTCCGTGGCCCTGTGCGGAATACAAAACGAGCGAGCTCCCTTAGTAATAGTGATAATACCTACTTAATAATATCATTATTTATGAATTTAAGCCACCACAAAGCACCAAATAGCTCATAGTTAGTGGAAGTAGAAAATGCCGATCAAAGTACTTTTTTGATGAGTTACCGAGTACTCCATCCTTGTTGGAGTCTTCTCATCCCTTGTAACAATGTGGTTGAGCATTCTACTCCGTACATCAAGCATCTTCCCAAAAGCCAAGAAAAATAAAAAAGAAAAGAAAAGACAACCATATAGGTATTATCGGAAGCAGAAACGTAAACAGAGATGAAGAGTAATAGTCAGCCGTCTGCCGATAGTTCTTGCCATCTTGATAATATACATGGATTCTTCTTTCCTTCTTTCTATACCTACCAACCTACCTAATAGAAAAGTCCCTCTTCTCGCTCTCCTATAGTCTCCTCCGTTAATTAGTTACGATCAAACATACCTGGGTCGTACTATACATGCCCAGGCACCAACACAAAACCTCACTTTAAAACCAAAAAATGTAAGCGCCTAGTCATGCCAAATAAACCATAAATATATTTACACATGACACAACAATTGCAACTAGGTAGCAGCCAATATCCCGTGTTTAGTGACGTGGATATGCTCATTGCACTGTACCTCATTGCGAGGCTTGTGGCTGGGCCCGTTTTAGCGGCTCGGGAACCGTGGCTGGTGGGCATTTGAATGAGGCTGCTGTCAGCGCAATCCGTGACCGCCTCCAACACCTTCTTTCTCCTCTTCGCTTTAGCAGCGTCATGATCATCACTGCCATTTGCTCCTATTGCTCTGCTTTGGCTTACTCTTGACTCTATCTTCCCTGAACTGCTTTTTCCATCAGCATTTTGAAAAGAGAATTACCGCGCCCTTCAACTGCCTCGCCCAAGCCCACTAATCTTTTCGACCCCACCTTCTTCTTC
Source organism: Aspergillus biplanus (assembly GCA_027569045.1). NCBI lineage: Eukaryota > Fungi > Ascomycota > Eurotiomycetes > Eurotiales > Aspergillaceae > Aspergillus > Aspergillus biplanus. The sequence continues at coordinate 191,749 of JAPDEJ010000050.1, forward strand.
GAGCCATCTCCTCTCCGCAAGATGAAGCTCACATTCAAAGTAAGTGGCATTTGACGAACCCCTCGACAATTATCCTGCGGCTAACGGCCTTCCCCCCACTGCAGGATTTGAAGCAGCAAAAGTTTGTAATTGATGCAGAACCGTCGGAGACTGTAGGTACCCTATGCGTTGAGCATGAACATCCTGTCTGTGCCAGTGCGGGGCTAAATGAAATCTCCGCTAGGTCGGTCAAGTGAAGGAGAAAATTTCCACAGAGAAAGGTTGGGAAGTTCCTCAGCTGAAGCTTATTTATTCTGGTTAGTTCACCATTAGTCCTCCTTGTGATTTTGCCTCCCCCATGGATTGCGAAATGTCAAATCTTCCGACAAAATCCTGGGGAGAAACACACATCTGACAACAAATCACCATAATAGGAAAGATCCTGCAAGATGACAAGACGATCGAGTCATACAACATCGAGGAAAAGGGTTTCATCGTGTGCATGGTATCTAAGGTATGCTAGCCTCGTTGACAGTTTGCGTATCCCATAATTTTCTTGTTCATCCATGTTTTCTCTAATTTCTGTGCCTACTTAGCCCAAGACCCAGTCTGCCGCAGCCACTCCGTCACAGGGCCCTTCCACTCCTTCAAGAGCAGTGACCTCGACTCCAGCCGCCCCTCCTGCTCCCGCCCCATCAACGACTACCCCCGCACCAGCCGTTCCCGCAACTCCTTCACCTGCGGCCGCCGGTCAAACTCCCGAAAATGCATACAATGATCCCTCTGCGTTGCTAAGTGGCAACCAGAGCGAGCAGGTCATCTCCCACATGGAGAGTATGGGTTTTGATCGTAGTGATATCACCCGTGCGATGAGGGCTGCTTTCTTCAACCCCGACCGTGCTATTGAATATCTCTTGAATGTGAGATCTCGTTCCAGATAATCCCATTTTGTTCCTTCTCTAATGTTTTCTCAACAACCGCCAGGGTATCCCAGACACTCCGGAACCACAGCAACCTGCCGCAGCTCCTACCGCTACCGCCGCACCTGAGGCAACTGCACCTCCTGCTGAGGGCGCTACGGATGACGAGCCTGTTAATCTGTTCGAAGCTGCTGCACAAGCTGGCAACCCTGAAAGCGGCCGGGGAGGTCGTGCAGGAGGAGCGGGGGGAGCAGGAGCTGCAGGTGGTGAAGGTCTCGCGAACCTTGACTTCCTCCGAACCAACCCGCATTTCCAGCAGCTTCGCCAACTTGTTCAACAGAATCCACAAATGCTTGAAGCTATCCTTCAACAAGTTGGTGCGGGTAACCCCCAAATTGCACAACTTATTGGGCAGAACGAAGAGCAGTTCCTCCAGCTTCTGAGTGAGGAAGATGATGCCGCTCTTCCACCCGGTGCGCACCAAATCCAAGTAACAGAAGAGGAAAGAGATGCCATCGAACGAGTATGTCCTGTCTTAGTTTTTCAGCCAATTATTATCTTGATGCTAATATGAGCCTAGCTGTGCCGGCTTGGTTTCTCACGGGACTTGGTTATTCAAGCCTATTTTGCGTGCGACAAGAACGAAGAACTTGCGGCAAATTACCTTTTCGAGAACCCTGACGAGGATGACGAATGATAGCTCAGTCATGCCACCGTGGGGTGATTCCTATCTATACTTCTTATCATGTCTATTCTCCCATAATGAATACGCAATGAATATCTCTCCCTCCCCCTCCCCTCCACTTTTCCGTAGAGTCGGCTGGCTAAGTTATGTGATAATGACGCAGCTTGATTCTGTACCTCATATCTATTAACCGTATTTTATGACTTGATTTTCTTTTTTCCAATGTGACATCCTGGTTCTCTATCTGGTCTTATGGGTTAAAATGCGAGCCTTGATTATTTATTTTTCTTTAAAACCTCTCTCTTCTTTTCTTCATCCGGACTGGGAGGCTCTTTTTGATTAAACACTGAACTCTTGAAGCGCTCCTCGAGTAGTTATGGTTTATGGTGGTAAAAATTCCTATCTGCAGTAGATATGAAAGAATTGGACGAATGTTCGCCTCGAGATAGTCTCGGGATGCGAGCATGTGACAATATCCGCGAGGTATGGTCACCGTGTTGGGACGCTCGATCCAATATAAACGTATTTTTTCAAACAGAAATGGGCTTTATGGAGCTTTAAATAAATGGCACTGATATAACTTAATAGATGGTAGGGTATTCATAAAGGAAGATAATATTGAATATATTCGCTGAGGGGTATAATTATTTTGGCTTGGGGTATTTGTAAGGGTTTCTGAATCAGTTCACATTCTTGTGGGCGACATGGCAGAGAAAAAAAAAAGAAAAGGTTGATGGGGAGAATGAAAGCATGTACAGGAAGCGGTAAAATATACCAAAAGAGAAGGGGTTCGGCTATATAAGGAATAATGAGACCCAGGAATGCGAAGAGGTGAAATCATTTAAATGGGTAAAAAAGTATAATTAACCAAGATAAATTTGCGGTTATTTGCACAAGCTCCCAGAGTCAGCTGATGGAAGAATATGTCGGCTGATGAACAGTTTCAAGTACACCCGGTCCTTTGAGCGATCCAAACGCCTAGGCCACGTCTCTCAATGACTCGCTGCAATGTGGGAATAACACCATCAGTGCCGAAGTCTAGATCGTCTAAACTGATGTGTTTTCTGTAAGCCCAGAGTTCATGTAATAGCAAGCCCGAGTCTGAGTTACGCGGAGCTATATATTGATCGAGAAATGCTGCGGACCTGGGAGCAACGAGAAATACGGGGTCTGACTGCACGTTTGAGGCACTGATATTCCTCTCACCCCTCTTTTTGGAAGGGCAAGAAGGAATTAACCTCTCAATTTGATCCACCATTTCCGGTCCGGGTATGCCCATTAAATCCCGAGTTTCGATATTCAGAGGTAGGCTCGAGTTATCGCCGAGTAGCCACAACGGGGGAGAGTAGGTCTTCCACCACAGAACTGTTGCAACATGAGCATGTTGGTCCCTGGGTAAGGCTGGTTCCCATCTATCGCTGCTTGCCGCTATGATCGAGGGTACCGCGAGCTGGGTTGGCACAACGCCTCCCTGGTGATATACACCCATGAGAAACCCCAACATCGCATTGAATATCACCCAAGTAGCAAGGAACAGGCGAGACTTGCGCACCTGGAGGCAGCTGAGAAGAAGGGGAACACATGGGATTAAAAACCTGGGTTCTTGATGAGGAAAGATGGATAGAATGGCAGTCGCCGAGAGTGCAGAGACAGCACGCGCGTTCTTCAACCAAGATGGGACCGCTCGTAGACTGTAGATTGATGCGATCATCGCAACAAGTGCTGGTCCGAGTAGTTGCGGTAGATTTACTAGAAAGTGTTGGTAATGCGGGTGGAGTCCATGGAGAGCCAGGTTTGAGCTATCCGTGTTGTAGAGTAGATTATTGATGGGTGGAATTGTCGGCGCACGCAAGGCCTCCCAAAACGACGCGGAGGGGTTGTAGAATGTTGTATCCGTTACAATAGCGGCGCAGCAAAAGATGAGGCCGAATCCGAAAAAGGAAAGGAAGGATAGTGGTCTACCTCCGAGTTAGCAACGAGAGCGACGGCTCAAGTTTCAAGTTGCACTCACTTGCGCCAGAAATGCGGCAATAATTGAAGGCCTGGAAGTAAGAGGAAAGCTGGGAAGGTTATTCTATTGAAGACCCCAGCCACAACAATGAAAGCGAGTACGGCGCAAGAAAACAGGGAGGACCGCCGCTGTGAATGGTGATTAGCTCGTTAATTCTTCTTCGGCTTGACTCTCAATGTCCCGAACCTTATTTTCAAGAATGCGGCGGATTAATACAAGGCCCCAGACAACCAACAGGGTCTCCAGAGAGTTGGAGAAGGTGTGCGTCTGATAGGTCCAGGTGACATATGACGAGGCCACCAACACCACTGCTGCCCGTCGATGGCGTGGCAAAGGAATTAGTTCATGCACGGCCCAGTCTTCCAGCACAAAGCTCAAAAGGAACATAACGCTTCGCAAAACGTAGTATACCATCTGCGGAGGAGGGCTGTCGGTTCCTGTTTCGGTATAAAACCATTTCAAGAGGCTCATTGGAACATCGTAAACGGGCCATAACGGAAAGATGCTTCGGATCGGGCGATCGGCGGTAAACTCCCATGGTAATCGGGACGGGTATGAAAGGGTGCGACCTCAAAGAAAATATCTGTAAGTCATCCGAAGGATACGCTGCGGCGGGGGTGTAAGGTAAGGTTGGGCAATAACGAAGGAGGGATGCATCTTCGAAGCTGAGACCATCACTTTCGTCAAATGACCCTCGCCAGAAACCATAATAGCCCAACAACTTACCTGCAAAGACCTCGAGGCCCTGGAAATTTTCATCGGGATGAATGTAGCTCGGACAAAGCGCGAAGTAAACACGGATTATCAAAAGCAGCAAATATGTTCGCCTCCACATGACTTGAATGGATTGCTGTGGGATTTAAGGAAATAAAGAACAGCTATTTTGTAGTTTGACTGGAACTGCGCATGCCTGCTGCATCAGAAGAGTGCTTCGAAGCAATCAAGGAACATCGCGCTGTGACATGAGGGTGGTGTTCTTCAAAGAAAGACCAAAATTGAGAACGAGCGAAGAAAGAAGGAAAGGATTCTTGTGGTTCTTCCAAAAAAAAAAAAAAAAAAAAGGAAAAATCGGGGAAGAAAAAGCAAACAGCCAAAAAGAGGGCCAGGGGAGGAAAAAAAAAACCAATAAAATGGTCGGGGTGGTAAGCTTCAGGGAGTGGAATTCATACTCCTAACATTATGGCCCTAAGCAAAGTTGTTTGAGGAGCGCTCAGTGGACGGGGACGCGTCAAAGGAGAGGGGTGATATCACCACCGCCAGGACTATTGGATTTACTGCGGATCAGGGGAGGGTTTCTCACAAAGATCCAACCCAGGTGGGTCACGTCACAGTCAGCTCTAGGTTGAATCAATAATGAATCTCTTTCGATTCATCTTTTCTGCACATGTCAAAGGAAGATTGTTCCTTTCATTTCTCAGCATGAATTACTCTGTATTATGACGACACAATATTATTAACACAAAGAAAACTCAAGGGTGCCTTCTCCAATGATGTATATCGGAGTACTCAAGTCTCTGTATGGTGGAGGGCCCTGGAGCCGCAGTTAACCAACAACAGCTCTGATGGGGTGGATTTAATCAGGAACAACTTGGGCTTGACTGGATGCGCTCTCAGACCCCTGAGATTATTTCAAACTTTTGTTGGTCAGTTTATCCATCATCACATCCAGGTATCTGGGGCAGAGGGCCTTTCTTTGTTGTCTGCATGACTTCATCAACCCACAAGATTGAGGTTGCGATCCCTCAGTCAACCGTCTCAATATTTTGCTCCCTTCTTAGAATCAAAAAAAAGGTTTCACGTCATTCGTAATTGAAGGACCTAGAAATACGAGGCATCGCTTCCTGAGGGTTGTGATATTTCTTGTAATGCTAAAACATAACAGGGTCATGACAAAGAAAAGTGATAACAGTTCAAGACCTTGAGATTAGCATATCTCAATCTCTTCCGTAGGCAGCAATTGAGATGATTTCATTTGCTCAAGACATGGTCAGAATGGAGCTTTTGGTCAACCCCCCCAGGGCCCATGATTTTCGACAAGCTTGACGACAAGGCAGAAGGCCAGGCTGAAGCTGGCTGAGTCGTGGTGGGGAAAGCAGGCTCTTTCCGGAGTCAATCCCCGTACAGTACACCAGCATTACCGCCAATGTACGGCGCTAAACCTCGTACTCTTCTTTAGCGGTAGCCACTAAGGGTGACTGTACCAGGCATCACTGACTTCCAGCCATAGGTATTCTATTTGGGAAGGATTCTTCCACCTACATAACACCTGTGCTTCGCCTCTTTCTTAACACAACATCGATCACATCCTCTCTTCTTCCCCCCACAATCTTTCTATAAACTTCCTTGTTTCTCTGTGAATCCTTTGACCATCAGTCTTGAGTTCACTTCTCACCCTGTGCTTAAGATCACTCTTACGAATTCAGTAGGTCATCCAGCCCTCCCCACTTAATGCCCCTCATGCCTGGAACTGGGTGCTGGCCAAGTTCATCACGCAACCGTTTGAGTTGGCCAGCTATATCAAACGGATTCTTGTTTGAAGATTCTAACACGCCGTATCTATTCCCGCAGTATTTCAAAATGGCTAGCACTCCTACCCTTGTACTGACCAGCTCCGATGGCGTTGAATTGACTGTTGGTAAGTGGATTTTACTGCTTTGAGTTGCTCGGAAACAATGCGCTCTTGTGGCTTGAGTGTTGACTAATACGCTTGACCTTTCCGTGCAGATCGTGATGTCGCCGAACGCTCGCTCCTCATCAAGAACATGCTTGAGGACTTGGGTGACGCCCAGGAGGCTATCCCCATTCCAAACGTCAGCCATCCTTGCGTGGATTTTAGCCGCCCGAACCGCAACTGATGTCGCGAATTAAATTCTAACATTTACAGTAGGTCAACGAGGCTGTTTTGAAGAAAGTTATTGAATGGTGCTCTCACCACAAGAACGACCCCCCGAGCACCAGCGATGATGACGACTCGCGCCGCAAGACCACCGATATTGACGAGTGGGACCAGAAATTCATGCAGGTAGACCAGGAAATGCTGTTTGAGATTATTTTGGTACGTGGCACTATGCAACGGTTTTATTGTTGCTCTTTCCCTGTGGCTAAGCAACTAATCGTTTCCCGGTAGGCTGCAAACTACCTTGACATCAAGGCGCTTCTGGATGTTGGTTGCAAGACCGTCGCCAATATGATCAAGGGTAAATCTCCCGAGGAGATCCGTAAGACTTTCAATATCCAGAACGACTTCACTCCTGAGGAAGAGGACCAGATCCGCCGTGAAAACGAATGGGCTGAAGAGTAAGCTTTTGAGCGTTTTGTTTTTTGCTTTATTAATTTCAATCGACTAACGTATTTCTCACTGCAGCCGCTAAATCTACTGCATTCATACTTGCTTTTACGATCCGCCTGTTTGTTTCTGAAGACCCATTCAAGGGATATGCGTTTTAAACAAAATGAATATCGTGGATAAGTTAGTCTGAGGAACCCCCCAGTTAAACGGCGTTGGGATTTTTTTTTTTTTCTCTAAGCGGCTTGTTTTGCTAGTTTTCAACTAGCTGTCTCACTTCTTAGCTATGAAGCTAGGTATAGATGATTTTAGGAAGATGGATGGCTTGTTCTTTTTTTTTTTTTGTGAAATTGATACTCTCCCAAGGGGGATTGTGTCATTCGAATGTCTACAAACCGGGAAAAAACTGTCTTCAGAGTCTCATTTCCTCGATTTTTTTTATCGCTGTAGCTTGATGTAAATCCATGAATACAGTACAGTATAGCTCCACGAATGGGGCTGCAAGCAGAGTTTGCTTAAAATAACAATTTGGATATTAAGATATCGCCGATTTTCCAACATTCGTGGTTACATGTTGCGGAAGGGTGTACACTCCTGATTATTGTTGGGCATTTGGGGGTTGTCGCGTCTTATGTCACTGGGATTTAAGCCTTTCAATTCCCATGCTTTACAAAATGGCTGTTTCTGCAAGCTCAAGAGTTTTGCAAGGCTAGAAATCTGACTACTTATCAGCAACCCACCCGCCATACGATAGGCAAATTAAAAATGCCAAGATGAAATTTGTCCCCATAAAATCACCTCGTTCACTGCTCATTATCCATCATGATTTTCGATTCGTGTTAATTTTTTTCTTTTCAAAACTCGCATACATAATTTGCAAAATATAAACTCCATCACAGAACTCGCCACCGCTTGGACGCCTTATAATCTGTTCGTAGTCTTCATCTTGAAAAAGAAAGGATACATTCCAAGAGAGCCCATGTTGTCAATGATATTGTGCCGAACAAGGATGCCCAAGATATTCGGGGCAAATGTAATAATGAGGAATTCAAAGGGAGGTCGAGTCCATAATGAGCAAATTAATCATCACGAGCCGAAGATATGCGGTATCACAATTGAACGAAGCAACCCCAGGGAAGCGTGAACAACTTGGTCGGAATGGATGGAATATCGCCAATAATTTAGATACCGAGACGGGTCTTGCGCCAGTGCCTCCGCTTAGCGTTGTATCTAAAAGGAAAGAAAACAAATATGTTAGCCCGATGTATTCCTGTAAACTATATCATGTGTTGCGAGAGACAATTTTCTGCCTAAGACAAAGGCTGCGTATCGTTTCATGGGAAAGTGGTAAAAAATCCCCATCCTGTAAAATGCAGTCGTTGTTCCAAATCTCATTCGGTTCCTCATGAAATCCTCCTCTTGACCTTTTAAATGCTCGTAACAAATGTCCATTTAAGTAAGAGTAGGTGTATTTACCTGATGGTGTTACCGGTCCTCAGACGAATCCACTGGGGGATGGGACGGTTCTGCTTCTGGGCTTTGGCAAGCTTCTGCTTGGTGCGGAAACTCTTGTGGCTCTATAATATGCAGGAAAAATTCGCGTTAGCCAACATGTCTCCGATGGTAGGTTTTCTTCATCGCTATCGAAGCTAGACCTCTATGGCCCAAACTGAGAACATAGGAGAGCGAGATTCTTCGAGTGAGGTGATGAACCGTCTTTGGCATTGTATTTGGAAAGGGGTTGCTAACCGGCATCTTGATGACTTGTCGCGACGGCGAGCTTGATGTGTGGACTGGCGATAGTGAGGTTGTCGACCTTCTTCAAGAGCCGTTTGGAGTGGTAGTTTTTTTGTGCGGGCAGGGTTTAGCGCTTCGCTTCGGAGACATCACGTGTTAGTGCCTCAGGCATCATATTTATCCGAAGGTCCTTTGTTATTGTCAACCTGAGATCTAGCATGTCATGGCAGCTTTTTGTGGTCTAGTGGTATTTTTGCAGTGATAGTTATTCTAATCTATTTGTCCCTTCCCTAAGGAGTTTGGTTTCTGAGTATTAACTTAAATAATTATATGTTCGTTTCGTTGTGGATTGCGATTTTGAAGAATCAGTATGAAAAATGGCTGCCTTTACTACGCAGTCTTTCAATATTGAGCATGCATTCTTGAGATGACACTACTCTGTGCGTCATCACCATGAACCTGGCTTTTGCGAACTTTGCTTTTTTCTTGTATGAGCAAACCAACGACAAGGTATTCCTGGTACAGTTACTAGTACTGGAAGGATTTTTCTTTTTTATTTGAACAAGCCACTACAATCCCTCTTCGAATCACCAAGCGGCTGCCATACTATGAGAGCAGTATCTGACTCAAGGTAGATGTAGACGAGCCTCTTCAAGCTGTTTGGAAGTATGTTTAACAGAGTGTTGGAGGGTAGGATATGAAGGAAGTATGATAGTTCTCGATGCGCATGAGAAAGGGTTTGCTATGCACCCCTCGTCCGAGATGGTGACACAGGCTCTCCTCTTTTGCCTGAAAGATGCCCCAGGATATACATATTTCGAATGTGGCTTCTCCCTATTGAGAACCTTTTTGCATATGCAGTGAGATGTCACCACATATGGTCAAGCTAGTGCTAGCGCTCCCCAAGTCTTTTCTTGAGTGTCCGAGTGAACGATGTTTTCTGTCTTTGTTCTTTGTTCTATATCCACCATTAGTACGGGAGTGATCTCAGAAATAATATGCGATGGTTACTTTATCATTCTACACAATGCTCTCTTGCGAGGAAGGCGAAAAGGGATCAGGCTATGCATATGTCGTTCTCTTTTAGTCAAGGTTTGATTCGATAGTCCATTGCTAAACCCTCTAAGACCCTAGATACCTAAGTGGTACACTGGTAATCTGCCTCCACGCCTTGTTGTATTGTCATGTGCTTCAATGTCATGGGCTTTTCTAGTTGGATGTATAAAAGAAGTTCCTGAGAATACGCAAACCGTGAACTTTATAAGATAATAGGGCAAGACTTTACTTGCCTAGTTTCCAACAGGGTTCTTTTATCGTTCCTCTTGAACTGGCCTTAAACTAATATTGCATGATCCAATCGCTCTAAAACGGCATAAATCTAGGAGACTGATAGGCTATCCATACCATGTACCAAGGCTCCGAAAATGAGAAATCCATAGCCAAGTGTTAGGAAGGAAGAAAAATTAGTAAATCCGATTTTCCTTAGTGTTAAACAAGCCTGAAGTGGGTTCCTGAAGTACCAAACACCAAATCAAACTTGTTTTTAATTTTGAATAGTGTGGTATACTTAAATCCAGCTATTCAACAGCACGACGCTACCAAAAGACGGCTGTAATAATGGCCGATTTCCGGCCCCCTTTTGTTTTTTTTCCGTCAGACGGGACTTCATGTCGTGCTTCCCTTTTGACGTTGAACCCCCTAGTATGAAAGCTTCGGAATATGGAGACAGCCCATTCCCAGCTATGATGCACCTTCACCTCGCTTCCCCATTCGATTTCGAGGACCGTTAACCTCGAAATAATCAGTAAATTTTGACAGAAGTTGTGGCTGTAAAACCAAATCCTATCGGCCTAAATTCCCAGGTGAAATCCTTGTGTATATTATCATTTGCTGAAGCGAGACGTTCTGCTAGCATTAAGTGGTCGGATGGAATCAAAGCCAGTTAGTCGATCAAACGGGATCAGGGTTTCCGATTCTTATCATGCCGACAAATACGATTAAACAAGGTTAGTTTGGCACATGCCCATGCCCGGTTTACCGTGGAGATCGAAACGAGCGCCACCGGAACAGACGACGACTCAAGTCGGCTGCCCCGCATCGGAAGACACATGACAGCGCCCCAAGCCATCAGATTTCAAAGGGGAACAACCATTTCATGAAAAAGAGGCTTTAAAACAAGGAAAATTTGAATCAACTCTCGGAGCCCCCTTTGGCTACCTGGCCTGGTGTGCGAATTGCTCTGAGACTAGTGAGTGACCTCAAACTAACTCTCGAGAACAAATCATGGAAGGATGGAAGTTGGGTTTTTTAATGAGGAGGTCATGGCGACAACGAGTTCAAGGCATTTTACAGAAAAAATCACTAGAATGATGAGTACGCGATGCTACCTGGTCCAGGCAACAGATGATGTCTCCATCTTGAGTTGGGTTGGTAAGGCCGTCATGATAGGGATCCACTCCGGCATACCGACGAGTTTCTTCTGCTGGCGTGTCTTCCACAGAAGAAAAAAAATCTATTTGAATCTTGTTCTGCGCTAGAGAAGAGGTTGGTGAGGGGTGTTATCAGTGGGATCATATTCCGAATTTCTTTCGTGTTCAAGTTCTTAGTGTGAGCGAGGGAAAATACATCACAGCAGAATCCCTGCCGAGCCATAAATGATACGGAGCAACCAACACCGTGACTTTGTAAAACCCCGAAATGGAAGGTTTCGGGCAGGATTTGTTTTCAAGGTATCAAATGTTTCCGAATAAATGAAAATCGACTCGCTTTTCCTTCAGCGTAAGCCTTCTCTGCCTTTGAGTGGAATATCGACGTAACTTCAAAGATCGTAACTCTCCACCCTGACCTCAGAAACAGCCCCAAGTCCCAAGTTTTTTTAAGCATCGTGGTGAAGCACTCTGTACCTTTTTCGGTCGACGCCACCACGGAGGGATGACGACGACGTGTACATTTCGACGTCTGGGCAAAAACTTCCGACGAGGTAACATGAGAGCGATGAAGGATTGTGAAAAGCCTCATGGAAAGGAGCACTCTGATTGGGACGGGAGTGGCTAGATGGAGGTGCTTTCCTTCGTCCCAAGATTGACATCTCCAGAATTTTAGGTAGGCCAATTAAAAGCTAGACCAACCAAGTTCACCAATCATTGAAGATAATCGGGGAGTCGGGAAGTCGGACCCCCCGAAGCCGACTGGGTCCTCTGTGCCCCGGTATTGTGAAAATTATGCTTGGCGTTCCGGGTGTTCGCGATCCGCTCTGGGGAACATCAAATCTTGCCCAGCACCAGGGTGAGAATTTTATACAGAATATCGAGTCTCCCCGAGGCGTGTTAATTAACCTCATGTAGGCAAAAGGGAGCGCTGTCGCCCAACATAATCATTCAATGCGGTCAGCATTTGCTCTCGAACGTTGGAATAAGGGCGCCATTTCTTTGATATGCATTATGCGCCCCAAACTCTGCGACGGCCGTTCTCTCAAAATTGGGAACACCAACAAGCCATTATTATTGTGGTTACTAACTTTGACTTAAATTAATTATATTAATAATGACCTTGATATTCATTTCCCGAGAACGAATTATGCTCAGCTCGTATCATGCTCCCTCATCTTGTGCAGCCCTGCCTGGAACTAGTTCCATCAGACTCTCGCTGAGAATAATACAAAATGAACCAGATGACGAGATAAATGCGAGGCTCGATGACTCACACCCTACGGAGTACCAAAGGTTGAAACCTTCGCAAGCTGTGGCCCGATGATGGCAAATAGGAATTCCTTGGGATGTGGAAACCATCAGTCGATGGTGCCTCATGTTTGGGGAGATAGCGTTTTTGAACATCGGGGTCGACAAAGGGCTTAAGTCAGTCGACTTTCTGATCTTCTTGTTTCAGAATGTGTCTCGCTCACAAGCGTGGTACAAGATGTCAAGTATTGAATCCCAACCCTCCGGTGCAGAATGATACCTAAAGCTCTTTAGGAAGGGACATTTCTTAGGAGGATAATCGGATTCTTCGCGAAGTTGCCACGCGGATCAAACCTCCTCGCATTTGTCCTCCATCAAACTAAAGCTAGATACTCCGTAGATAAAATTGAGTATTGTTGGCAGAAATTGAATACTAATAGTACAAGAACAGGGAACTCCTTAAAACTCATCAACAGAAATTACAGAGGACAGATGATCGTTTCCTTCGGGAAAATCAGGCACCAGCTTCGAGGTTCTCTCAGTCGAAGCTGGTCATTTGCACAAGGAACATCGGGATGTTGGAACTCCGGTGAGAAAGAAAAAAATAAAAAATAAAAAATCAGGCTAAGAATAATCGTTCCAAAGGAAAGGAAAGGAACAATTACGCTTTCGGTTTAGGACAAGCGAAGGAGCTTACTTCTTCAGAATTTATTATTATTTTCTTTGAGGTTCCGACCATGGGTTTCTATTCAACAAATAATAATAATTAAGATGCCCTCCCCCTTTAAATGCAAGTCAAGATTTCTTAAATTCTCCCACACCATTCGGTCTCATTCCTTTGATCTTCGTGCCCCTCGTCCACGGTACTTCCCGTGATCGGATACTTCTAAACATTATTCCATCCCTTATCGAATATCGCTCCTCGATACTTTGTGGCAGGAGTTTTGACCTTGCTCCCACCCTAAAGCAACCCCGGTTTGAGGTACATTGTCTCAAAGTGGTGTTTTCTTTATTCTTCCTTCCTCTATATTATTTTCTTGATCTTTAATCTTTACGCCCTTTCATTGCTCTTTCGTATCCCTAAATATCTCCCATGGAGCAGTGAGATTCATCGAAGGCAAGCTTCGTGATCCATCCCCGCAACTCCCCGAAGACTTGACTCCAAACGTTCGGAACATGTCACAACCGGAGAATAATCCCACCTCGTTGGGCGGAGGTAATGAATCCGCTCACGTATCGGAGAAAGAGCAGACTTCTGTACCTACCACTGCAGAGAAGCAAGGACATTCTTCGGCCAGCAGCTCGACGGCAGTCCCAGCAACAGACAAGGAAAAACCTCCTGGGTCTTCATCTAGCAACAATGCAGTCGCTGTCAATGACATAGACGCGCTTTTAGCGCATTTGCCAGAAGAGGAAAGGCACATCCTGAAGCAACAACTAGACGAGAAGAAAGTAACAGTCTCTTTTTTCGGTCTCTACCGTTACGCTTCAAGGACGGATCAGATCATTCTCGCTGTAAGCTGTATTTGCGCGATTGCCGCTGGAGCTGCCTTGCCGCTGTTCACAGTACGTATTAGCTATCTATCATCTCATCAAGTGGTCAAGACTAACTTTGCCTCTAGATTCTTTTTGGATCGTTAGCGTCAGTTTTTCAAGATATCATGCTATACAGGATTACATATGGCCAATTTTATGACAAGTTGGTTGAGAATGTTTTGTACTTCGTATATCTTGGTATTGGCGAATTCGTCACCGTTTACATCAGTACTGTTGGTTTTATATACACTGGAGAGCATGTCACCCAGAAGATCCGCGAACACTACCTCGAATCGATCCTGCGACAAAATATTGCCTACTTCGATAAACTAGGTGCCGGCGAAGTGACCACCCGCATCACTGGCGATACTAACTTGATCCAAGATGGCGTCTCCGAGAAAGTCGGACTCACACTGACCGCTGTCTCGACTTTCATCACAGCATTTATCATCGCTTATATTAAGTACTGGAAATTAGCCCTGATTTGCAGTTCGACTATTGTTGCCCTGGTCATGACCATGGGTGGTGGATCCCGGTTCATCGTCAAATATAGCAAAAAGTCTCTGGAGAGCTATGGTGCTGGTGGAACGGTTGCAGAGGAGGTCATCAGTTCAATCAGAAATGCTACTGCATTTGGAACTCAAGACAAGCTTGCCAAACAATATGAAGTACATCTAGACGAAGCTGAAAAGTGGGGAATTAAAAATCAAGTCATTCTCGGCCTTATGGTTGGAATGATGTTTGGACTTATGTTCTCCAACTATGGCCTCGGTTTTTGGATGGGATCCCGCTTTCTGGTTGATGGTGCAGTTAACGTGGGTGATGTCCTTACCGTGTTGATGGCTATCCTTATCGGCTCGTTCAGCCTGGGTAATGTTGCTCCAAATGGGCAAGCATTTACCAATGCTTTGGCCGCTGCTGTGAAAATTTTTGGAACGATTGATCGCCAGTCACCAGTGGATCCCTACTCCGACGAAGGAACTAAGCCTAAGCATTTTTCAGGGGATATTGAGTTTCGCAATGTGAAACATATCTACCCCTCTCGGCCTGAGGTGACTGTGATGGAGCATGTTTCTTTGAAAATGCCTGCTGGTAAAACAACCGCACTTGTCGGCCCCTCTGGTTCCGGAAAGAGTACTGTGGTGGGACTAGTTGAACGGTTTTACCTTCCCGTCCGAGGCACGGTCCTCTTAGATGGCCATGACATTCAGGATCTCAATCTTCGTTGGTTGCGCCAGCAGATCTCTCTTGTCAGCCAGGAGCCTATCCTTTTTGGCACAACCATCTATAAAAATATTCGTCATGGTCTTATCGGCACCGCTTTTGAAAACGAACCTGAGGAGAAGATTCGTGAGCTTATTGAAAACGCGGCAAAAATGGCCAACGCGCATGATTTCATCACGGGTCTACCCGAAGGCTACGAGACCAATGTTGGTCAGCGCGGATTCTTACTCTCTGGTGGACAAAAGCAACGCATTGCTATTGCCCGTGCTGTGGTTAGCGACCCGAAGATTCTCTTGCTTGATGAGGCTACGTCTGCGTTGGATACAAAGTCCGAAGGCGTCGTCCAAGCCGCTCTTGAAAAGGCCGCCGAAGGTCGAACTACGATTGTCATTGCTCACCGCTTATCTACCATTAAATCCGCCCACAACATTGTTGTCCTAGTTGATGGCAAGATTGTCGAACAGGGAACGCACGATGACCTTGTGGATAAACACGGCACTTATTTTAGGCTTGTCGAGGCCCAACGAATCAATGAGGAGAAGGACGCTGCGGCTCTAGAAGCCGACGAAGGCCTTGATATTGACGACCTTGCTAATGCCGAAATTGCTCAGGTCAAGACCGCGAGTAGCGGCTCTGAATCACTTGAAGAGAAGGCAGACTTTGCGCGTACTGGGACCCATAAATCGATATCAAGCGCCATCCTATCGAAACGCGAGCCCGAGGCAGCCCATAAATATTCGCTTTGGTCTCTGATAAAATTCATAGCTTCCCTTAATCGTCCCGAACTTAAATATATGCTTGTCGGTTTCTTTTTCTCCATCCTCGCTGGCGGTGGTCAACCCACACAAGCGGTGCTCTATGCTAAAGCAATTAGTACACTTTCACTTCCGGAAAGCATGTACGCTACCCTTCGGCACGATGCAAATTTTTGGTCTTTGATGTTTTTCGTGGTTGGCATTGTCCAGTTCCTCACCCTCTCCATTAACGGAACGGCATTTGCTATTAGCTCTGAGAGGCTTATCCGACGCGCGCGAAGCCAAGCCTTCCGGTCAATTCTTCGTCAAGATATCACGTTCTTCGACAAAGAAGAGAATAGCACTGGTGCCTTGACTTCTTTCCTTTCTACCGAAACAAAGCATTTGTCCGGCGTCAGTGGTGTGACCCTGGGGACCATCCTAATGACTTCAACCACTCTTGGTGCAGCAGTCATCATTGCTCTTGCGATCGGTTGGAAACTAGCTTTAGTTTGTATCTCAGTTGTTCCTGTCCTTCTAGGTTGTGGATTCTATCGATTCTACATGCTTGCCCAATTCCAACAAAGGACGAAGCTTGCCTATGAGGGTTCTGCAAGCTTTGCTTGCGAAGCGACATCAGCCATTCGTACCGTCGCCTCTCTCACTCGGGAAGTTGACGTCTGGGAAATGTATCACTCTCAACTTGACGCGCAGGGAAGAAAGAGCTTGATTTCCGTGTTGAAGTCTTCCTTGCTATATGCTGCCTCACAGGCCCTTGTGTTTTTCTGCGTCGCCCTTGGCTTCTGGTATGGAGGTACCCTTCTTGGTCATCATGAGTACTCTATTTTCCGGTTCTTTGTCTGCTTCTCTGAAATCCTCTTTGGGGCACAATCCGCAGGAACTGTCTTCTCATTCTCACCGGATATGGGCAAGGCAAAGAATGCTGCTGCCGAATTCCGAAGACTCTTTGATAGAAAGCCAACTATTGACGTATGGTCTGAGGAGGGCGAAAAATTGGAATCAGTGGAGGGAGAAGTTGAGTTCCGTGACGTGCATTTCAGGTATCCAACTCGACCAGAGCAGCCCGTTCTCCGTGGCCTGAACCTGACTGTGAAGCCTGGGCAATATATTGCACTTGTCGGACCTAGTGGATGTGGTAAGAGTACCACTATTGCACTTATGGAGCGCTTCTACGACGCCATTGCCGGAAATATCCTTGTGGATGGAAAAGATATTACTCAACTTAACGTTAACTCATACCGCCGCTTCCTGTCGCTTGTCAGCCAGGAACCTACACTCTATCAGGGGACAATTAAAGACAATATCTTGCTGGGCATCACTGATGATGATGTGCCAGAAGAGGCGCTGGTGCAGGCTTGCAAAGATGCTAATATTTATGATTTCATTATGTCTCTTCCGTAGGTTTTCCCCTTGATTCCATGCCACAGAAAGGGGTTGGACTAACTGATTTGGATATAGGGATGGATTCAACACTGTTGTAGGTAGCAAGGGAGGCATGCTTTCGGGGGGTCAAAAACAACGCGTGGCTATCGCCAGAGCACTCATCCGCGACCCTAAAGTCCTCCTTCTAGATGAAGCTACATCAGCCCTAGACTCAGAATCCGAGAAGGTTGTTCAGGCAGCGCTGGATGCTGCCGCTCGGGGACGAACCACGATTGCAGTTGCACATCGGCTGAGCACCATCCAAAAGGCTGATATCATCTATGTCTTCGATCAAGGCAAGATCGTGGAAAGCGGCACGCACCACGAGTTGATTCGTAAACAGGGCCGTTATTACGAACTGGTCAACCTTCAGAGCCTCGGAAAAGGCCATTAATAGCGCTTTTGTCACTATTACCTTTTCCCTTTTTTATCTATCTGTCTTATTCCCTTGCATATATCCCTCTTCTCTCTTTGCACTTTCGTGGTTGTTTTTCTTTACTTTTTTATTTCTTTTGCGGCATATGCTCTTTTTATAATTGCAACCCCCAGGAATAGCATTTCAATGGGAGGGTTGGACATGTAATGTTTAGATTTCAAAATATCTCACGATTCAGCCCAGCGGACACTCTGCTCTTCTACAATTTAGATAGGACAAGCAAAATAGAAACACCCCTTACTCCAGTTGTGTGGATTAGAATATTTACACGTCAGTATTCACCTTGTTAATAATTGAAAAGTGATCCATCGCTTTTTCCACAAAAACAGGTGCTAGTTAGCACAACTGAGCGACATGACCATCCCTTTTGCTCACCAGTTCAATCTCTATCACCCACTCCATATTCCTGCTGCACGTCTACCTGTCGCATGCCACGCGCATCGGCAATAAGGCCCATGAGACCCTGGCCAATATCCTTTATTTCATTATATTCATGAAGAAGGCGAATGTGTTGTTGAACGGTAACAGATGGGACAGCCCTAGAAATGGCGATCAGGTAGATGAGAATGTCTCTTTTGTTCTATTTAAGAGGTGGCAGGGTTTTCCGTCTGGCCCTTCCTATTCTCCAACATCCTTTTGCTATCAAAATCGAAGAAGCTTACTTTAATTTAGCCTTTGTCTCGGCAATTTGACCCTCAATTTGAGTTACTTGGCATTCCAAATCCGCGATGGATGCACGGAGAATCGTCTATATTAAATAGTTAGTAGTTATGTTGAAGGCGGGCCTCCATATTTTTCTTCTTCCCTTCTCCTCCTTTTTGGCTTTTTTCTTGGCCTTTCTGGGCTCTCTTGCTGGTTGGGTGATATGGAGGACGTACTAGTTTCTTGGCTATTTGAGTATACTGGAGAGGTGATTCTACTACTTCTTTATCATCAATTGTGGTAGAGGGGTGAGCGTCTGGGTTCAGTGACATTATAAGTTTCTCGGAACGAAGAGGAGAAAAGATAGTTGATTTCTGAAGTCTGGGCCCAAGTGTTGCTGGACGATAAGCCGTGCAGCTGGAAAGTGGGAATTGTTTACTGGTGGAGCAACTTAAACATGATTTGGGAAGCTACTATGTGACCAACTTCCCCAGAAGTTGTAGTATAAAATCAACCCCCAGAGGAAATACCCTCATCCTTCCAAAAAAGCCCGGATAACAGTATGGATCTAAACTGGGGGCTTGGTTATTATTTTATTTTAGTTGTGTGACTATGGAGCCATCATCTTCACTCCAATAATAATCGCAATAATAATCCACTGCGGGATAAGCACTTACGTGTGTATGTCCATTTTCGCAAGACCACCTGCCGACCAATCCGAGAGCCTTGATTTTCTTGTCCGCTCTCGAACCCATTCTTTCTTCACCCCAGGATCTTCCTTCCTCTATCCTTCTTCTTCCTCACCCCTCTGTCGGTCGGACATATAACAGTGAAGAAGAAGACGACACGATGCTGAACCGACTGGATCTCCGTTGGGTGTTTACATCCCTTCTTCTAATCTCCCCTGGCATCGCTCATGGCGGACATGAGAGTATCCCTGAAGGCTCCGTCATCTCAGATGACCCCATTGTACGCCGCACGCTCAACGTCCCTTTATCGCGCCGCCATCCGCCCGGAGAACCGAAGTAGACTGACCATGATTCTAGGACTCGACACTATGGATTCACATGATTCTAATGGGTCTCTCCTTTGGCATTATCTTTCCTTTGGGCATGGTTCTTGGGGTATGTCCCTCCATCCAACCGTTTGATCGGGAGAGGCTAACTTGGATGGCTTCAAACATAGATTGTCCGCTCACGGTGGCACGTTCCGGTTCAAACCATCGGAGCCGCGATCGCTGTGGTTGCTTACTTCCTAGGACACGCCCACAAAGGTCGCCAATTCTCAAAAAATGCCCACGCCTCATTCGCGAACACTTTAATGTTTCTACTCGCCGCGCAAGTAGTGCTTGGGGTTTATCTTAAGCTACATCTTGAAAAGGGGATTCACGGACGGATCCGCCGGGTTGTCGTTATCCTTCACGGCGTTCTTGGCAAGGCGACACCGGTGGTGAGCTGGGTGCAAATGCTCTTTGGAGGCATTGCTGCGATGGGTTTCTGTCACGATGATCATTTTGGCCAGTGCTTGGCTCACTTCATTATGGGCAGCGCATTCATCGCTTATGGAATTCTGCTCACCATCCTCCTTCTCGTCGGCCAATACTGGCTACGTCGCACCGGTCGGAGCCAGGAGTTTTTCGATTCGCTAGTCATCGCGGCGTGGGGGTGTGTCAATACATTTACGGAGCATCGTTGGGGTCAGCCCTGGGGTCACAACGACCTTCAACACACGACCATGGGTGTTGTATGGTGGTGCGCCGGTTTGCTGGGAATTTGGATGAGCCGAACGCGCAACGGCCGGCCCAAGAGAAATCTCATCCCCGCCATTGTCATAGGCCTGACGGGCTATGCTATGTCTGGCCACGCGCAGAACCTCATGATCAGCACCATGATCCACTCCGTTTTTGGTTACACCTTAATGGCAGCCGCCCTTACTAGGATCATCGAGATCTCGTTTGTGCTGAGAGATCGAAGCGCCGTCAGTATTGATGGATCTGACCCTAACAGTTTCCAGTACCTCACACCTTTCGTAAGTGTTTCCCACCCTGATTAGTCTTCAGAACCCAAAACACACGGGAATTATGGAAATAAAATCACGGCTCTAACCTAATTCAGCTCCTGTACGCCTCCGGATTCCTGTTTATGGGTGCCACGGAGGAGCAGATGCAACTTTTGCACGATGCTGGTATCACACACGTCTCTTACATCCTGATATTGTTTAGCATTGCTTTTATCCTTTTCTTGTGTATGTGCTCCAAACGCCCCCCCTCCCAAGTATCCTTATCTTCTTGACATTAATTCCTGATCTTCCTTTTCACAAGTCGTCAACATTCTCTTGCATATTTACGCCGTCCATGCTTGGCCTGAGTCAGCAAAGGCTCCAGCCCATTCCCGCTCCTCAAGTGAAGAGGATCCCGGTCGAGGTCCCTCCCGATCTCGAGGCCATCGCAACCAGCCCTCCTTGGCCGCCTTCGGTCTCTCCAACGGACGCCTCATGAACGGCCATGCACGCTCACACTCAGAGACACAGCGGATCCAAGATGCTGAAGCGTTCGAGCTGCAAGGCCTGATATCTGATGAAGAAGACGATGCCAAAACACCAACCAATGACAAGAATCACCCAGGGCCCCGCAAATCCGAAGATGAGGAAAGTGCCCCTCTGGTTGGGAAAGAAAACTAATAAAATAAAATTGCGGCTGAAGTCTTTGTAAATTTCCTTTTATTTCCCTTCCAACCCTTTTTTTTAATCCACTGGATAATATTCTTCCAATCCCTGCCTTTTCACTTCCTTTTTACAATCATCTTTTATATCCAGACTTATTAATGTCTCTGCTTCTTGAACGGAAAGCTGTTGTTTTTATGGAAATCGGTTGGCATGGAAATTGCCAATCTCTGCATGTATCCGAAACTCCCAATGCTAGAATGCATGGGGATGTATTCGGTTACCTCATAGCCTACATATCGATATGGCTGATACGGGTACATTGCGCGGCTTTCTGATACTTAGGCGCTTACAAATATAGTATGGGTTTGGCGTTTATTGGGACTTGGGAGTATTTTGTTTTCTCGGTGCTTATAGTAGGCATCATTTCTACCAAACGCTAGGAACCCATTGTTTTGACAGACTGCCCAAGTGAAAGAAAAAGAAGAGAAAGAATGCGCTGTATATTCCATTGTTCTAATAATCTATCGTACAAGTCGTAAAGGTGAACCAGAAATAGAGACAGATACCCAATCCTCGCAGGCAAAATCAGGAAGACTTCCCATTACTTTCAAATTAGTCACGATTTCCTTTCCTCCTGATTTTCCTTTTCCTACTTTTAGAGATGTTCGCCCTTGCCCCTTGCCCCCGAAATGAACCAGAAACATTGGTGTATACTTCTTTGGTTAGCTTACATAGGACCCAGAGCCGGCTGGCCATCTAAAGGAATTGCGTTCGCTACGGGAGGAACAGCAGCCAGGGCGTGGTCCGTTTCTGGTGGAAAGAAAGGATGAAGAGGGTATATAGGGGAGACATTTTTCTCTCCATCGAATAATAAAATATTCTGAAGGGGCTGTTCACGGGCTCCCAGCACGTTGATCACGTCTTGTGCAAGAGCTCCACCCACAAAAGCCGCCACAGGGCTCAGTTCGCTTCCTAGGTTCTGGAGGAAATTCCGCAGAAACTCTGAGTCGAGAGTGCTGATGTCGAGCTTGAGCTCTTGGTGAGCATCACGAGCTAGCTTTGTGAAGAGCTCAAGATCGTGACGGGAGAAAGTAGGCAGTCCACCAGGAGGCAGTTTTTGGAATTCCCACAACGCCCGGAGACAGGTTAGGAGTGGAGTGACTTGCTTTCGGCGTCGCGGAAGGCGGGTAAACTCTTCAGGGAGGGGTGAGGTGTTGGCGAGAATAAGAGGAGAATACGTCTCCCGTTTTGTGACCATTTCAATCACTTTGTCATTCTCTCTCTTCGTTGTGATGTTTAGAATACTCCTGGTTGGGGTTTCTTGCGCGACGGAGGAAACATTGGATTTAGAGCGCTCGATCACGAAATCGTGCTGGATGAGATCAGCGAAAACGAATCCGTAAAACCCATGCAGGCCAGCTGCATAAAACGAACGACCGGCGATGCGGCACGCCGCATTTATCGTAGTGCACAATGTAAAGTCTAGCTCGGTCGCGATGGTCACGTCGAATTGGGCATAAAATTCTGGCGCCTTCGATCGGATGTTGTCAGTGTCAACGTGCAACTGGACCCGGGGATTCATGGAGCGGATAGCGGGCGCCGCAGCTTGGGCACGCTGGTCGGATATTGTTAGTAGCCTATCACAACAGTGCTAATTGTTATCAAGGAAGGGGAGCAGCAATACATTTTGTCCGATCGATTCCTGAGTGATGAAAAACTGCGCTCCCAGATCCTCTTCGGTGACCACTTCATCATCCACGATAGTCAAACTACCGATACCCGCTAACACAAGGTTCTTAGCTACTTCATTGGCTAAAGCTTTGACCGTGATCAAGAGAATATTTGCAGATCGAAGCCTAGGAAAGGCATTCAATGTGAGTTAAAAGACGAAGTGATCGGGAAACTCGTAGGTACTCACTTCTCCTGGGCTTTAACACCCCAAAGACGTATCTGGCGATCATACAAGGCAATCTCGTCTGTTTGGATTTCAACATCAGGCCCAATACTTCTTCAATTAGTGGCCGGGGGGTGCGTTCTCCTTACCAGCACTGATTGACTGGTCGGTGTTTTGGGACTCCATGGCAGCTGCTCCTCTGGAAATCTGGGTAGTCCGGCCACAAAAAAAACCTCCCACAGCGTTGGGGAAAGTGGGACAAGGTACGGAGTATCAGCCTGCTGGCCGGGGTTGGGGAAATATAAGCTCCTGAGGAGCTTTCGGTGCTAGGGCGGAGCGGAAAGGGAGCTATGCAATGCAAAGTGGGGGGGGAACCTGATTGCAAGGGAAGTCAGACGGAAGAAATGGAGAGAAAAAGAAGCAAAGGAGCAGCGCACTATGTGCGACCAGTATGCATATGGACGCCAATCCTCCCACATAAGCCGTTTACAAGCAACACGGAGACAAAAGTGAGGTGAAGATGAGGCGATCCAACCAACCTCCGCCAGTCCTCCCATAGCATCACGTGCGGGCCAGGCGATAACCAAAGCCTCGTCTTTATCGCCTCATTCTCGGTTTCATCATCTCCCATCCATCTGCCGCTCCCCATCGCTATCCCCATTAGACGTCGTCTCTTTGGCCCAACCTAGTTTACGCCCTATTTCAGCGCCGCTTGCCTTCTGCTCTGCCTGGTCTCTTTTCCCCCTGTTCGCTCATTTTCGCTCACCGTCTATTTGCCCCGGTAAGTTTCTCCTTCCCCTCTCCACTCGCCTTACCAGTCAGCCTAACCGAGTCCGCTTTTGATAGGATGGTATGTTCACAGCCAAGTCTCTTTTTCAGTTTGAGATATAACCAATAATTTGCATTTTCTTGGGACGGTGGGAGATCGTAACCACTTTTGCACTCGTTGACTTGCTTTCGCTCTAAATTCTAGTCGGGGAACTACGACTATCCTCCCGCCTCTCGACGTGCCACCCGTGGAGGCCGGCCCAGTGATCAACCCTACCGACCCAACGGAACCCGGCTGCAGCATCTGCGGGATCTGCTAAACTCAGAGCGCAACCGTAGCACTTCTGCCCGTGCTTTAGAAACCCTCAACCAAGAGATCGACGAGTTCCGTTCAGGCCGGGCCCGAGACCGGACCATCTTCGAACAAACCAGAGCATTTGTGGATCAGCAGATCCAGCAGCTACAAGCAGAGAGGCTTCACAGGGAAGATCGTACTCATGGTGGTCATTCTGGTCCTCCGCCTCCAGGGATTCCAAGATTGCAAAATTTAGATGTAACTGTCGTGAATCCCAGTCCTTCCGATCTGTCGCGGTCAGTTAGTAGAACTCCGAGACCTCGTGCTGTACGAGGAGGTGATCGGCCCAGCCGAAGCCGGAGAAATCGAGACTCCAACCTTCCTTCAATCCTTGACCAACCGATTCCTCGACTCGATCCGCCCACCATCATGCCGCAGGAGCCCGACCCCGATCGCCAGATCGACAATCGGTTGAGAGCTAAACGCAGAAAACTCGACTCGGACGACAACAGGGAAGGGCCGCCGAGTTTCCGATACGGCCAGTACGGTCAAGTCGTGCCCGGAACACTTAGGATGGAATTAGCCAGTTGCGACGGAGGTGCATACGAAACAGAAAGTGATAGCTCATGGCCGGAGAACATCCTTCGCAATGACTCATCCGTCTATTGCACCAAGTCAGATCGGTGCAACCTAATATTGAAACACCGTGGGGAAGCCCCATTTTGCTTAAAGAAGCTTGTCATCAAAGCGCCGAAATCCGGTTACGACGCCCCGTATGTTTTCGCTAAGCCCACTAGGCTTAACTGCGCCATTGCTAACATTTCTTCACCTATCAAAGCATACAAGCAGGAATGGTTTTTGTTTCTATGTCATCCGATGAGCTCCTTGCGCATACGGCTCGGTATCAAATTCAGTACGCTGGCGGTCGACGGCGTCGCGGGCATCGACGCAGCGGAATACCGCCCTCCCAGGAATACTTCAACTCATATCGGACCCCATTGCAAACTCTCGAAAGGGCTTCTTTCACCACGGCCCCAGAATCCCACTCTGACTCCGAAACTGATGCCGGTGATATTTCAGGAATATGTCCAGGATCCGCTTCAGAACCCGCGGCCGATTTTCGAGTTACCACGGAGTACGACGAACGTTCCGAGCGTGGGGATCACGATGGAATCGAAGGTGGATTTGGAATGCCTTCAATATCCGATCTAGAGAGACTACAAATGGTCGAAGAAGACCTTCTCTATTCTGAAAGCGATGACAGTGGGAGCGATGACGATGACACCTCTGAGTCCAACGCTTTCAATTCACGCCGTAGGGATCTGCAAAGGCAAGTACGAGCCATGCGCCGTCAGTACGCTGCAGATCAAGAAGGCCTACCTAGACGACGCCCAATCCCGAGCATGATTCAACCTCTCCCACCAAACGGGTCTTCACACCCCTCAGAATCCGCCAACCGTTCTTCCCGCCTTGGGCTTATGAAGCCCCTTGCTCAGTTTTTCATCAAGAGACACAAGAGCAGCGTCAGCCTCAAGTTTGATCCACCTCCGTAAGTTTGTCATTCGCCTCATGCTGATTTTTTTTTTCCCCTCCAACGTCTCTAATAATCGCGTCTTTACTAGATCTGGTCGATATATCCTAATCAAGCTATGGAGCCCGGTCAGCGCAGGCAACATTGACATTCAGAGTGTTATTGCCCACGGATACGCTGGTCCAAGATTTTTTCCAGCTTCAGGCACCAGATGACACAAAGTCTTTTCGCGTGGTATTATTACCGCGTACAACGTACTTCACACCACCGGAAAAAAAGCATTTGGCGGAGGGGGACCACCCCAAGGCAGACACTTCACAGCACACCGCCAGAGCCCCCTAGCTACCTACCGTATAATATGTAGGACATCGCGAAGAGTGCACCCTGGGATCCAGGCTTCCGCTAATGGAGCCCCAGCCTGCATCTCGGTTGTCATTTCTCCTCTCATTATACCTGTAGATCCTATCTTCTCGTGTTATATGATTATGATGGTATGAACATACTTTACAATTAAGGGTACTGGGCTCCCCTATGGACGGGTATATACAACATTCCTACAAAGATATCACGTTTTACCAGTGTCGTGACTTCTCAGGCCCCTACTTTTTGGCAAGTAAATTTGGCAACGGACCAAAGGAGTTAACTAAATCATGTGCATCCTTTGCCTTGTTGGATGGAAGCGTCACAATTTCAGTGTAGAGCTATTTGTACCGAGAACCAAAGTATAGTAACAAAATAAAAGGTTATTAAATGAGTGTATAGGGAAACAAGGCTCCTGTGAACCGAAGTCATGGGAATCAATAATCCGGAATCCAACAGGCAAAAGCGTATGTACAAAATCGATTTGATCACATCAATAAAACAAAGAGAAAATAATCAAAAAAATAAAACAAAAGAGTTAAGTGTTTTAAAAGCGGGATCAACCACGCTATTAGATGCGTATAAATGCCGACCTGGGCACAAAAATACTACAGGCCGACAGATCTCGAATCGATGCTCTCATTTCTCGTCTCTCGTGCGAAGATCGTCCAACGCCGGACCTTCCTTGTACATGAACCAATCAAAAAAAAATACTCCAGAAAAGTAAAGAAAAGCAAAAAGGACATCCGAACTCCACCGATGAAGACAAGAATTTTCACTTTCCAAAAGAAGAGGAGAACGAAAGAAAAGTGAAGCCGTAAACGATCTCGATTATATGACGACAACATCCCCTTCGGCATCTGCTGGATCAGAAACCATCATATCCCCATATTTACCGACCGTCATTAGCATCGAGTCATCATCAAGATCAATGGCACTGTCGTCATGGTTTGGGGGATGGAAGCCTGAAATGTTTTCATTGATTCCCGTGGGCTTCTCATTCTCAACGTGATCAAGGTTCGCGTCTGGTTCCATCTGTGAACGGTCTAAGGAGGCCCCGGCTTGCCCATTAGATATCACAGATGGTTCGTTCTTGTTATAGGAGGATTCATTAGAGGGCCTCGTCAGGAGGCTACTTGGGCCTGATTGATCAAATTCTAGGCTTGCATTCCGTAGTGTGCTTGGGGTATAGCGCATAAAACCACCCTTCTCTGCCTGCCATAACATCATTTCGTGGAAGAAAACCTTGGTCATCCACCAAGCACTAAAGCTTTGAGCGCCACCTAGCGTTAGCCGGCGGAGGATGCAATCCCATAGAGCATCCACCCTTTCTATGATACACTGAGTGCGATGCTGGGGAAATATAGATGACAAGTTGAGTATGAAGGAGATCCATTTATCAGGGAAATTGTAATCCTCGCCCTCCGATGATTCCACTGGGTACTTGCGCACCTGTTGGCTCTCCTCGGAGTCGGGACAGGTAAAAAAAGGTTGGGAAGAGGACGGATTTATATCAGAGACAGGGGTAAGCAGCGCGCGAACATCATGCTTCAAGATCTGTTCTGTTGCCCATTCCGCGCAGCTCGGAATATTTGCTTTGGTGATCATCTCTTTGGGGTCCACCAGGGTTTTAAAGTCGAACCACATCTGATTTCTATTGTCAGGGTGGCATAGCCAGGCAGCAGCAGCATTCGCGGACTGGTTTACATCAAGCATGTGTCGAAGCAGATTGCAAAAAATGTGAGCCGGTATTAATCGCGCCAGTGACACATGCACGGGCTGTGTTTTAAAGGTATCCGCGATATGGCTCGTAAGTCGCTGGGAGATTGAGCTGAAAGCATCCAACACAAGCTTTGGCACTACTTGTGTAGTCAATGGCGCCACGAACGCGATCATTTTTTGATACATGAGCCAGTCGCATTCCTTTATCCATGGCGCGAGGTTGGGGTGCGTCAGGAGCTTCTGCACCGGGACGGTCAACGTTCCATGGAAGGCGGAGAAGTATCGGAGTAGATTTCTTTCCTTGCAGTATCTAAAGCTATCGATGACCGAGATACAATGGGATCGATAAAGGGCAGCAAGAGCCGCCGCAACCTTGGAGTCAGTATTTGCTGGGAGATAGTCGTGAATATCAGGGAGTTGCAGATTGTCAGTATCGACCGAAGAAATATCGGTAGCAGGGAGTTGAAGCATCTGGTGGATAATCCTTCCAGAGTGGCTAGCAACGTTTTCGAGGGTAATGACCGAGTCGATATCGGGTCGAGGGGAGGAGTGGCACCCACATCCCAACGCAGTTGAACTCGCCGGTATCCTTGGAGTAAATGAGGTCGTAGGTGACGGAAAGAGAGCGGTGTCCGTGGTGGCTTGCGATCCGGCATTACCGCTGTGAAGATGTGAGCTTCAAGTGTGTTGGCTTTGCCTTGTCAATATTTGACTTACCCCTTTTGCATCGCATCCCCAAGCTTATTATCCGCGGCCGTTATGGCGCTGGTTTCACGAAGCGAAATGGGTGGATTCGGCGTTTGTGGTTTCTGTTGTTTCTCCTCTATGACCGTCAAATCCACATAGTGATATTTTGACTCCCCACGGACGCCCAGGCGTCGTGTCTGTACATTTGGGAAAATGATGCGCACGAGTTTTCCAAAGGAAGCGGGATTCAGGACCGAGACACGTTCAGTCCCGCACTTCTCTGCGTAACAACAGTAAACACGGTCGCGTCGAACCGAGCCACTGCTCTTCCTACAGTTCTCTTTCAACCTAATAGGATGTGAGCAGAAGGCTCAAGAATCTAGGTGCTAACCTGTAAACTTACCAGATCATAGCAAAAACCTGCTTAACCTTCTCAGCCTTACCGCCAGCCCCTTCGTGTTTTAGAACTTCCGCCGCCATTTGTTTCAAAGAGTACCCTTCGTACTGTCGAAGTAATTTCCGTAATTCATTGTCATTAGCTAGTGACGAACTGGAACCTTTCTTCTTCTTTGTACCAGCTTCCGAATTCTCGTTGTCGTCGAGCACGTGTTCCGGGATGTGGTTTTCGATTCCACTATCATACATGCTTTGGTATTGTGTCATGGGGACGCTGGAAAGCCCATGAGTTGATAACCCAGACTGGAGGGAGTGATGCGACAAATGGTGACTATGGAGGGCATGACTAGGAAAGTCCTCCGCCCTGGCCATAACAGAGTGATGAGCGTCCTGCAACGTCGGGTCCAACGAGGTTCCATTCACGGGATGCGAAAGCTGCTGACCAAATCGCATAATGATATCCTCCGGGTTCGCACCAAAAACATTGGGGCCGGTGGGAGGATGTGTAGGTAAAAATTGGGAAAAGCCATCGGAGATTTGCTGGTCCTGGGTTTGTTGGGTCGTGGTGGAATGAATGCTTGCCGTTGAACCTCTTGACCTTGGTCGACGACTGTTTCTTGAGATGACGGTTTCCGAACGCGATCTCATGAGATCTGCCGTTCCAGGACGACTGAGATTTGATGCTAGCTGGGTTGCCTGAGATGCAGCACTGGAAGCCTGCGAGGCAGCTCGTCCTGCTGTTGCTGCAGGTTAGTGATACAAGTAAATCGGAATAGGTTAAAAGAACAACAAAGAGTAAACAAGACCGAGGGCTATGAGAGCTAAAAAGGCATTTTATGCAGGCTTAAATGCAGCTTCTTACCAATATCAGGAAGCATCTTCCTTTTTTAGACTTCTTGACACCAAGCAATGGGAGTGGTGTTCGGGGTTCTTTCTCGTTGCTAGGTGCGAGAGGGTGGGTAACCACGGGCAATAGTTGGTAAATACTAAATAGCGTCCGTCCGTCTGTTTTGATCCTTCCTCAGAGCCACCACCCACAACCACACGAGGTTACACCACGAGAAGGCAACCACAGACGAAGGAAAAAATAACGACAGAAAGAAGGTGGGTCGGAATAACTCAGTCGAGGAACCTAGGTCGTCAGAGCATCTGCTCTGGAAATCTCATGATGGTTTGGAGAAGTCGAGAAACCGAGGGCAGGCAGGAATAAACAGAGATTCTCCCGTTCCTCAAGCAACGACGGGCGCCCAGCTCAGTGCGGTCACGTGGGGCTTAGGTAACCGGTGGCTTTCATTCTTTGCTGGTTAAGTGTTTTTTGTTTTTCTCAACATACTTGCTTCAAGGCGCCAACTTCTTTTTAAAGGATTGTCGTTCCTCAGTAAATGATCACTGCTTCTCAATATGTAATAATGATATTCTCCGAGTGAAGTTGTATATTCTACACAATGCCCCACCCATATGTATGACTTGTTGATATAAATTCATGTTACTATGATCAGGCTTGAAATCTTGCGTATACACTCTTCAAACCCTTGTAGAAACATTCCCCATTCCAAGAAAGAAAAAAAAAATGTCCTCAGGTCTCAGCAGCACCACTAAGGAAAGCAGCTCCAAGTCCTTAGACTCCTATCAGACCAATACACAAACCAAAGAGCATTAAGGGGAAAGTAAAAAAAGGAGAGAACAGAATATTTAAAATTTACAGGTGGAAACTAATTACTTCCTAACATCTCTAAACAAAGAAAATGAACCGATAAAAAAAAGGGAAAAATACAGGAGGGGCTGGGGCGACTTGTATAGGAGAAAAGCATATCTAGCATTAAGAGTGGATGTTAGCATGAACCCTGGCGCCCTGCCTTGCATCTCAGTCACCCACGCATTGAACCGAGAATCTACATGCCGGCCAGGATGATATTTCCTGTTGTCAGCCCCGACAAATCGCTCGGAATCAAATCTAGACCAAATCCCTCTTCACAAATTCGGCAAGCAGAGACTTGCCCAGGGCAGCAGGACTCCTCTCCACAACAACACCAGCATCCTGGAGAGCGGCAATTTTGGAGTCCGCACCACCCTTACCACCGCTAACGATGGCGC
The DNA here is from genome assembly GCA_027569045.1 of Aspergillus biplanus. NCBI lineage: Eukaryota > Fungi > Ascomycota > Eurotiomycetes > Eurotiales > Aspergillaceae > Aspergillus > Aspergillus biplanus. The sequence goes on from JAPDEJ010000050.1 coordinate 222,470, forward strand.
CGGCGTGACCCATGCGGCGGCCAGGGGGGGCGCTGATACCAGCAATAAAGCCCACAGCGGGCTTGTTGTACTTGTTGTTAGCCTTAAGGAACTCAGCAGCGTCTTCCTCGGCGCTGCCTCCAATCTCACCAATCATAATGATACCGTCAGTTTCCTTATCCTCAAGGAAGATCTTCAGGCAGTCAATAAAGTTGGTGCCGGAGAAAGGGTCGCCTCCAATACCAACGACCAGAGACTGGCCGAGTCCAGCCTGGGTGGTCTGGTTTACGGCCTCGTAGGTCAGGGTGCCGGAACGAGAGACGATACCGACGCGGCCACGCTTGTGGATGAAACCAGGCATGATACCGATCTTGCATTGGCCCTACAATATCCAAGTCGCATATAATCAATATCCACTCCTATCGGTAAAACCGACACATGACATCGCTGACTTACAGGAGCGATAATACCGGGGCAGTTAGGCCCAACCAGGCGGGTCTTGTTTTGGGTCTTCAAAATATCGGTGATGCGGACCATGTCTAACAAATGCTCATTAGTATTGCTCGATGCAGGAAGTATTTAGCGCAAACCGGATAAGCATACCGTGCTGGGGAATACCCTCGGTGATACTACAAGGATAACATGCGACGTTAGAGGGTGAGAGCCAAGCGGGATATCCGGATTAACTCACCAGACAACCAGGGGAACTTCAGCAGCAATGGCCTCCTCAATACCGGCAGCGGCAACGGGAGGACTATGACATTGGCGTTAGCTTCAAGTCAAAAATCCTGCACCTCGAGAGTGGTATCCATACGGGACGAAAATCGCGGAGGCGGTAGCACCGGTCTCCTTCACGGCATCGGCAACATTTGCGAAGACAGGTCGGTCAAGGTGTGTGGAACCGGCCTTCTTGGGGTTGGTACCACCGACAACCTTGGTACCTAGGAGGTGTAAGCATCCGGGGCGAATAATTCTATCAAACAGCTTGGTAGGAGGCCATTGGGGAAAGTACCATAGGCAATTGCTTGTTCGGCATGGAACCTAGACGGAGCCGAAACGATCCATATCAGTTTCGAATATACGGGGAATTTCTCAACAGTCCAACCGGAGCCACCTACGTTCCCTGTTTTCCGGTGAAACCCTGGAAGAGGACCTTGGTATTTCCGTCGATGCGGAGGTTCTGGATAGTATCGGAATAGGAGCCAGAGGCATAGCCCCGACGCTGCACGTTGGCAGCGTTCCGGAGGGCAGAAGCTGTAGAACGGCGGAAGGCCTGCATTGCGGTTGGAGAGACGAAGAAAAATTGAGAGAAAGAGCGGGAAAAAAAGGGAGAAGGGATGGAGAGAGGAGAGTGCGCCGCGGAAAGTACGAACGAATTGTTGAGGATATAAAAAGGGTGGAAGAAGAGGAGGAATAATAATGAACAGCGACGAGCAGCAGTAGCAGTTCAGGTGCCGTTCGAAACATGGGTTTGGCAAGTTCGTTCGGGACAAAGCTTTAAGCGGATCCGAATTGTCGCGGGCGGTCGGTTGGCTCCCTCGGCCCTGCTGGTTTTTTTTTTGTTCCTCCATCAAGGCGGACGAGACGGATCAGAGCCTTTGCTAGTGTGCCCCTCTACACCCTGCTTGCTGACCTTAACCTGTCCCGTGGGTTCTGATACTGTATCTTATTATTAATCTTTTTTTTACATTCGTCGTTTTTATATTTCCCCCCCTCGTAGCTTTCCTTCCCCTCCTTTTGGCTATCCTGGGCTTGTTCCCACTTCCCCGCGATCTACCAACAAAATCTTGAATAATTTAGGCACCATGGCGACTGTCACGATGACTATGCCGCCACCCTCCAAGAAACCCAACAAAAATGCGAAGCTTCTCCCAGAGAATGAGCGGTACATGCGGGCATGTTCCGATATTGCGAACGCTCTGATCCAGGAGCATGAAGCGCAGAGGGATCCCACGAAGCCAAAGAAGGATATCAACCTCAACAAGTTGCGCGGCCAAATTGCAAAAAAGCATAGTCTAGGCCATCAGCCTCCATTGACAGCGATCATTGCAGCCGTGCCTGAGCACTACAAGAAATACATCCTTCCTAAGCTGATCGCGAAACCGATCAGTATGTTGTCTGTTTGCCACCCTCACTGAGCCCTCATGCTAACCCGTAGGTTCAAGGAACATCATCGGGTATCGCTGTCGTCGCCGTTATGAGTAAACCTCACCGCTGCCCGCACATCGCCTACACCGGAAATATCTGCGTATACTGTCCCGGTGGTCCTGATTCTGACTTTGAATACTCGACGCAATCCTATACTGGCTACGAACCCACATCGATGCGAGCGATTCGCGCTCGCTATGACCCTTTTGAGCAAGCAAGAGGGCGGGTGGAACAGATCAAGTCGCTTGGTCACAGTGTGGACAAGGTGGAATACATTATCATGGGGGGGACTTTCATGTCTCTCCCCGAAGACTACCGAGAACCCTTTATCGCCCAGCTTCACAACGCGCTGAGCGGTTACCAAACGGACAATGTTGACGAAGCAGTGGCTGCGGGAGAGATGAGCAACGTGAAGTGCGTCGGGATCACGATTGAAACACGGCCCGATTACTGCTTGGATACCCACCTGAGCAGCATGCTCCGTTACGGATGCACCCGACTTGAGATTGGCGTTCAAAGTTTGTACGAGGATGTGGCTAGGGACACTAACCGCGGTCACACCGTTGCTGCAGTTGCAGAAACATTTAGGCTCGCTAAAGATGCAGGATTCAAAGTGGTCAGCCACATGATGCCCGATCTACCTAATGTTGGCATGGAACGCGACCTCTTTCAATTCCAGGAGTACTTTGAAAACCCCGATTTTCGAACGGACGGCTTGAAGATTTATCCCACGCTGGTCATTCGCGGTACCGGCCTGTACGAACTGTGGAGAACAGGTCGTTACAAAAACTACACCCCCAACGCCCTGGTCGACCTCGTCGCTCGAATCCTTGCCCTAGTCCCGCCATGGACCCGTATCTACCGGGTCCAACGAGATATCCCAATGCCGCTTGTTACGTCTGGAGTTGAGAACGGTAACCTACGGGAACTTTCATTGGCGCGCATGAAGGACTTCGGTACGATATGTCGAGATGTTCGGACGCGTGAAGTCGGCATCAACGAGGTCAAGAACAAAATCCGTCCCTCGCAGGTGGAGCTCATCCGCCGTGACTATGCTGCGAACGGTGGCTGGGAGACATTCCTCGCATACGAAGACCCGAAGCAAGATATTCTAATCGGCTTGCTGCGCTTGCGAAAGTGTAGTCCTACACACACCTTCCGACCTGAGTTCACTAGCCAGCAAACCAGTATCGTCCGGGAGTTGCACGTGTACGGTTCAGCGGTACCCATACACGGCCGCGATCCACGCAAATTCCAACACCGTGGATTCGGAACGCTACTGATGGAAGAGGCCGAAAGAATCGCTCGCGAGGAGCACGGTAGCCGCAAGATCAGTGTCATTTCAGGCGTTGGTGTTCGTAGCTATTATGCCCGCCTTGGCTATACGCTAGACGGTCCTTACATGTCTAAAATGTTGGATCCTTTCAAAAGTAACGATAATCCATTCGATTTCTAAATATTCTCGAGACCGTACACCAACTTTTTATCTGCACCTACCAGCATGATTAATGATTCTAAAGTTAGGAATGGGAATTTCCAAACTAAAAGAGAAAAAGTTTTTACCATACGACTTAGGGCCGGCGTTTCAAAAAGGTGTTTGTTTCTTTTTTTTTTTCATTTCCCTTTTCAAACTACATACATCTGCGTGTCCATAGGGAGCTTTTCAAGATGGAGGACGTCCAGAATTCTTGTACATAAAAATCCTTGTCAAATGAGTATCATGAGCGAAGCACTTTTAACTTTTGAAGTGACTCGTGCCAGGTTCCTATTACTGTTGCCTTAATCTCCTTATAACTGGATAAAATCTCCTCTATGAAATAACGTGCTATATACAACATACAAGTACCCCTCCATGTACATGCCTAGAGAGCCTTAATTCCATAGCAAGGCACAGCATACGAAATCCAAATAGCCGGAAAGAATAGAGCCCTATGATGCTCCCGAAGACAAGCAATAAATAAGGGGAATAGGGGAAACCCCGGCGCCATATCGACCTAACCCTGAAAAATATACGCCGTTGGTAGCGTCATCGACTCGCAGTGACCATGGACAACAGGGAGTCGTATTTCCCATGTACGATTTGAGATCGGAGAAAATAGAAAAGGAAAAGGAAATATGGCGGTCGATATTTTTCGTAATATGACTGTAATATAGAGCGGGGAGCGGGAATAGAAGGACAAAATAAAGGGAAAAGGACGGGGGATTTAGTTCAGCGATATGGCCCCGCCCCGACGGGCTCTCATGTGAAGATATGCCTGGAAACCACAGAAAACGAAGAATGCCTGTTCAGAGGTCAGCTAGCCTATCCATTTGACTTCAGTTTGTTGATTTATACTGGAAGAACATACGGCGTAGACAATGACAGCTGTGAAAAGTGAGGCAGCGACTGCGGCGCCATCTTCCGGCTCGTCTGTTGAGCCGGTAAATCCGTGGTGTTCAGTCTGCAATTCAGAATCCCAAAATTAGCATATTTGTTCCAAGAATATATGCGGTTGCCCTCCAAATGATAAGCGGTGATTCTTGAAGGGAGTAGGTACCTTGAATAAGGATGCGAGGACCGAGAGGATGACGATAGCAAAGAGAGAGATGACCACGCTGTGTTGCCGGAATCACTGGTCAACTATGACTTCTTTCAATGGGCGGACACCGGGGGGTAACATCATACCAGGACCACGCATTCAGCAAAGATACAACAGGCTTCATCTTGAAGCGCTCGCAATGTTGGGGTGATGGATGGTTTAATATGAGAACGACAGGGAGTTGAGGGTGTCTCTCTAACAATGGGGGTCTGGGGCCGAAAAGTCCCAGATGATACAAAGGAGGCTCAAAATAGGAGCCAAAAACAATAGGAAAACAGACCTAGGTTCAGCGCTGATTAGGAATAGATGAAGCGTTCAAGTGATGTCGATGCTAAGTCTCGATGAGCGCTTGGGTGGAGAGCTCCGGATGCAAACGCCTAAGCCGCATTTGGCATGTCTGCCTTTTCTCCAGGCTGTGGTGTGTGTCAAGATTCCGCCATGGAACATAATCGGGGTTTCAGACTGCGAGTGGAAAAGACCTTATCACTGTGGGGGGGAAAAAAGTGTAATGAACTTGACTATCTTTGTATTCTTTCTCCATTCTTTTTTTTTTTTTTTTTTTTAAAGAATAATGGTAATAAAAAAGAAAAATAATATTTATATTCATAGTGCACCCCTCAAAACTGACCAGCCCCACTAGGTACATTTACAACCGATATATATAGAGTTAGGAAGGCCCTCGAGAACGTGGGCCATGCAAACGACGATACTCAGTAGGCTAAGTAAGTGGTGCATTAATATGTGTATTGTTTAGTGATCACTATGTTTTGATGAAATGGATTAGATTGTGTTGCCTATTGGATGAATTGTACAACTAAAATAGCTCCATGATAAAATGTTCCTTTTATCAGCAGGATTGGTGTGTGGGACAGAGGTTCCATAGCGTTCTTTGCAAACGGAGGTACATTATTTGCCTTCGACACCATGCCTTATAAGTAAAATTTAAACCAACTACTACTTAGTAGTACATGCCAAATAAACAAGGTATTTAATATTATAAGAGTGGGTGAATCAAGAGTTAGTCCTGTGCATACTCTCTCTAGCGATTTTTGAATGTATTGAAATGAATATATAAGATCTATCAATGATGAAAAGTATGAAAATTATGAGTGAGTTTTATTCCACTCAATGCACTCATTAAATGTCACACCGCAACCACCAAAAATATCCAAAGCGCTGCCTATAGTCAAGTCAACTTTTCCTCCACTACTTGTGTGAACCTTTTCGAGGTCCTGCAAATTCCGCGCCCCTCCAGCATATGTGACAGGGATCGAACACCACTGAGATAGTTTAGATACTAGCTCCTCGTCAACTCCTTGCTGTAATCCTTCAACATCCGCAGCATGGATGAGAAATTCAGAGCAGTAGGGCTCGAGAAGCGAGATGGATTCTTCCCAAGTTAGCACTCAACTTAGCATAATCCAGACTCCGGTGACACAGTGACAAAAAAGAGAGAGGAGGGAGAGGTATAGGCGACGAAGGAAATGTGGACACGGCTCAAACATAGCAAGTAAAACCAGTTACCTACCTTGGTTAATTTCCATCTCGGTAATTGTTTGCCAGCGGTTCATGGCAACAAACCAGGTGTCACCCTTTTTCCTACAACTTAAGTCCAATACCAGCTTGGACTTGTCACCCCCCAAGGCAGACAAAACCGATTCTAGCCTTTCAAGAGAGAATTTGCCTTCCGGGAATAGGAAAGATGTGATGATAACCTGGAAGGGTTAGGGTCTGGATAAACAAGGTGACAACAGGCAGCAGAGGCTCTAGCTATGGAAAGGATGTTTTCATGGGGTTTGGGGGATGCGGTAAAAGCTCTTGTGAATGTCCAGTGTTGGAGAACTCACCTTCTCGGCTCCCTGATCAATCCAATGCTTAGCATTCTTATCCGTGATACCCCCAGCAACTTGTAAGCCCCCTGGCCATGCCTTCAAAGCTTCATTTGCAGCTTCGTTATTCCCAGGTCCAAGCATGACGACATGCCCCCCCCGGAGATCATGTTGTTGATACAGTCCAGCATAATGACTGGCGGGGAGTTTGGAAACATAATTTGTTTTCAGATCAGATTCGACATTACTTAATGTGCCTCCAACAATCTGCTTGACCTGCCCCGAGTGGAGGTCAATGCAAGGCCGAAATCGAGTCATTTTGTTTGACTCAATTCGTCTTCTAGATTTATTCTCACAGTGAAATTCAACGAGGGGTCACAAGAGCGGGCCTATCTTATCGCACGTGACCTATATTAACAGAGGTCTAAAAATATTTCTTAGAGAACACACACCGCCTGCGCAACATTCTGAACCAGAAACACCCCAAAAAAGTCTGGAGATGATTGGCAAGCGAAAAAGGGAGACCTCGGCTGTGTCGAAGCTGAAATCTGAAGAAAGTGACGAGGGAGCCTCTATTGCAGCAGAGGAATCTTCTCATGATGTTTTCCGCAAATTCTTTGAAGCGCAATTCCAGCCTTTAGAAGAACGACCCAGCCTCCCGTCTCAAGATATTGAATCTGATTCCGGAGAAGATGAAGAGGCCGACTGCAGGTCTGAGAGCTCTGAATGGGATGGCATTTCTGGAGAGGAAGGAGATAATACGGTCGAGGTGGTCGAGTATAGCGGCCCATCTACGGGGTCCGGTTTGATGGACAAAATAGCTCGAAAAGCTTTTATGGTATGTTTACTGGATGAAACGGTTGTAACATCACATGTGTTAAATTATGGATCTCTAGACAGCAAAACCACCGTCATTATCTACTGAGTTGAAGGTTGCTACAAACCATCAGACGAAGGGTGAGGATGGGGAGAAGGATGGTATTTCCGAGGCGCAGAATTTAAAGAATGACCTGGCTCTTCAGCGGCTTCTTAAAGAGTCTCACCTTCTGGAATCAGCATCAGAGCTTGCCCCAACTGGCAAAAATCGACATAAAGCGTTGGATTTGAGAATGCAGGAATTGGGGGCAAAGAGGTCACTCTATCATCATAAGATGCCTTCATCGATGCGGAAAGGCATCAAAGCGAAGACCGAAGCGCAGGAGGATAAACGCCGGCGAGAGGCTCGAGAAAATGGAATCATCCTTGAGAAACCTGCACCAAAGGCGAAGAAGCATAACACAGGGCGACGGGAGCGTGGTGTTGGAGGATCCTCGCTTGGAAAGTTCGCAGGTGGGACGCTGAATCTGAGCAAGAGAGACGTGGCAGCTGTTCAAGGATTGCGACGGAGCAAGGGAAAATCAAAGAGAGGACGCCGATAAGACAGTTTCTGTCCCGGGATTAGCGTCTGGATCAGCGGTGAAAACGAGTTTCCTAAAGCCTAGAATGATGATATTTTCCATCCGGAACACACCACGATTGAGTCAACTCCTGCCGACGGTTGTGTTTGAGGAGGGGTTGTGGTAGCTGCGGTCGTGATTTTCACATGAGAAAGCTTTCCCCCCGCTTCTAATGGCCTTCGATCGGTTAAGCCCTTGATCACTGGGGATATCCTGAAACCGATGACATGTTTGCAGTTCGAAACTAACTCTATGAACCATGAACTTTGCGATTGGGCCAAAAAATTCGCGTGGCTGGACAAGGCATCAAGGCCATGTGGATAAGTATGTTGTATAACCGAACCCATCTAGAGTTGAAAACTGGGATCCCTTGAAAACCTTATTCCACTTTACTCTTGAAACATGTCCCAAATTTGCCCTAGGAAAGCACGAGGTCATGCAAACACACTGTTCCAAAAATGGTGAAACCTCCGTCTTGTGCTAGGGTTTGGAAAGCAGGGCCCTCAACCTGAGACAAGTCTGATTGTCTGCTAAGAGAATGCCAAGTCGTTTGAAGGGGCCTTCTCTCGAGTTGATATTCTTACTGACTCACTCTGACCAATTCCGAATTGCGAATGGGATCTTTCTTTTTCCACCACCGGTCTTCACTCACCGAGACCTTCACATTGCATTGTCCTGAATTTCCTGAATGTCGGGTTGTGTTATCGATTGTTGGCATCAGAATCCTCGCAAAATTATAATTTTTCATTTTTTTTTTCATTTCCTGCATTTCTTTAGCCTAAGCTATTCTAGCAGTGCGCAATGAGATATCCCGAGTTTGCTTCCAGGCTTTGTCCAGAATGGCGATCCTGTAGTTCAGTCAAGTGTCACACTTTTTTAGCAACCGCAAAGGCTCTGCTTTTGTTCCACTCAGACTGGGGAACCCACATGTGGAAAAGGTAGGGTGACTTCTGCATCTGGACTTGGACATCTCCAGTCATCTCGTGGTCGATGATCCGTCCTCCATCCTCGAGACTAAAGGTTCTCTCCCTTGATGGGGAGAGATGCTGCGTCATATTTTTTTCTCTTTGCCTTTCGGCCACCACAGAAGAGCAGAAGGAGAAGGACCCTGTACTTTTATTACCCTATATGGACCAGCTAGTTTCAGATTCTGCATGTCACGTCCAGGGGAAAGACTTGGAGGAAGTATTGCCACTAATCAGCGTTGAGATCAGGAGTGTTAAGTGCCAACCCAAAGTTGGTTCTTTGAGAATTTAAGAGAGGGGTAAAAAATAACTTTCCAACCTTCCATGGACACCTGCCTCAGCCATGGTGGAAGGATTGAGGGGAGGAATCGAAACAACGCCGGCGGGTTTGATCGTCATCCTCGGGTATCTCTGAGCGACAAGAAGGGTCGAGCCATCAAGTCTGTGTTCCTTCAGCCTCCTGGACCCCGAACCCGGGTTATAATAGCTCACATTATTATTAATGATGAAGATGTCGCAAAAAGTTGGACATGAAGGAAGATGGAAAGAGGAATGCGTAATAGTCTCTCTTAGTGCTCAATTGTTTTCTTGGCGGCCCGTTTGGTGATCTGTGGAAAAGAAAGCCCCACCGAATCAGAACATCCGAGACTGAAAATGGGAGACTCGGAGCTTTTTAACTGTTCGAAAAAGGTGTGTCAGGTGGTGTGCCTAGTATGATTTTTGGTCAAGGAGGTTTTCCTATCCGACAACAGTCTTGAGGTTATTCGCAAAGCTTCGGCCGTCATAAATACGAAATTTTAGTGGTAGGGGTAGCAAAATAACCCGGTTCTTTCAGAAGTTTCGTCCTGGTTGGCAGTGTTATCTGAGCCTGTCTTCATTCGTTTAACTACCATATTGCTCTTCCCTTCATCAAGATTTTGACAGGACCTTTCGACCCTTCCTTTTGCCATTGGGGTTCCTGAAAAGACAGCTTCCGGTCGTTTAGCAGATTACGGCATAGTCAAGGCCTCTAGGTGAGTGGCTCTTCCGAGACTAAGAGGACGTGGTGGGGAAAGGCTCAAAAAGAGAGTCTGGACACATGACTATACGAAGGAGAATCCTGATGGATGGTAGATCAGCATCAGCATTGAGAAAGGCGTCCATTCACGAATTGTTTACAGGTGCAGGAATCATAAAGTCCTGCACAAAACTGGCTCTCAAACTTTTCCCCGCACGTTCTCCTCTCGCGTGGTCTAGTGCGTGCAGTAGTCAGTCAACGCTCCGGAGCACTCCTCCGTGGTGGAATGAACAGGCGACAGACAAAAGGGCTTGTTTTGAAAGTTCAGGGGAGAAAGCTTCAAGATCTCGATTTTACTTAATATAATTTTTGATAGCCTTATTTTTCGAGTATGCGACTGAGATATGGACAGCGAATGGTTATTTACCCAACAATTTTATATTAATTTATATTACTTTTCGTGTCCAGAATTTTACTGAAGTTTTCTAGATTGTTTCAGGGCGGGCGATCAAACCCAGTCTCAGCGTCCGGAATAAGCCAAGGTTGGTCTTGGACCGAATTTTCTCCACTTGCCCAAATGCCAGTCTTTTGTTGTTGACTCGTACTTCCTGTCTTCGCGTGAAGTGCACACCATCAAAACTTTTCGTGGTACGTACCAGAGTCGTTTCTACCAGCGATACCAGGGGTAATTTATTGATGCTTTTGTATGGGGCATACTGATTGAATCGAGATATAAACGATACAACGGCTTGGCTGCGAGGAACCAGGGGTAGGGAGAAGATTCATGGCTTTCTTGTCAGCCCGCCTGGATCCTTCAATAGCTTTTCATTAATTAACATTGCTCGTTTACCCAACAGCTGGGCTCTTCGAAGAGTTTTGGCAAGGATTCCAAATTCCCAACTCTCTGGGTCAAATGGTATTGCAGGTAAACCTAGTTTTTGTTTGTACTCTACTATTCATGTGTGCTTGGAGCCCTGAGGTACCTAGTGCTTCCCCCTTTCATCTTCTGACAGCCCAGCAGGAGTAGATTTTCAGTGGCTGGGTTCGGCCGAAACTGTGGGGTCCCATGGGCTCAGATGGACCTTCACTATTAGTAGATGATCCGAGGTGGGCAAAATACGGAGGATGATGCACATTGGCAGGCAGAGGCCAGACTTAGCCACCAGTATTGAGATGGTAGTGAGAAAGAGCATCAAAAACTATGACTGGAAAAAACATCAACAGACGAAATGACCATGCTGAAAATGTGAAAGTTTTCTGTGCTTGACTTGTTGGACTCTTCTAACCTTTTGTTCCCCGCCTGCCCGAGATAGCTTGAAAAGAGTGAATTGAGAGGGGATTCTGGGGAACACGCTTTGTTGACATTTCCCATTACCCATATGGAAGAGATGTTCTTTTATTTTTTTTCTTCTTTCTTTTCAAAAAGGAAGATATCCTATCAACATTTGTTCTTGGATTTTGCATTGAAGACTGGCAATGTGATCATGTTGATCATTATTCCCAAATTCCAATGATATCATAGAACAACCCCTGCGATCTAATCTCACATAAATGCCGGTTTTAAATCTGGAGCGAGGATATGGATGGACGGCACATGGGTCGCAAATTTGAATTTTGCAAGGAAGAAAGGTCTAGAGTTATGCTAAAATGCAGTTCTCAGTTCTTGCTACTTTATGGATTTGACAGCCAGTGCCCTTCCATTTGTTTTTACTGACTCCTTAGTGTAAACCCATATAGGACAACGACATCGTCGCCGGGCTTGAGCTGATTAATATTAAGTTAGTTAGCTAAGTTATGTACCTAGGTAGAGTCCTCTTTACAAGATGAAAGTGAAGACAGATCTAGAACAAGCGAATGGGGCGGGGTGTAATTATAGGTTCCAAGGTTCTTATCATTATTAACTGAATATTATGAACATGACCCATCACCATGATTGATCACATTTACATAGCGATAATTACTTAAAGGTGGAAAGGGAAAATAACATAAGAGTTTTGATTGCACTTTGTACTTTGAGGCTGGATAAAACTGTCAACAAGCCACAAACGGGCCCCAATATAGGTTTTTGTCAGGTTGGGGCGAATAATAAAATCGAAATCTGACGGGAGAAGGAGGGGGATGAAGGTTCCCTGATGCATGGGGTAATTGCTATATTGATGTTTGTTTCCCTCTTTTTCTTGCCAGGCTGTCAAGAAATTCGAGACCACCCATAGGGGAGCTACATACCATGAGTCAGCTACGTTATCATCTTCATTACGATGATCGATGTCTTGGAAATAATGGTAAATGGAGATTGGCGGCTAGCCTGCAGCTGGTTCTGAATATAGATCGCTTATCACACACCCTTCGATGGATCTTTTGCGAGCAAGATGATGATAGAGAAACAGATGGCTGAAGGGAAAGGGGGAGAGGGATCATCAAGGACCTTTTGGGAGGTAAGAATTGCTCCTTCGAAGCCTGCGAATAATAGATGAGTATGGAGTCAAGTCAAGCTCGCTCACTTCTCGCCAGAAAAGAGAAGGCGAGATTTGCTCACACCTCACGAATCGGTCGAAGAAGACAGTCCAAGAAGTCTGGCGGATTGCGACTGACCACCAAGCACAACCATCATTGGCTCGCAAATTCCAGTATGAGGGGCCCTCGGTCAGTGGATCTCAAGTGTTGGGCCTTTTTATTGGATGATAGTAAGCGCTTACCTGTGTCCTGAAACAAGGAGGCGAATGCTTCATAATTGTCCCGCGCCAGTTTTATGTGTTTGTGTAGTCTTGGCATTGTTTGGTTCCACTCCATTACGGCACATTGTGAGGAAGCCCAGGGATTCCAAGTTCTAAGGTTGTCGGTTCCTCTTCATGAGCCCACCTCAGGGGGACAAACAGGAATGAATAAGAAGATTGGGAAAAGGATGGTTCAAGTGGGCGGTGGTCCTGTGGAGCACTCTGCACAGAGCACAACCTAACATGACATGCCTTGACGAACATAGCCGCTGGGAGCAGGGCTTGTTAAGGGCCCGAAGACTGAAAGTAATAATACATACCATGATCCAACAATTTCAGAGTACAGACTGTAATAACATAATCTTTGAATGAGTTCAGTTGAGTTTCTGGGCGACAATAGAGAGAAGTTCAATAATAGATTTCATTGAGATTATAACCAGACAGAGTCTAAATAATAAGAATAGCAATAATAAGCATTAGGGCTAACCTGGACAAAAATAAATATTCTTGGTTAACTCTAATAATGATCTGAAAAGAATGAGAGAATGTGTTGTTCTGCTGTGACTTCAACCCATCCCCACTCAAGGTGTGTCTAACGGTCAACGGGGTTCTGTACCTCTGTAAGTTTCTGTGTTCAGGTACTCTGGATACTGTATCCGACCACATTATCCGAGCAATTCCCCCCTTCCTGACCCGTGAATATTTTGTTTGCGCCCCTTCCCTGACTCTTGTATTCAGATGCGTTTATTACTGTGAATTGTATGTAGGGTGTAGACTTCTCTTGAGTTTACCACCTCTCAAATTCGAGTTTCCAATACCCTCACTATGACGGTTTTCTGTCGGATGGATGAATTCAATTGAGCACCACCAAAGTTAGACTAACCTAGGTGAGAGGCGAATCCGGTCGTAATAAACGGATCGATGGCTCAATTGTGGCTCCAGATGGTCGACGACACACAGGCCCCATTGGAATCTTTGGAACTGGACGGAAAGCCCCACTTCCATTGTCCAGGTCACTCTTTGAGTCTCGAATGGTGGTACTGGGGCGTTTGGATACCAGGTTGTCTTACCAGTTGGAGGCAATTTGGCTTGAATGACGAGGCTGAGGCATGGTCATCACCATGTATCGTACAGTGTATTGATGGCATCCACTCTCCCTCACACCTTGGTCGGTCCCTGGCGCCGAGCTCCGCTTTTCCTTGCTGGAGCCCTACTTTTTCGCCGTGTCTTTTTCTTTTCCTCTGAAGCCCAACCTAGCTTCTGACGGATGAGCCGACCAAAGTCAAGAGAAAAAAAGGACTGGGGTGAGTGGAAGTGAACAAGAAACACGATCCATCCTCTCAGTCGGCGCTCCCTGAATTCTTTCCAAGTCCTGACCCCTCAGCAACAATCCGTACTCGCTGGTAATTATTATTATTGATTGGCATTATTATTTTTCATTATTATTACACTACTATTATTATTTATTTATTTTATTTTATTTTATTTTATTTTATTTTATTTTATTTATTATTATTATTATTATTATTATTATTTCAAAAATCGCTTTTATTTTGTTTTTCGCCCTTCCTATGATAATAATTCTTCTTATTATTATTACACTCCTCCTTCTCCATACCTCCAAGCCAAACCTGTCGAGACGCCGTGTGAAAAAGCAAGTCCTCCTTCTCTCATCTTCCCTCCTCCTCCCCATCGCGACTCGCTTTTTCTTTCTTGCTCAACTCCCTTCGTTTCTTTTCGAATTCGCCGTGCGAGACTATTCTAAGAGACTTGAAAGCGGGCTGGCCCAGTTCATCTCTCTATCGCTCTCCTTTCTGATTTTCCTTTTCCGTCTCTTTTGTTGACGTCTACCCACCAACATCAGACTCTTACTATTTGCAGGAGGCTGGTTCCTCGTCTTGGTTTTGGATAGGTAGCTTTTGCGTTTCAAATCGATCGCTGAGTTCGATCCGAACACTTTCTTGTTCGATAAAAGAACCTCTTACTTGTTTTAGTTTCTTCTATTTGCCTTGGTTTCTTCTGTTCTTGATTTTTTTTCTTGCAAAGAGTGGGCGATTATTCGACTAGGACACGGATAATATTAACCGTAGGTGCTCCTGGTCGCCGACGTTTTTTCAGGTGCTTGGGTCTTCAGGTACCTCATCGCAACGTGCTTCTCACTAATTATAATGGCTATAGGTCTGAAAATGTACCCTCAACATGGTGCCCCGATGGCACCTCCCCAAAAGCCAGAGACCTTCATGTTATCAAACGAAGCGCAGCAAAGCCTCCCTCATGATGCGCAAGTCGCATTACAACAGGTTGACAATTGTAAGGAAATCGTATTTGATGTTTAGGGACTATCTTGCCCGAATCGGCCTAACTAATGGCCTTTTAAGTGAAATACTTCCTGCTCTCGGCGCCAGTAGATTGGCAACCAGACCAACTCATTCGACGATTTCTTCTTCCGACTGGTGACTATATTTCCTGCGTGCTATGGTTCGTTTTATAGTGGAGCATCCTCCGTGTGGACCGGGAACTATTAACTGATGTAAACGGCAGGAACAACCTTTTCCACGTCTCGGGTACCGATATCGTCAGATGCCTCGCGTTTAGATTCCAAGCCTTTGGCCGCCCTGTCAAAAATTCGAAAAAGTTCGAAGAAGGCATCTTCTCCGATTTGCGAAATCTCAAGGCTGGCACCGATGCCACCCTTGAAGAACCAAAGAGCCCATTCCTTGATTTCCTCTACAAGAACAATTGCATCCGAACCCAGAAAAAGCAGAAAGTGTTTTATTGGTATAGTGTGCCCCATGATAGGCTTTTCCTCGATGCCTTGGAACGTGATTTGAAGCGTGAGAAGATGGGACAGGAAGCGACCACCGTGGCGGTCAGCGAGCCTGCTTTGTCCTTTGAGTTTGATTCGTCCCAATCTCTGTATGAGCAGCTCACAAAGGCCCAACAAGCAAATTCATCATCGTTTGCTGCACACGCAAGTACGACATTTGGCCAATCCGCATCCCCAGTCGTTCGGACCGTTGACGCTATGCCTCCTCCCCAGATGGCTCCCCAGATGGCTCCCCCAACGCTGCCCCTTCTCTCGGACGAGTCGGGCAATCCGCCGATGTACACGTCGATCCCGATGTCGAACGCTCTGGCTCAGAACGTTGTTAAACGCGAAACTGATTACGGCACTATTCAATATGATCGCAATGGAATGCCTATTGCTCGCATTCACCAGCGTCATGCCTCCATGCCAACCTTCGTCGAGTACTCGCCAGCCCCATCATTTGTTTCGTCTCAGTATGAGGATTATAGCAATCGAGGCCTTTCCTTCGAGCCTGTTACCCCCCCGCAACACAGTGCTCACCTTGGTGCCGAGCCCGCATACATTGCCAATGAAGACACAGGCCTATACACTGCCATTCCTGAGATATCTTCCGGGTCTACATTCAATCCCATGATGCACCTCCCAACGTCGAATCTTGCTAGCGCCCATTTCCCTACGCCAGGAAGATCATTTCATTCAAATGTATACTCCGTGTTAGAGGGCTCCCCGACATACAAGCAGCGTAGACGCCGATCCTCAATACCTCCCGGCGCCATTAGTGCTGTCACTGCCACTTCTCACGCTCCCGTGACCGGCCCGGGATCGCAGTCGATTGCTTACGCCGCCCACAAGCCTAGTGATCTCCGACGCTCTGTTTCCAGCTCCGTTGCTCCGGGAACAGAGACAGATGACTCTCGACATGAATCGTCACACCGTTCTGTAAATGGTGGTTATCACCCTCCGCCTCTTCCACAGAAGAACTTGTTACAAGAAATGTCGCGCAATGGAACACCTTTGTCCAGTTTGGAGGAAAATCCTGAGCAAAGCTCAATGCCTCTCGCACACACACATGATGACTTGGCTGCTCTTCCCAACAATGAAACACTGGAGACAGCCGTTCACAATAGCGTGGGCAATAAGGCGGACCGATTTGCACCTGGCCCCGTTCGTCGTGCGCGGAGTGCTACAATGATGGAGCTCGGCCCTTACCCGCAGAAATCACACTCCTGCCCAATCCCGTCTTGTGGACGACTCTTTAAGAGATTGGAACATTTGAAGCGGTAAGTCATTTCAGAACACCGGGTTATCAGTTCGTGCAGCAATGCAGAATATACCGGGGTTTTTAATTAGCGTGTTTCTGTAAGCGCCGACTGACACTCAATTTCTAGACATGTAAGAACTCACACGCAAGAGCGGCCCTACCCCTGTCCGTATTGTAACAAAGCTTTCTCGCGTTCTGATAATCTCGCGCAGTAAGTTCGATTATCCAACCAGATTCGTAAAAAGTGATTCTGACAACCGGACATAGACACCGTCGAATTCACGAGGCCCAGCAAGAGGGAGCTCACCCTTTGAGCATTCACGATGAAGATTTGGAAAATGACGATCACGAATTCGGCTCTAATGATGAAGAATCACCAGCTGAGTCCGTGCCGACCACGGTCATGAATATTCGAGGCATGACGTCAATGCCTTCTTCAATAGACCTGCCATCTGCGATGGGCTCCATGATAGCACCTCACATGATCGCCCCCCAACTCTTGCAGCAGCATATTTGAGGGGGTCGGCGGTTAAATGACTGCTTTAAGTGGCCAGTGATTCCAACTGAGTGACTTTGCTTTCCAACTCAGCGTTTCAGATAGTTTCCTATTTCGACTTTTATACGACTGGCCTTATTATATTGGCAACTCTGGGTTTCTTAATGTCTTTTTAGCTCCTTTTCTTGTATCACATAATTTATCTAGTGGCTTGTCTGGGTTGGAGGGAGACCTCATTTATTCCAATCATATTTGAGCCTTGCGGATTTGATACAGGTTATCCTGAGCCGTGGCTAGCTCAATATCGAACTCGGTGTGATGGCGGTCTCTCCTTGTTCTGGGTCCGTGGTTCTTTCTGTGTTGCCCTTTTTCTTTTTCTTTTTCTTTATCTTACTTGTGGCGAATAGCTGTGATACATGTGCTGTGACTCGTATCCTATCCGTCCTTCCACCTTCCTGTTCTAGTTGTTGATTTCTGCGTCTGAAATTTTTTACTTTGGTTTATTTTCTTTTGTCCGGTGCGTTATGTTGGCGACGGGGTGTTTTTTATCATTCCTTGGGTATCGGAGGCTTGATATGGAAGCTTAAAGCACAATGCGGGTTGGAACCAAAAGCGGAGTACTTTAGCTTTGAGAAGCGAGTACTTTATGTTGGGAGATATCGCGGGAAGAATGGATTCCCGATTATATTTCCCAAGCAGGGAAGCCTGGGGCTTTTCATTCAAAGTGCTGCTTCTACTTCCAGATGGGTGTTTCAGGTGATAGAATTCTGACTTTTGTAGGGAGAGACAGAAAATCAGGTTGATTAAGTACATACATGGAATAAACTGTAAAAAAGATGCTCTGATACAAATAAGTTTTGTTTCTCATTTTACCTTGCTGATGCCAAGTTGGAGTTTCTGTTTCTTAATGTGGACGCCTGATTCATGGAGTCTACGAGTCTTCTACCTCCCAATGCAGGAGGAGCAGTGCCTTGATTGAGTGTTACCTGGGTAGGTAGTACTTTGTACTTAGTAGTAATTTGAATCTATCCCTTCTGCTCGACATCTACTTTTGTTTCCCCCACTCTTCAAATTAACACGCGCTCTTAAATCACGAGCACCCTTCTTGAATGCTTGGGGGTGTTTTAACTTTGCTGCCACAAAATTTATTATTCAAGAAATCTGGGGAAGAGCACGCAAGATCACGTGTGAACCTAGCTTCTTGGTTCAACGTCCATACATCATTGCTGGCAAGGATCATCTGTGACCTGACATCAACAACCTTCCAGTATCTTTATCTCGATATGCCAATATACTTGATTTTCATTTCCTTGAATTAAATATCCTAGGGATCATCTAGAGTCTTACTGCTATTCATGGATGAATACTGCTTCGAGTAGCTCGTGTTCGTTCATTGTTCCTATATCTGCTTCCGTGGATTGCTTTTGCGCTCTCGTCGCCTCTATTTTTTGCCGCCTTTTTGGGAACAAGGGCAGACAAGAGCAGAATTTCCATACTTTTCCTGATTATATTCCTTACCTCATTGCATCTGAATTCCCTACGTCTATTCGTCGTATTTGCGTTGAATGATATCACATACTACGTTTGCCAGTTAGGGATATTCTGGTTATTTACCACCGCTTATATCGAAAAAAGAACTTGGTGCAGCCTCAAGTTTGAAATCGAGCAATCGATACTCTGTCCAAGATGGAAGCCGATGAGCGACCTCTTAATGAGACTTCTCCCTTGGTAGGGCCGCATCGCACTTCTGATGATAGCGATGTGGAGTCGGTCACAGTAGTCGATCCCGTAACGGGTCTTAGATGCGAAAATACTCACAGTGTCTCTGAAACAAAAAGTAGCTGGTACTTATTCTTGTTGACGCTTGGTATCGGGGGGTAAGTAAACTCTTATTAGTGGAATCATTCGAGGGAGCAACTTGAGGCTAACATGAGAATCTAGTCTTCAGATTGTGTGGTCTGTTGAGCTATCTAGCGGCTCGGTAGGTGGCTCCTATATAATGCATTTACATGAATCACTTTGACACCGAATGTAGCCCTATCTATTGTCACTGGGAATGAGTAAGGCCTTACTTGCATTTGTCTGGATTGCAGGCCCAATTACAGGGACCCTTGTGCAGCCTTACATTGGTATTCGCAGCGACAACTGCCGTATACCATGGGGTAAAAGAAAGCCATTCATGGTTGTTGGTGGCGCTGCGACAGTAGTTACACTTCTTGCTCTGGCTTGGGTTAGAGAAATTGTTGGAGGGGTTCTTGGGGTTTTTGGGGCTGACTCGAATTCTGCTGGTACCAAGACAGTTATCATCGTACTGGCTACCATGCTGATGTGGTGCCTGGACTTCGCTATAAATACTGGTGAGAAGCTACCTCAAATTATCCCGACATCGACATTAACGACCAGAGTACAGTACAAGCGGCCATTCGGTGTTTTATTGTTGACAATGCCCCTGCTCATCAACAAGAGTCAGCAAATGCTTGGGCCAGCCGATTAGTTGGTATTGGTAGTATCATGGGCTATATTCTCGGGTACATTGACCTGCCCAACATTTTCCCCTTTCTGGGATATACCCGATTCCAAGTGCTATGCGCACTTGCATCGTTATCACTTGCTGTTACTCTGTTTATCAGCTGCATGTATATCCAGGAACGCGATCCCCGGCTGGACGGCCCACCACCTCCTGGAAATCTTGGATTTGTGGCTTTTTTTAAACAAGTCTTTAAGTCTATTAAGAACCTACCACCGCAAGCTGCGAAGGTCTGTAAAGTACAGGTTGCTGCATGGATTGCCTGGTTTCCCTTTCTCTTCTACGCCACAACGTTTATCGGACAGCTCTACGTTAATCCGATATTTGAAGACCACACAGGTCTTTCAGATCCTGATATCGATAAAGCATGGGATGATGCGACAAGGGTGGGGACATTTGCTCTTCTGATTTATGCGATCATTTCATTTATCGCTAATATCACTTTGCCCCTTCTTGTGATTCCTACTTACACCACCGATCCCTCTTCCGGGCCCACCAGGACAGGCTACCGTGCGGAAGGGGAGCCGTGTTTGGGAGCTCAAGGAATATCATCTTCCACTGTCTCTGCTGGATCTCTTCCCGAGTCATCTTCTAATGCTACTACTATCAAAGGAGAAAAATCCGCAGCCTGGTTGCTAAGATTGCAGATTCCGGGCTTCACGCTACGTAGGGCTTGGCTCTTTTCGCATATATTGTTCGCCATTTGCATGTTCAGCACTTTTTTCATATATTCTGTGAATGCAGGTACCATTGTTATCGCACTTGTTGGCGTCAGCTGGGCCGTGACCCAATGGGCTCCATTCGCCTTAATCTCCGCAGAGGTGGCCTGCATTGAAGAAGCACGTCGAATGCGCCGACATTATTCAGAAAGGACGGAATATGATGACCGGCGCGAAATGACTTACGATACCCACGCTGATCCCGCCTCTATTGGTGATGATATCGAGGGCGGTGCCGCTTTGCGATCTTGTAGCGCAAGCCCAAATCGGGAGGAAAACCTAGCTCAAGCAGGTATTGTGCTGGGGCTCCATAACGTAGCCGTCTCGGCGCCCCAGATCCTGTCAAGCTTGTTCTGCAGTGCGATATTCAAAGTGTTTCAGAAACCCCGAGGAGAGCCGGGAGATGATAGCGTTGGATGGGTTTTACGATTTGGAGGATGTGCTGCATTGCTTGCGGCGTGGTTGACTAGCCGACTTGCGGAGGACAGACGAGGGCCCTCGTAGGCGGCATATCTGAGGGCAATGTACCCATGATAATGATAATAATAACAGCTGTAATAAAAAGAGATGACGAGCAGTTTGTAGCAGAATAAATATCTGGAGGTAGGGACTCAGGTAATACTCGCTGCCTGTCAGCCTTGTGACGACGGTCTTGGCTGGGGCGGGACTGGCCGAAGCTGCGTTGACGAATACTTGTCCCCAAAAAATCCCCGGCCGTGTTCCATCTCGTTTTCATGGTCCACCTTCTTCTGGCTTGACTCCCTTGGCCTCGCTCACCGTGCTTGTGGATTATGTGCGCCTGGTATTGGCGTCAGGAAATCGCAGCTGAGGTTAACCGTCTGGTGTTATCGGATGTGGTGGTTGCCTCGACTTCATAAAAATGGCTCAGGTTATGACTGGCGCCTTGCACTTGCTCCTCCGTACGCTCCCACCCCTTTGCTACGCGCTTTGCACCAGGCTTGCGTACCGCCTTGTCCTTCGCTCCCTTATTCCGGGATATAAAACTATTTTTTTTTTCAATATTTTCCAAACATGCTCTATCCTGGTGTATTTGCGATCAAAGACATGTCCGGAAGCTGACCATTTTTGTGTTTTGCTAGGGAGAGCGTCCGACTATGATACCGATCCCGATGATGGTACGCGTGTTGATCCCTCTGCCCTCGCTACCCTGAGATTTACCGTTATGGTCGGACCTGACAGAATGGAATTGTAGCGGATGATCCGGAGGCCGGTACCAAGGAGTTTTTCAGCTCCTGGGCTCTTTTTATAATGATTGCGCTGCTGATGTTCGCCTTGTTCACAAGCTACATCCTTCAGCAAAGGAAGATACAGGCAGTGCACGAAACAGTTTTATCTATTTTTGCGGGTATGTCTCTCCGCTCATAGGCGAATTCGTGTAACACAATAGGTTCTCAGAGTTGAATTAGGCATGTTTGTTGGGTTGATTATACGACTCAGCCCCGATTCTCCCATCCAGGGCTTCGTCACCTTCGACTATCAGTTCTTCTTTAACCTTCTCCTCCCTCCCATTATCTTAGCCTCGGGCTACGAGCTTCATCAGGCGAATTTCTTCCGAAATATCGGGACGATTCTTACCTTCGCCTTCGCAGGAACATTCATTTCCGCCATAGTGCTTGGGCTGGTTCTATTTCTCTGGACGCGGATTCCGTTGGATGGTCTGAATATCTCTTTCGTCGAAGCCATCTCTGTTGGCGCTACATTGTCCGCGACCGACCCGGTGACAATTCTGGCCATTTTCAATCTCTACAAAGTTGAGCCTAAACTTTACACAGTCATATTCGGCGAGTCGATCCTTAACGATGCGATCGCAATTGTTTTGTTTGAGACCGCACAGAAGTATGCGGAAAGTGAAGCTGGGTCTTTAACCGTTCTCAACTTCTTCGAGGCTATTGGGCTTTTCTTGTTAGTCTTCTTCGGAAGTATGCTGGTCGGCGTGATTGTGGGGATTTTGACAGCTCTCGGATTAAAATATACTCACGTCCGCCGCCAGCCAAAAATCGAAAGTTGTTTGATCGTGCTTATCGCGTACGCAAGCTACTTCTTCTCAAACGGCGTCCTTCTCTCAGGTAAGTGACAAAAAGGAAAACTTTTTAAGGACGAGAGACTTACGTTGCTAGGGATTGTCTCTCTCCTATTCTGCGGCATAACCCTCAAACATTATGCCTACTACAACATGTCGCGTCGAACGCAGTTGACAACAAAATACCTCTTCCAAGTGATGGCACAACTGTCGGAGAACTTTATCTTCATTTATCTGGGTCTTGACCTTCTCGTTCAACGGGATTTGCAGTTTAAACCCCTTTTCGTCCTCGTGACCGTCTTCGGCATATGTATTGCTCGCTACCTTGCAGTGTTTCCATTGTCTAAAGCGATTAACTGGTTTATTCGATATCGGGCTCGCCGTCGGGGGATGGACGTGGCCGATGAGCTGCCGTTTGCGTATCAAGCAATGCTTTTCTGGGCGGGTCTTCGTGGAGCCGTGGGCGTTGCACTTGCGGCAGGCCTTAAAGGTGTTAATGCGCCGGCACTGCGTGCTACTGTTCTTGTTGTCGTGGTGTTAACCGTCATAATCTTCGGAGGCACGACGGCACGGATGCTGGAGATCCTCGGCATTCGAACTGGGGTGGTGGAAGAAATTGAATCTGACGATGAGTTTGATATCGAAGTTTCTAATGGGGGCACTTATTATAAACGCAATGATACCGGATTGGGATATACACCTCGTCGTGCAGACTCGAACATTCCTTTGGATGGAATGTCGCGGAGGGAGCCTGATCGAAACAACAGCTACTCCAGCGGTAACAACCGCCGCCCCAGCCCCCCTCCGCCGTCGGGATCTGGCAGGAGTCGAAACCACTCCAGGATTTATTCGAATGCATTTAGCCAGCGTGATGCACAGGCCGCGCGCGACCGCTCATCCACGGCCACACTCCTCGGAAATAATGCTGGAAGCCATAGCGGCAGCGGTAGCGAGGACGAGTTTGGTTTGAGGACCACAGGAAAGAGTCGGGCAGCAGATAGTGACCAACTGGATTCCTTTGATCTCGATGATCTTGATGAAGGGCACTCAGACGACGATTTACCTCCTGCGGCACCGACAAGGATGCGGCGGTCACCATCGCAGCCTCCTCAAACTCAAAATCTAGGGCCGTCGCAGGCGTCTCCAGCGAGTGCGTCTCCCTCTGGACGTGAAACAGGAATAAGTGCAAGGGAGGCTATTCGGGACCTCTTCTCAGGCGGTCCATCGGGGGATCACGTCGCATGGTTTAGACAGTTGGATGAGGATTATATTAAGCCCCGACTTCTGCTGGATCAGTCGAACCATAAGGGGCCTGGTGCTGTCTAGATGGTGTTATCTTCCTCTCTCTCCCCACCTCTCTTTTTTTTTTTTTTGCTGTTCTTTCACCCGTATGTGTGTATACATATAATCCCATTTATTTGAATTTTTGCTCTTCTCCCTCCCTTCCTATTAACTGCCTACACCAAAGCAACTATTGGATTGCCTTGGCTCCCTTATCTTGTAATGCTGCTCTGACCCAATTTTTCCGAGGGGGGCGGGGGTGATAGTGTTATGGTCACTTCATTGTTAACGTACATGTTACTGATACCTACTAGTAGATTGAAGGGTACGCAGATTGAAGGCATGTATATTCTGGGTAGGGAATGATATTGGCTAATCGGGAAGCCCCTGAGTTGGGGCTGTATACCCCGCATTGAAAGCCAGGTTCGCTTCGAGATCGGAATCAATAAATAATAACTGAACGAGGGATTTTTGGGAGCAACCAGGGCGAAGATTATCGCTAGATTGCGTTTGAAGACTTCCTCGTATCTTTTCTGATAAGGTCAAGACTGCCTAAGGGAGAGAGCTTCCCCTTTGGGCAATACTTACGCCTGCCTGTCATTCCGTCGTCTTTTCTCTCTTTCTCCTCACTTTCTCCTCATCTCCAACCTGCCGAGCCAAGGAACTAATGTGCGCCACGGCTTCTTATCATGATACCATCCTCGCACTATTGGACGCTCCAACTTCTTGACACAGATAACAGAGTGCTTCATTGATCCACTGCGGAAGGACGATCTTGTGGAACACGGTGAACAAAGTTCCTCGGGATACAGGGTGTGAACAGTTCGAAGGCTTACCATCCATGTCGGATAAGCTCATCTGGGGCTGATACCCGACTGGGATGATAGGCCTATCGCGTCTGAGGTTGCTCGTTGAACGTGATCAAAGCATAATCTGGCCGTTAAGAACTCATATAACTGCTTTTATCCATCCCTGATGGGTTTCAAGAAGGGTTTTACATTCTGCTCCAGGGGCTAAGTATCTCAGACAACCCTAACGTTAACGGTCATGACAAAAAAGCTTGGGGAGTCGATTGCAGCTGTCAGCGACGATGTTCCTGTCGCGGCGGGAGACGCTCAATTGCTGGGTATTAAGGATTTTCCCTTCTTTCCTTGTTCCTTTTCAGGGTTCGTGGTGGAGATAATTAGCTAATATGAGCAGCAACCCTGGGTTACAAGCAGGAGCTGCGGAGGCATTATTCGACGGTGCAGGTATTTGCTATCGCCTTTAGTATCATGGGCCTGTTGCCGTCCATCGCATCCACCCTTGCGTTTTCGATACCAGCGGGCCCAGTTGGCATGGTTTGGGTATTTTGAAAACTCACCTTCTATATGCAGTTGTCGTAAGAATCTTCACTAACGTTGGGTAGGGTAAGGCATTTCGAAATATCATTGCACTATGAGTCATAAAAGTTGACCAGCACCCATAGGATGGCTAGTTGCGAGTGTGTTCATCTTCATTGTTGGATTGGCCATGGTGAGCATGGCACTGACTTCCTTCGCTTTTACTCGTTGCTGACCCTCAATCCTGTAAAAGGCCGATCTCGCATCTGCGATGCCCACTGCTGGCGGTCTTTACTTCTGGACTCACTATTTTAGCGACGAGAAATGGAAAGCTCCCTTGAGTTTCGTGGTTGGATATAGCAATACTATCGGTCTCATTGGAGGGGTTTGCTCAATCGATTGTAGGTATTGTTATTCTGTGTATTCATTGGCTATTACGACTGACAGAACACCAAGACGGATTTGCTACCATGCTTCTTGCCATTGTTTCGATTGCCCGTGATGGGGAATGGACCGCCTCTCGCCCTGTAGTTTATGGCACCTACGCAGCCTGCGTAGTTACCCATGGATTGATCGCCACATTCTTTGCCCGCGTGATGCCAAAGATTCAGTCTGCTTGCATCGTAACAAATATCGGCCTCGTGATTGCTACTGTCCTTGCGTTGCCGATTGGAAAAGCAGTGAATGGAGGGACGATTAACTCTGGCTCGTATGTCTTTGGGCATGCGGAGAACCTCACCACCTGGCCTACGGGATGGGCATTTATAATTGCATGGCTGTCTCCTATTTGGACAATTGGTGCTTTCGACTCGTGTGTGCACATGAGCGAGGAAGCCACCAATGCTGCCCGTGCTGTACCCTTGGGTATCCTCTGGTCTTCTGGACTATGTGGGATCCTAGGTTTCTTTTCTCTTACTGTCATTGCGGCAGTTATGGACACCGATCTGACAGCCTTGATGGGCACTAAATTTGGCCAACCAATGGCTCAGGTAAGCACTCTTGTTGTTTGAGAACTGAGTTAGTGGTTTTAGCAATGCTTACCGCGCATCTATAGATTTACTATGACTGTCTCGGTAAACCTGGCGCCCTTGGTTTTATGATAGTGGTAGCAATGGTACAATATTTCATGGGGTTGAGTTTGGTATGTATCTCGCATGCTATCGCTAAGCCACCACTGATTTGGTGTCTACGTATAGGTCGTTGCCGCATCTCGACAAAGCTGGGCGTTCTCTCGAGATGGTGCACTCCCTTTCTCATCTTTCTTCCGACACGTCAGCAAACGTATCCGCTTCCAACCCGTCCGCATGATCTGGGGAGTCGTAGTAGCCGCTGTTATAATCGGCCTCCTCTGTCTCATCAACGCTGCCGCCGCCAACGCTTTGTTTTCCCTGGCAGTAGCTGGAAATGATGTGGCTTGGATGGTTCCTATTCTCTGTCGACTCGTCTGGGGCCAAGATCGCTTTCACCCTGGTGTATTCTACACGGGCCGCTTCAGCAAGCCCATCGCCATCACCGCCATCGTGTATTTGATTTTTGCAATCATTCTATGCATGTTTCCAACTTTGGGACCTGGCCCAACCGGTACGAACCCCTGCCTGAGTCCATGACACCTCCATATTTCGTTAGTTTCCCTGTGCACTGACTGGTCGCTTTTTGCTAGCCGAGGATATGAATTACACTGTGGTCATCAACAGTGCCCTTTGGGGAGGTGCGCTGCTGTACTATCTTCTCTACGCACGCAAGACATACAAGGGGCCCCTGACTACGATGGGATCTTCTAGCTCGTCCGAGACGAATCTAGGAAGGGTTGATGGAGAGAAAGTGGAAAAGTAGAGGGAACATGTAGCCTGGCAATTCGTAGCTCTTGGAGGGTTGTGGGTTTATTTCCCCCGTTTCTACCCTTTTCTACCCTTATTTTACTGTCATCTGCGTGATTCTACTTCTTCTGCATGCTGCAAGCTGGTGGCGCTCTCGCTTTAGTTCTGTTTCAATATTTAGTCTGAATAATTGTACTTCCTTTCATTAATAATTAAGAGACACAAACTCCCATCAGTGCCGTCGAGCTGATGATATTCACATCTTTTCTTGATGGTCTACCCAAAAGTTCAGGCGTTTGGGAGACGAAGGGTTAAAATTCAAACCGAGCCATATAAATAGTCCTTACTGTGGAATATCCAGGACATATCGACCAGCAATTTTGCCTTGTTCTAAAATTTCAACCCACGTCTTAGCATTGACCTAACATTACCCTTTGACCCAAAGAGGCTAGGAATAACTCACCCATTAGTTCGAAGATGTGCGGCAAATCCTTCAAGGGAGCTGTCTTGAAAGGCGCTTTAATTAATCCACGGGAGAAGAAGTCCAAAGCCTCCACACCGTCTTGTCGGGTACCAACATAGCTACCCTTGATGTTGACCATACGAACGACGGTATTAAACACCGGAGCTTTCACGTACGCGCCTGCAGGAAGACCAATGCAGACGACGGAGCCATGTGAGCGGACGTACTCAGTGGCCTGCTCGAATGGCTTCTCGGCAACGGCGAGGAGGAGGACGGCGTGGGCCCCTAGGCCACCTGGGGTGGCGGCCTTGACATCTTCGACGACATTTTTCGATTTGGTGAAGTCGACATACGCCTGGAGGCTTTTGTTAGCGATAATGGTTGAGAGAGGGCCAGGAAGGGAGCCACGGGCGTAGGAATAGGAATCGAACTTGGAATGAATTTAATGTAGGATAAGATACTTACTTCGGCCCCAAGAGATTCACACATGGCTTTTTTCTCGTCTCCGCCGTCAATGGCGACAACACGAAGACCCATAGCCTTTGCATATTGCGTTGCTAGTGATCCTAAGCCACCGCCAGCACCGACAATGGCAACTGTTTGACCTGGATGGACACCAGACTCCTTCAAGCCCTTGTAAACCGTGATTCCGGCACAGAGGATTGGAGCAGTCGCGTCGAGAGGGACATTCTTCGGGATCTTAGAGGCCAGCGCAGCATTGGCAACGGCGTACTGCTGGAATGTGCCATCTACAGTGTATCCGGACAGTGAGGCATTAGGGCAAAGGGATTCATCGGCCTTCATGCAAAATTCACAAGACAGACAGGTTCCATTAATCCACTTAATTCCAGCATGGTCACCAATTTCAAAATCCTTAACCAGGTCGCCCTTGGCCACCACCACACCGGCTCCCTCGTGGCCACCTACCAAGGGGAACTTGACGGGGAGTGGCCAGTCACCTTTCATGGCATGTAGATCCGTATGGCAGACACCGGTGTAGCGGACCTTGACCAGAATTTCATCTGGCCCGGGCTTTTGTACCGGGATCTGCTTGTACACCGGGGGGCCGCCCTTTTTCTCGACCACCTGGGCCCATTGCTTATCAGGGATGGTCATGTTTTCAGTATGGTTTGGCGGGGAGACTGTGGTGCTAGTGGTGCTGTATTGGAGGAAGGGTGAAGGGAAAGACCTCTGGTATAGAGCTGGGGTGTGTTGGGGAGCCCTTCTGCTGCACAGATATGTGAGATCCGCTAGGTAAACGGCTGGAAGACTCTTGGGGGCTTTTATACGGCTCATACAATCCCAAGGACTAAGGGAAAGAGGTCCGACCAAGTCCGAGTGGCACAATTTCCAGAAGGGATGCGAGGTGGTTCCACCTCGCAGGATCAGTCAAGCTTGAAAAGAGAAATTAAAAGTTGTGTATTAGCAGAAAGGTCTCTCGTTTAGCATAAGTATGCTATTACTGGAGGAACAACCCCTGCCTCTGCATTGCGCAAGCCCAAAAACTGCTCTTTGATGACGGTACCAGTAACGAGTAGAAGACGTCACCACCGGCTCAAGCGCCCGCCACGTATTCCGGGAGTGAAGTACCTAGCATAATTCCAGGTACTTTGAGGGATACAAGGTTGTCTAATACCAATTGGTTTCCATCAATTTGGACCTCCCTGGTGACGGGTATGGATTCATATCTCCCTTCATATGGCCGTGGATATGGCCGTGGATATTGATAACAAGGTCAAGACCGTTCCGGTTGGGGTAAGTATGATCCTGTGGCTTGCTTGGCTTATATGTGAATATATGAGTGTATATCTAGCAGTCAGCCAGTGGACGGTATTAGAGATCTCATCTCGTGAGGCATGGCCTAGATGCTTGAGATGGTCTGATATACCTGCGAGTGTGGGACGATGATCTACCGGGATACGACTCCAAATTGGTGGAGGATCGGAGAGGGAACCCATGCCGCTTCTGGAAAATTCTGCCCCAGGCAACGATTCTGTGTCAAAAGATCCATTATTTCACTTCCGGATGTCCGCTCATCACCACTTGGAAGTACGAGCATGGGAGGAGAGAGAGGGAAAAAAGAACATTCGATTCTCTCCCAATTACTACCTGATGGGCAACCTCAAGGGAATTATCCAAAGAGGGTTTCATCATTTCCGCGGCTGTCTAGTATACATTAACCTCAAAAGACGCGGAATCCGATACGTCAACAATTGTTGACAAGCGCGTGCGGAGTGAATCACTCAAGGGGCTTGGGATCTGGGATGAGTGCAGCACGTGCTCTAGATATGATTTCAAGATTCACTGAAGTAAAAATCCACCTGGCCATTCCCAGGCTCAAGAAGTGAATTACAACTGTCCTTCAGGGCGGGGCTGAATGATGGTAAGGAGATATTTATGTATCCTCTCTGGTTGCAATATGTATCCCAACAAACGCAGACAGTTTGCCATACCAAATGTGCGGCTGTGTTTTCCCCTCGCCTCTTAGGCTGGGCGCGGATGGAGGTCATCTGTCTTCCATGCGTGAATCAAGCCCGGCACACAGGATACGAGCCATTTTTTCTCAGTAAAGAAACATGGTCTGAATGGTCATGAAAAGGATGCGAACCTGAGCAAATACTCGATTGTACAGAAAAGTCCTTATTGATACCAAATCTACTTACAGGGAAGATCTTCATGATGGGATGGTGCGTGCTGTTGTATCTGGGATGCCGTATCCTTGCGGCTTCCTTACAGATTTTGTTCTCAGACCATGCGCGAAAGGGGCTATTGCCACGGAACCCATACTGATGGGGACGTGTTCAATTTGAGAGGGAAAAAATTGTGATCAAATCGATTCCCACGAAGTAAATACTGGATATAGAAAGAAATTATAAGATCCTGGGTTGTTTGCCCCGTAATCAGGAAACAATTTTAAGGAGGATGGAGACAAATAAAAATTGAAAACTCAGGATCTGTCCTTTGAATTTTCTCTCCCATGTCCTTTATTATTAAACAAAGGCACAAACTTCAGTGGAACCCCACGGCCCTTCTGGAACTGGTGTTAGTCGTCCAAGATGGAAGGGGATTTTAAATATCATTTCACCTCCCCAGCTCCAGGTTTCAAGCGGGATGGGGTCAATTCCATCCACGGGAGCTTCTCAAGAGGTGTCTATCCTAATATGGTTTTGTAGGAGGAGGGCAATTGAGAGGGTAATCATGATACTCATTGCGCTGCTCTCTTGGAAGAAAAAGCGACCGTCCAGTATTATTAACACCATTGTTTGGGATTCGATTGCGAAACGGCGTCCCGATCTGAAGGGCTGGAGATGTATTTCTTGACATGAGCGGGAGTCGTTACGCGTTTGTGACACTGGCCAGCCATCTCCGCCATGGCACAGGGGTGAATCATTTCCTCCCCAGGCAGCAAATTAGAACTGGATGGGGAGAAGAGGCTCTTGCCAATCTAACCTATAAGGAAATACTACTCCAGGACTCCTTATGGGAAATAATCAGAATTAAAGGTACACATGTCTCCTTGTAAGACCCCAGTTAATATGATCTTGGGAGAGGTGTTCAGCCCAGAGAAGCACGAGCCCATCAACACCAATCATAATGGGAGGGCCGATGAAGTAAGTAATGTAAGTAATAGTAATACAAATACCGTCACAAAGCGTGTTCGGATCGCCAACAAGCAGAAAGGGAAAAAAAAGAATGAGACGAAAGAAGAAGTGGAAGAAAAGTTGGGCAAAGGGGCAGAGCAGGTGTCGTCGTTGGAGGAGCAGGAGGGAAAAAATACTGGAACCATCGCCATCACCACCTCCTCCTCCATCACCATCACCATCACCATCAACCCAAACTCTCCCTTCTTCCCCATCCCCTTCTCCATTCACTTCCCCATCGGCATCGGCATCACCAGCAATCAGCATCAGCATCGCTGCCATTTCGGCCTTTTCCATCTCAATCTCCTATCTCCACTTGGCTTGTCCTGTCCTTTTCAGGTTCCATTATTATCCACCCTCCTCAGAACTCCTAATACTCCACCAGCCAACCCAGAATTGTTCTCTAACTTGGTAGACTTTGTACGGCTTGGGTGGTTTGGCTGAGTTCTTGTCGCATTCTCTCCGAATACGCCTGACCCGCGAGGATTTGTTGGTTCACCACCTGAGCAAATATTAGAGCCAAAACCTCCAAAGAAGATTCCTGGCAAACCCGGTAAGGCAATCTCCCCTTCCACCTCACTTATTTCTTCTTTCATCCCATCCACCTTTCCCATCTCGCTCTGCAATATGTTAAAATTCATTATTGATTAGCCCCTCCCACCCTGCTCTTCTTCATTATTCGCCTGCCCAGGGTTAATTTCTTAAGCAGATAGCTCTGCAGCTGCACCTGACAGACGCGTGATCTCTCCCTTCGAGATTGTCTTTGGTATTCCGCGCATGGGCGCCCGTCGTCCATCGTGACGGCTTACGCCCAACTGACATTATCCCTCTCAATATATTCATCTCGCCAAACCCTGTTACGAGCGTCTTCGATCGTCCGTCGCCGCGTTCCCGGCACACGCGGCCAATATGACGGGGGCTCCGCCGTATAACCCTCAGTCCCCAACCCAACAGTCTCGCTATCCTGCCTACTCTCCTCCGAATAAGAACCGTTCTTATTATCCTAACAATGAACAATACCAGCAACGTCCTCCTCAAACACCCCCTGCGTACCCAGCCCAGCCCACCTTGTCGCGGAGCCCTCATTATTCCCACGCGCCCTCTCCACTCCCGGCTCCTCTTCCTCCATTGAATGGAAGTGCACCGCCGACACATCCATCTGATCCGTCGTCACAATACCAGGCACATTCATCCTCAGGAAATCCTCAGTTCCCTCTACCGCGACCTTATTCTGGGCCTGTTCTGCCCGGAAATGGCGCATCCCCTTACGGTCACTCTACCCCATCTCACGCACACCCATCAGGTCGGCCAGAGACCCACACGCAGGGTTCCCCGAAGAAAGAAGCGGAATCTCCTTTTCCCATAGGTGGCCCTAGTGTTGCTGCATATCCCTCAAATATGATGCGAGAACCAAGGCCTGCCTCTCCACCCAAAGAAACCGTAAGTCTCCTTCCCATTCCAGGCATCCTGTATTGGATGCGTCGATTCTTGAATATGTTTCTCACTCTCTATTTTCTTTAACCTTGCAGAAACCTTCTCGAGCTGCCGACCCCATGTCGTTTGCCAGCATTCTTTCAGGCCCAGCTGAGGAACGCTCACCTCCCAAGAGACTCTCTCCAGCACCTGGAGCAGCATCGGGCCCTTCGGCTCCCGCATCAACTGTTGCGACAAGCCTCAGCCCTCCCCCATCGGCACCTATCGCTAACAGCCAGTCGAAGGCTAAGGAGCTAGAATCCGCTCCTCCTACTCTGAAATCGGAAAAGAGACCCAGTTCGGAGAGACGCCGGCGGAATGCCGAGAAGGAAAACAAAGTAGCTGAACTGCCCGCCACTGCAGCAAATGGTGTCTCGGAGCCCAACAAGAACCACCGTGCTTCCAGTTCTCGGAGGACGTTGTCCGAGCGAGACACCGAGGCTATAAACAAGATTATGAACGAAATAGACAATGCAGACAAAAGTGATGTTGAGGCCCCGGGGTTTGAGAAAGAACGCGAACGTTATATCTCGAGGGGTAAGAAGCGAGCTTTGGACGCTGAAAGGATAGAGGGTATTAGACGCAAGGTAGGAAGTGAACTTCTTGAATTCAAAATATCAACGCTGACATAACTCCAGCGCCGCCGCCACGATTTCCTTGTCAAGCTCGGGAAAACATTCGAAAAAAATGCCTCCGCTGGCATGGACCGATTTAGAATCGCAAATGAATCCTCAGTGATCTCCGAGGTTCAAGCGAAGGAAATACAAGATGAGAAGGAGCGCAAGAAGGACATGCAGCGGAAGCGGAGACGGGAAAACACCGTGCGTATGGAAATGCAAAAGAAGCTCGAAGCGGAACTCAAAGCGAATGAGGCGCAAGATTCTGCTGAAAAGGCCAAATTTCTGCGTGAAGCCGAAAGAGCACAGAGGAAGATCAAGACCACGAAGAGGGCTCTTGAGGGGGTCACTGCCCCCGAGGAGATCGGTGAGATCACTCCTTTGGCTCCTAACCTTGAAGGCGGCACGACAAGTTCCTTCCATATTGGTCGGAGTTCCCCATCGAGGCGCAAGTCTGGGCGTGGCGGCCCTGTTACGCGGCCCAAGAAATCTAAAGAGCAGAAACAAGCTGAAAAAGATGCCGCGGAGGCCGCTTATGCCGCTATGGAAAACGATGAACCCTTGCCCATTGCGCCCAAGGAGGATCCTCGGAAGGAATCTCTCAAAAAAGAGGCCAAAGGAAGCCGTTCCAAGGAGGCAACTCCTACACCCCACTCTGCCTATGAGACAAAGGGTTACAATCAAATCTACGAACAGATCTGGAGGGATATTGCTCGCAAAGATATTCCCAAGGTATATCGCATTAAGACCCTCTCTTTGAGCACACGCCAGGAGAATCTACGAAAAACGGCTCAACTCGCCAGCAAACAGTCACGCAAATGGCAAGAGCGCACTAACAAGAGTATGAAAGATACTCAAGCACGTGCAAAACGAACAATGCGCGAGATGATGTCCTTCTGGAAACGAAACGAGCGTGAAGAACGTGATCTGCGTCGTCTTGCTGAGAAGCAGGAAATCGAATCAGCCAAAAAGGCGGAAGCCGAACGTGAGGCGAACCGCCAGAAGCGCAAACTCAATTTCCTGATTTCGCAGACCGAACTATACTCCCACTTTATCGGGCGGAAAATCAAAGGTGCAGGGGGTGATTCCTCTGGGGATACTGCTGTTGATGCTACCGACGGATCGGCCGGGGCTCAGCACAATAATGCCAACCTCCCCTCAGATTCTGGCAATGCAGGACCTAAAGTTACTAATTTCGAGGACCTGGATTTCGATGCAGAGGACGATACGGCTTTGCGGCAAGCCGCTATGGCCAATGCCCAAAACGCTGTCCAGCAAGCCCAGGAGAGAGCTCGTGCTTTCAATTCCGACCAAGACCCGATGGCTGCCCTAGATGAGGGTGAATTGAACTTCCAAAACCCCACCAGCTTCGGTGATATCGAAATTTCACAGCCCTCGATGCTCACCGCGAAGCTGAAGGAATACCAGCTGAAAGGTCTAAATTGGCTTGTCAACCTTTACGAGCAAGGTATCAACGGTATTCTAGCCGACGAGATGGGTCTCGGAAAAACTATCCAATCCATTTCAGTAATGGCTTATCTGGCGGAAGTGCACAATATCTGGGGTCCCTTCTTGGTCATTGCTCCTGCCTCAACCCTCCACAACTGGCAGCAGGAAATCACCAGGTTTGTTCCGGACATCAAAGTCCTACCTTACTGGGGATCAGCCAAGGACCGCAAGATTCTTCGCAAATTCTGGGACCGCAAACACATCACTTACACAAAAGAATCCGAGTTCCACGTGCTAGTAACCTCGTACCAGCTTGTGGTTCTCGACGCGCAGTACTTCCAGAAGGTCAAATGGCAGTATATGATCCTGGATGAAGCTCAAGCTATTAAATCTTCACAAAGTTCACGTTGGAAAAACCTGCTCGGATTTTCTTGTCGTAATCGCCTCCTTCTCACCGGTACTCCCATCCAGAACAACATGCAAGAACTATGGGCCTTGCTCCACTTCATCATGCCAACGCTATTCGACTCCCATGATGAGTTTAGTGAGTGGTTCTCAAAAGATATCGAGTCTCACGCTCAGAGCAACACGAAGCTCAATGAGGACCAGCTTAAGCGTCTACATATGATCCTCAAACCATTCATGTTGCGACGTGTCAAGAAACATGTACAACAGGAACTTGGCGATAAGGTCGAGAAAGACGTTTTCTGTGATCTTACCTACCGCCAACGAGCTTATTACGCCAACCTGAGAAACCGCGTTAGCATTATGGATCTCATTGAGAAGGCTGCGGTGGGAGATGAAACTGATAGTACCACTTTGATGAACTTGGTCATGCAGTTCCGTAAGGTGTGTAATCACCCGGATCTTTTTGAGCGGGCAGAGACGAAGTCTCCATTTTCTGTTGCACACTTCGCCGAAACTGCCTCGTTTGTCAGAGAAGGCCAAAATGTCGATGTGGGTTACTCAACACGCAATTTAATCGAATATCCTTTGCCACAGCTTTTGTGCAGCTCTGCTGGCCGTGTCAATATGCCTGGGCCTAGCAATGCTCAGGCTGGTTTCCGTGCCAAGTACCTGGGTCACATGATGAACATATTCACTCCGGAAAACATCAAACAGAGCGTTAAGGACGATGGTACATTTTCTTTCCTTCGATTTGTAGACACGTCTATTGGTGAGGCCTCCGAGCAGTCGCACCTTGGGGTTTTCGAGCGAGCTCTTCGCCGTCGCGGAGAGGCCAATAGATTATCTCGCCTCAGAGTCGTTTACGATATTGATGACGATACTGAGGCTCTGGCTTCCGCTCTTCCTCATTCCTTATTCAATATTGTCCAGCGCAACGATAATCGTGCCGTTCATGATATAACGACCGAGGGATACATGCATGAGCTCATGACTGTATCTCAGACCGTTTTTGAGCGTGAGTCCCTTGGAGTCATCGAACCTTGTGCTAGCCCTGCAGCATCAGCACCCCCGATTTCTCTTGTATGCTCCAACCAGACAGCCTCGAAGGAGATCACGGATAGTTTGTTCAATGTCCCTATTCGACACGCCCTCCTCAGCTCTCCTTCAAAACTTATGGAGCAGCAAATCCTCGAGAAGAAACTAGACTCTGCACCTTACTCTCTTTCACCAATGCTGCCTAGGCCCATATCTACCAAGGGACGATACACACACATCGAAGTTCCCTCTATGCGAAGATTCGTTACGGATTCTGGCAAGCTTGCTAAACTGGATGAACTTTTGCGGGAGCTCAAGGCTGGCGGTCACCGTGTACTTCTGTATTTCCAGATGACTCGCATGATTGATCTGATGGAAGAGTATTTGACCTACCGCAATTACAAGTACTGCCGTCTCGACGGAAGCACGAAATTGGAGGATCGCCGCGACACAGTTGCAGATTTCCAGCAACGTCCCGAAATATTTGTGTTCCTATTGTCGACTCGTGCTGGTGGTCTTGGGATTAACTTAACAGCTGCAGACACTGTAATCTTTTACGACTCTGACTGGAACCCAACTATTGACTCGCAAGCTATGGACCGTGCCCACCGTCTTGGCCAGACTCGGCAGGTTACAGTATACCGTCTCATCACTCGGGGTACAATTGAGGAACGTATCCGCAAGCGAGCCCTCCAAAAAGAAGAGGTGCAAAGAGTTGTCATTTCCGGAGGCGCTGCCGGTGGTGTCGATTTTAACACTCGCAGCCGTGAAAGTAGGACTAAAGATATTGCGATGTGGCTGGCCGATGACGAACAGGCAGAGCTTATCGAGCAGAAGGAGAAGGAAGCTTTGGATCGTGGCGAATCTTTCGGTACAAACAAAGGTGGAAAGAAAGCAGCTCAGAAAAGAAAGAGGGATATCACGTTGGATGATATGTATCATGAAGGTATGTTCTTATTCGTGACTCCTGCTTTTTGTTGTGGGAATTTCAAAGTCTAATTATCATCTACAGGCGAAGGAAACTTCGACGATGCCAGCGCTAAACCATCAGGCGCTGCGACCCCAGTGTCGACTGCAGAGAACGTGGGAACCCCTTCAGCCACTCCAATCCCAAAGCGTGGCCGTGGACGATCCGGAAAGGGGTCTTCTAAAAGAGCCAAAACAACTAAGGAGCGACTACGTCTTATAGATGGTGATGGAGGATTGGATTAACCCAACTAGACATTTTGCGTAATATCATCCGCACGAGTGAATGGCATGGTGGCGTTCCGTGGTTTTTTTTTCATGTGCACCTTCCTACTCTATTTTCCCTACCTCTTTTTACATCCTTACTTATTCTCCCCTTTTACGGGACTGTTTTTTATTTTACCCTTACTTTACACTTTTATTCTTTTTTTTTATTCCTGCTCTAATGGGCATTTTCATACTTGCCTTGTATTAACATTGTTTTCGATACCGAAAAAGCGAGGAAGTGTCATTGAAGATGGCGAACTTGGATGCCATGAAAAAGGGAGACTCGAGGGAAAGCAAGGAGCAAGATGATGGAGACTGATGGTCGAATAGACATGTGTATACATGCATGTACTCATCTACTTTTGAGTGTTCTTGAATTGATATATTGAGTTTCGACGGTTATGGCGATCTGCTGCCCATGGGAGATATGTTTGTTGTCAATGCGTGAATGGGATGGATGGATGCTGAATGATGGTTTTTGTACACCCAGACACTACCATATGCCTTGACCACAGGTTAGACAACTTAGACAAGATGGCCACCACCCCGGGGTTGGCTTGTTTTGTTTTCCAACACCTTTGCCACTGATAATTTAATTTTCTCTTCCCCTCTTGTCCATCTATATGCTACACTGGCAGTCACAGCTTCTCCGTGTTATTTACTTCCAGGTGATCAATATTAAAAAAAAGTTTGACTAGGTTTTGAGGCTATTTCCCTGATTTCCTTTTTTTTGGGAGACTGTCCTGACATGGAAATATTCCACAAGAGAGTAAAAAGTCTCCTCCTGACTGGGACCTCGGTGCCAAAACGGAGCCCGGTAAGAAATGCCAGGAAGCGTTAGCCTCGGTCAGCGGTCTCTCACCCGTATCCCGGTTACCATCTGGCCCGGGACCACTCCTTCTTTTTGGTGAAAACCGCATCCTCTGTCCTCAGATGGAAGGTTTTCAATGCTGCAGCGGCTGAATCTGCATGTGTTGCATGTGTGAGTTCTAATATTCACCAAGAGACAATCTCACGTAAGTGACTGAGTTGTAGTTAACTATTTCTTATTATTATTCACACCGTTGCTTCTAGAACCAGATTCCCGGCACAGCCCAATACATGTGTGAAGGGTAACTCCGCTGCAGGAAAAATCCTGATGTAGTTAGCCCCATCTTGTGGTCCCGAAAGTTACAGTTAATGGTATCACTTCCCCCGGTCAGCCAATGATATCTCCCACAATCGTCAGCCGAAACGTCTCCGAGTGGCCGCCGACGGATGACCTAAGCGGGCTAGCCACAGAAGGCAAGCGCCCCTCACTGCAGCGGAACAAGGATCCATTATTCCGTGCCCCGGAGTCACAGTGTTGGAGAAAATTACTAAAAGTCAAACCCATCGTGGACTCGAGTATATCTCTCCCCATTCCCCCCCTTCTCGATCGCTGCCCCTTCCACCCGCCTTTTTCCAACCCACACCCCGCTATTCATTCGGCCCCCCATTGCATATTGAGAAACTACTGATCACGCCTGCCGCAATGGAGTCCCTTCTCCAGCAATCCCGGGCTATGTGTCCGTTTCTCAAGCGCAGCTCGCCATCCACTCTACGTACTCTCGCAACAGCCACCCGCCCCAGCATTAGTCCCGGCGGTGGTACCATGTCCAATCTGCAGGTCATCGCTCGCCGCTGCCCTGTAATGAGCAAGGCCCTCGCCGTCCAGAGTGCTCGCATGGCCGCTGCCAAGCGATTCACCTCTTGTGCGGCTGGTGTGGCGGGGATGGGTAATAAACCTTTCCGTGCCCCTCCGAGCAAGAGAGCGCTGCACTCGACCAGCGGCAATGGCGCCAACATGAACCCTGAGTTTTTCAAGGAAACCCAGCGAGGTACGTAGTTTGGTTTCCTGGCCCCATGGGCTTTACTGGTTTTGCTGAAGTTTGACTGACTCCTCTAGTTCATCCGGGCTTTCCTCGGGCTGCCAGTCCCCCTGGTAAATCGAAGACCGCAGCGGTTTCCAGCCCTCGCCCCCACGCTCCCGCGGCTGCGCCATTCGACTACAATGGCTTTTACAACAAGGAATTGCGAAAGAAACACGATGACAAATCGTACCGCTACTTCAACAATATCAACCGTCTTGCACAGGAATTCCCTCGCGCCCATACAGCATCCCAGGAGGAGCGAGTGACAGTGTGGTGCTCGAACGACTACCTTGGAATGGGCCGCAATCCTGAGGTTCTGGCCGCCATGCATCAGACTTTAGATACCTACGGAGCTGGTGCGGGTGGAACTCGTAATATTTCTGGGCATAACCAGCACGCGGTCTCGCTGGAGAATACGTTGGCAAAAGTCCATGGTAAGGAAGCAGCACTGGTCTTCAGTTCTTGCTTTGTGGCCAATGATGCAACCCTGGCTACTTTGGGTAGCAAGATGCCAGACTGCGTCATCCTATCCGACAGTCTGAATCACGCCTCGATGATCCAAGGCATCCGTCATTCCGGTGCCAAGAAGATGGTCTTCAAGCACAATGATTTGATTGATCTTGAGACCAAGCTGGCGTCCTTGCCTCTGAACACCCCCAAGATTATTGCATTTGAATCCGTATATAGTATGTGTGGCTCCATTGCTCCGATCGAGAAGATCTGCGATCTTGCCGATAAGTACGGTGCTATCACTTTCTTGGACGAAGTCCATGCTGTGGGTATGTACGGCCCCCACGGTGCGGGTGTTGCGGAGCATCTCGACTACGACATCTATGCATCTCAGGATACACCCAACCCTTGCAGCACCAAGGGCACCGTGATGGACCGAATTGACATCATCACGGGCACTTTGGGCAAGGCGTATGGATGTGTTGGCGGCTATATCGCAGGTTCTGCGGCTATGGTCGACACAATCCGCTCCCTTGCCCCCGGATTTATTTTCACCACCTCTCTCCCGCCAGCCACAATGGCGGGCGCAGACGCTGCAATTAAATACCAGGCTCGGCACCAACAGGACCGTGTCCTGCAACAATTGCACACTCGTCTTGTCAAGCAGGCATTCAACGAACTGGACATTCCAGTGATCCCTAACCCTTCGCATATTGTTCCCCTTTTGGTTGGTGATGCGGAAGTCGCCAAGAAGGCCTCCGATAAACTTCTCGAAGAGCACGGAATTTACGTCCAAGCCATCAACTACCCGACTGTCCCGCGCGGCGAGGAGCGCCTTCGTATCACACCCACCCCTGGACACGTCAAGGAGCACCGCGATCATCTAGTCCAGGCGGTCCAAGCTGTCTGGAACGACCTGGGAATCAAGCGTGCAAGCGATTGGAGAGCACAAGGTGGCTTTGTCGGTGTCGGTGTAGAAGATGCCGAGAGCAAGAACCAGCCGATGTGGACCAACGCGCAGCTGGGCTTGCAGACAACCGACAGTCTTGAAGCTGCTGTGGAACGTGAGTTCAAGAATCCCGTTTCGGTCCCCTCTCGCCAGCAGGCCGCCCACCCCATCGTTCATCCTGCACCTGCTTCCGCCCAGGTGGGGGTTGCCGCTTGAAACTTGCGGGTTTCCCCTGCGGCGATAAATGTGGGAGTGAGTTATATATAGCCTCCCCGTCCGCTCGTTAGAATAGCCAGAATAGCCTCGTGCGATTTTGTCTTCACAGTTTGATAGCCCACCTCTGGAGCTAGCTTGTGACTTAATTATTTCAGTCAATGTCATTGTCATTTGACTGTACCATTAACTTGCGATGGATATTATGATACAGATAGGAACCGGCCTGTCATTACCGGATTTTGGGTTCTCCCAATCATAATTAAATGATTATCCGTCCATCAAACATTTCTATTGCCCTTGTCTTCTAGTTGTATATGTAGCCAGTATGGATGCCGTGTACTCGTATTCATGGTACTGTAAATGTTAAATTTTTCCTTCTCAAAAAGAACGTAATTTTTACAGTTCACCCAACAATACTACTACTAGTAAGTACTAGTAGTGGTATGTTTGCACAAGAAATACTAAAATAATAGTCCGAACACCACGCCGATTGCAACCACACAGGAAGGGCTCTCCTTCTTCAGACTTGGGGTGATAAAGACAACCTTTAGCGTAACAAAGGAATAGATATCAAATATAAGATCACATAGCTTTTCAAGAAAAGATTTAAAAAAAAAAAATTAGGGGAAATCATCACCGCCTACCACCACGA
This sequence comes from Aspergillus biplanus, assembly GCA_027569045.1. Taxonomy (NCBI): domain Eukaryota; kingdom Fungi; phylum Ascomycota; class Eurotiomycetes; order Eurotiales; family Aspergillaceae; genus Aspergillus; species Aspergillus biplanus. Next base: position 263,868 of record JAPDEJ010000050.1, read on the forward strand.
CTAACCCTGGGGAACTCGAGTGGAAGCTTCAATCTCGCAATGCGGTGTGTGGCCGCAGAAGCCTTATTCTTAATGCCCCATTTGGTGAGCTCAGACTCCCTGGGCTTGTCAACCCGACATCCCAATTCCCGGAAATACGCCGTGATACCAGCCGGGTCCAGGCGGAGATCATCGCGCAGATCCGCGATATTGGTGGCCAACTCATTTGGCGTATTTCCACCGTACGTGGCCGCCGCACCTTCCCCGGACGGTTGTGGGGGGATATGCAGGGACAGGGCACATATGGTGGTGTGAAGGAAGGTGATATCGTGTTTGGAGAGGTAGGAGCCATTGGGGGCAAACTTGCGGCGGATGGCATCGATGACTGGGTCGGGGATTGGTTCGCTTGCAGCCTCCACTGTGCCGCTGCCTGGGCCTTGCTTTGATGCACCGGATAGGATCCGTCGGAGGTCTTCTCGCGGTGGGAGGCGTTTGCTTCCGGGGCCGGCAGACTTGGCATGGTCGCCCTTGCCGGAGCGGAGACAGCGGGCAAATTCCAGGAGTACCAGGATGAAGCGCAGGAGCTGGAGCTGGGTGGTGTTGTTGGCCTGGGCGACAACGTCGACACGGTTGGACACGTAGCGGGAGGTCGTTTGGACCATTTGGCCCGAAGAGATGGCTTGCTGCCATTCGGTGAGGGGGAGTTGGCGGAGGGTGGCCGTGCCATTGGGCACGAGGGCTTCGACCGGGTAGACTTCGGAGGGGTGGTTGGCGTCGAGGTTAGGGGTTGGGACGGGTTTGGCGGCTTGCACTTGGGCTTGGACGGCGGCGGCCTTGGATGCCATGTCTCTGGCTGAGTCGGCGGGCATGGATGTGAGGATGGCGGATTCGGCGGCCGTTGCGGCGCCGGCAGGAGCATTGGAAAGTTGGGCGTTTTCAGCCATGGATTGCGTGGCCTTGCGAGATTTCTTGGTACCAAATGTGTTCGTAAGTTCTGTTCGTTTGCCACGCATAGATTGCTATATAGCTTGTTAGCGCTTCCTCGTCCTTTTCTTTTCTTTTCGGCGGGTTTTATAGGTTGTGGTCTGCTAAAGTCTGACAAGAAAGGCGCTCCAGATAGAGCAGTACTAACCAGAGCCTCATCCTCGCTTTCTTCTTCCTCCTCTTCCTCTGTAGGAACTATCTTCCTTACTGCTCCTCGAAGAGTGACCTTTCGGACCTCAATGAACTCCCATGTCTTTTTTGCAGAATCCACAACAGCAACGTAATGTTTTAACTTTGAATCAGAGTCGTCATTAGCTTCGCGGCCCACGAAGTCCAACTTCGGATGTTCTGACGACTGTAACAGCAATTCTGTCTCGGAAATCCCGGTGTTCCCGGTAGATTGGCGAGAGGCATGGCTCCGATTCTTCAGGTATGGGTTGAGACGGATGTTAGGTTGTGAAGTGACCCCGGGTGTAGTGACTGTAGATATAATATCAGCTATCAACAGCGGAAACTTCACTGCACAACACAAGCGACGAATAGAAAGTGTAGAATCGCATCACATACTGAGTACGGGAGCCAGCTCGCTGTCGTCCCTAATAACGCTGGCAGCAAGCGGTGGCAGGCTTTGCAGGTCGAGCGCCGGCTTCTTGCTTGGTCGTTCGTGACGATCAGAGGCGCGCTTGCGTTTTTTTTCAACCTTGTTTGGGGCCATTGTGGAAACCAGCAATATTTGAGAAAATGAAGCGAATTGGGTTATCGTTTCAGGCGTCGAGCATCTCTCGATTCGTAGGCTATTTGGTTGAAGTACATAGAACGGAGGGAAAAAAAAAGTCCAAGGCGGTGAGAGTAAATATCCAAGGCGGAGAGGATGAAGAAAAAAAGCGATCCCACAAAAGCAAGTGTTCAATACTGAGTGCAGTGGATGTTCAGTGAACTTCACATTCAAAACTACATTATGAGCCCTGGAGATAAGGTATTACGGCAATTGGCTTACAAGGAAGAGATTTTGTTGCATTGAACTTATTTCGCATTTTTAAATAAATTATCGAGGGCACCTCTCCATAACTCTTAAGTCAAAGCCGGAGCCAGGACTCAACAAACCTGAGTAATTGACCAGTTCCCATGCCAAACTCGAAGAATCGGTGGAAGCTAAACACAAAAAAGAGTACATCTCGCATTTTTCCACTTACTCCTCCTATCCTTCCAAACACCTTGCGCCTCTCCGAGGATTCACCACCTGATCTTTTTCAAAATAAAATCGAAAACGTTCACGGATCTGAGGGAAAGGAAAAGAAATTGATTCGGTTTGGTTGTTGGTTTGAAACAATTTCCTGTTGAACGGCGGATCCTGAGTTCGAAATAAAGCAATAGAACAGAGTAGGCCTCACTGGAGCGACTGAAGCAACGAAACAATCATAACATGAACATCGTGACGTCGTCAACTTTTCTTCAATTGTCGTGTTCAGCGTTTAACCCGGGCTTAACATGAGAAACTGAGATGGAGTGGACGAGTAATTTATTTGCTAGAGTGTAGGTTAGCTTCGGTTCAATTCCGTAGGTACCATTGGATTCTCCTCAGGTATCGCCATGACAGGCACATAGAGGACAGGGGAGCACTCACGATCTAGCCCTCATCTTTCTGCGCTTACGCTTGAGACGACGAACGCGCTTCTTTCTCCACTTGGCTCTCATCTTCGTAGAGTGACTAGATGGAGCTCAGTTAGTTTATTATACCGTAATAGTTATCCTTATTACTAGTGCCAGCCTGGTAGAAGGTTGAATGCTTGGTACTTACACTGCTGCGACGATGAGAAGATGGTTGCAAGAATGATGGAGAGCAGCGCCGGAGAAGCTACTTGTGTGCGTCGTTGATGACTAAGCTTTGAATGACGCTAAGGGCTCGCTAGTGTCATGGCACCTCTGATTGGATCGTACGTTTGAGTTTACCGAGTGTGGTGATTATCTCAGCCATCATTTCATGACATCAAACATGAAGCCAGGATCCATACTTCGTTTTTTAAGGGCATAGATAGTATATGTGGTACCGTAGAAATTGGTGGAATTTACCATTGTTGCTATATGTAGAATATACACATGAATCATTTTCAATGGTCATTCATGCCTCTGAGAGGGGTGTGATTGTGTGTGATTGTAAATGTTTCCCTCCAATCATCTTACTAGGTCTGAAAGCCGGTCCCTTAAGAACACACAAGGCAAAGCAAATCATCCCTTCATTCATCATTAGCTAAAGGTAATTCTAGATCAAACGTTTGAATATATAACTCCAAGGATAATCCTAGCCTCCTGCATTTCTGCCGAGTCCGGACAAAGGTTAGGACTTCGAGAGCCAAAAGCAAGTAATAAGACGGAACAAGACTTGTCTAATATGTGTAGCGGAAGTTCATTGACATATCTCCTAGAAGCTCTTCATCCTCCGAGAGATTTATTGTCTCGCCCCTCGCCATAGCCTGGTCTCGCTGCCTATTTTGATACCAAACAGCAAGCAAGTAGACAATGCAGCAGGCGCAAGAAAAAGAGAGGAAAGACACGCCAACGATGTAACCTGTTCTAAAATCGTCATCCAAGAATGAATATGTGGAAACGATACCACCAACTAGAATTGATGTAAGCACATATTGCCGATCATAGGCCCGAACATTGGATCACTTACTATTACCAAATCCAATTTGCCATGCTGTTCCAACACTGCGCCGGCGGTGGCCACCTAGATTCATCACATACCAACACACCACAATAGGCATTGCACTATAACATCCAGAGGTGATCAGAAACAGGGCACCATATTGAACGCCGCGGTTCTCTACACCGTGGACATTAAGGAGGATTCCAAATCCAGCCATAGCAATCATCATCGGGAGAATCGTAAACATAAAGCGATGTTTTAATCTGTCGGAGAGCGCCGCAACCACCATCGAAAAGCCAAATGCGGCCGCCCATGGTGGAATTGAGTACAGCTGCGTTTGAATTGCTGTACAAACATGTCAGTAAAGTATCCACCAAGGGATTAAAGAGAGACATACCGTCATAGTTATATGATTTGATGATGGTTGGCGCAAAGTAAGCATATCCTAGGTAAGACTCCTTAGTTGATACTTCATATTCAAATCATTCAGTATTTGCTTACCATAAGCCGTCACAATTTGCCCAAAATACATCAGGCCACCGATGAATATCTTGTCTAAAGCAAAATCAGTACGAGCTAGTCAGAGTTCCTACGGTCGGCACCCACAGTCCTTGAACACGTTGATTACGTCGCGCACCCCAACATGGGCGTCACTTCCAGCCTTTCCTGAGTCCTTTGCTAGTTTGGCTTTAATGAACTCGCGCTCTTCGTCGCTAAGCCATTTCGCTTCTTCGGGGAAGTCGGGGAGGCCGAAGACCAAGAAGAAAGAGACCACGCAAGTCAGAAGGCCCTCAACAATGAAAACCCATCGCCATCCGGAGTAGCCCCGAATTCCATTCATCTTCCCGAGTCCACTAGCGAGCAGGCCACCAAAAGCACCAGCCAGTGTGGTGGAGCTGAAGAAGAAACTGAATCGCTTCTGGGCCTCGGTGCGCGTATACCACATCCCCAGCATATAAAAGCCTGCATGTCGTGGTCAGCCATGATAGTACGCCGCCAGTTAAAAACGGCCAGGGTTAATACACACATCCAGGGAACATGCCAGTTTCCGCCATTCCTGTATCGATCGTGTCAGTAGTTCCAGGGAAAATGGGGTGCGAGGTTCCAGAATATCGTCCGCACCTAGAAACCAACGGGTGGTCATTAATCCACCCCAATTAGAGACCAATCCCTGGCAAATAGTGACCAGCCCAAACGAGAACATGCAAAGCGACACTAAATCATCAGAAGTCGTCCAGACATGGAGAAATTTAGACTTACACCATATGCGGGGCCTAAGTTTCTTGAGTAAAATGTTGGACGGAATCTCAAAAAGCACGTAAGGCACGAAAAAGATGGTCAGGGCGGTGTTATATTTCGTTCCATGCGCAATACCCAAGTCCTCTTTGAGACCGAGGACCGCCGCGTTACTGATATTGACCCTGGACCCCGAGTTTCAGTCATTTTTGTCTCTATCGTATGCGGCGATAAAAAGGTGACACATACCGATCCAAAAAAGCGAGGAGATACATCACACACAAGCACGGAACCACATGCCAGTCAATCTTGGCCATGAGCTTTCGCTCAGTGGTCTTAGTAAGTATGGGAAGGTCCGACGATACGGAGTGTAATTGCTCCTCCACCTTTTCAGGACAAAGGTTAGGGGTTTCATTTTGTGCAAAATCTAGTGCGGAGTAAATATCAGCTTCGGGATATCTGGGTCAGTCAAACACACCCTCAGCACCCATAGTGTATAACGTTCTTCCAAAACTAGCCACCTAGAAATGACTCCAGAATGTAGAAGTTGCCCCCTTAAATCAAAAGGAAAATATTAATAAAAAGTTAAATATAAATCCCGACGAAAAATTTAGGACCACAAAGATCACTAGCTTACGCCGGTTGTCGCCCGAGCTCCGAATGCAACCTCACCGGCCTCGGAGACACAGGTGGAAAGAAAGAAAGGGATAGTGGGAAACGCCCTGCCTATTGGCAAAGCACGACCAAAACGCGAAACAGATGAAGTTCAGGCAAAAGACAAAAACATCTTACATTGCAGAAGTAGAAAATACTAAGAAGGCATGAAGGAAAAAAGAAAAAGAAAACAAGACGGGCAAAGTTTTCCAGGCACAAATAAGTGCATGAAGGGGTAGCAGAATTCCGAGACGATACTGGCAGTCAATAAGTCCGTCCCAGGGTCATTCCCTCGTCATCTGTCTCACAGCCGTTTCCTCGTCCGAAGAAATCAGGTCCAATTGGTCTGGATTCTTTCTCTTTCAGGTTGCGCTAGTCTTACTATCAACCCCGTCCGCCCAAGCTTGAGGCATTAAGAATATTACCCCGAAGATCAGCGAGCATAATAAGAGTCCCACATGTCCCGATTTGACTCCTAAGTCCAGGAGAAGACTGTGGCCTCGTGCAAAATTATTACCGATCTCTCCGGTGCAACCTCATCAGCGAATACTCAGCTCCCTCGACCCGAGGAGTGGTGGCGGACTTCTGTCCATCGCTTCCTTTTCTTTCCAACATTGGTAAATAGTGAGGTTGAGCTAAAAGATTAGCGTCAAGGTGTGGCCACTCAGGCTCCGTTCCTCACTCTTCATTTCTTGTCAGCACTGGGCCAACCCATCGGTTGGTCGGATTCCCCGCGGATCATATGGGGAAGATTATATAAGCCGGGCCAAAGGCTTGTTGTTCCCACAAGCCACAGGGCCACTTGGTATATGCTTGAGCCGTTCATGATCCATCCAGGACGAGTCACCCTACAAAAATGGCGCAGATGCAGTTCGATAAAGACGTCAAAATAATATCTGATTTGCTCATCTAATCGCTAAAATTATATTTCCGTCAAAGCTTACGCTTATTACAGACCCGTTTAGCGAGTTTCGCTCCGAAGTGATCGAGGCTCCTACGACAATTGGTTTATACGACCCACGAGCCCCGGTATCGCTAATTATCCCCACCAATTTATAATAATCCACAGGATTGCAATGCAGGTTTCGTTCGTTCGATTCCGGTAAAGGCTGGGATATCAATTTCTTTCGCTTAAATTTTCATGGCGTACCCCCGGAACAAACATCGTTTAACTTTAAATCAGATAGTGAAGTGTACTTCGATGATTACGGGTATGCAATGCTGTCATCACGAAACGTAGGCCTCATAAGGATAGGTTATAATATCATACAAATCACGCCAGCTCTGCTGATCGTCATAAGTGAGAAATAGATGGAATCTGGGTTATGTTCCCATAAATTAACATTATGAGTAAACTCCAGTGAATTATACAGTCGATCCGCTCTCTGGTTGGTCCCGGACAGCTTTACCCCACGCTTTCTCCAGAGCAGGGTCATCACCGGAAACAACCACAGCGGTTTCCTGGACAGACTGGCTGGGGTCATCAACGGGGCTGTCGTCACCCTTGCCAACCAATACGGGGGAAGAGGTAGCGGTTTCTGACCCAGCAACGTCCGCCAGCTGCCCGGCTTTCGCGCCAGATCCAAGCAGCTCGAAATCAAAATTCGAGCTATACACCACGGCTGCAAACGCCTCCAGCTCCCGTACGCCCTGGTCCATAGCCGCCAGGTACAAGTTCGGAGGAGCAGTACCATTACCAATCACATGGGCTTGTCGTGCCAGTACAGCGAGAGCATTTGCAAGTTTCGTCTTAGGCTCTAAGTTCTCCATCCCAGGGACAACCGGAACAACTGGTGTGAAGGAGGTGGGGACAGTCAGAGGCCCTGATGACTTAAAGGCGTCAACCTTGCATTGCTGGATCAGTGTTTCGAAACATTCATTGTTGAGAAGCATCAATACACGAATAAAAGTCGGAGACTCGATCAGGTCGGCCGTCTCATCCAAGAGATGCCGCAGTGCCGCCGTCGTTTGAGGGGTTGAGGGTTCCGTAACTCCAAGAACCCCAGACTCTTCCAGGAGGTGCTCCTCCTCGTCCCTCGAAGGAAGCAAATAAGAAAGCCACTTCTTTTGCCTTCACAAAAAGTTAGCGATCAGAGTGCCTGTGCTGGGGTCTAGGTCAATATTATAGGGGTACACACTTTCTATCTTCCTCAGTACTACCCTCAAGTTTCTTTCGGACTTCTAGGGTCAACTGCGACAGCTTGTCCAGTGATATATCATCACGTGGGTTGAGTGGGCCAAACACCTCCCTCACCGCAATCTGGACTTCTTCCATCAACTGCTTCCACCCACGGTGAAGCAGCCACCAGCTGAAAGCGAGATACCGTCTGTTGGTCTCGAAATCATTTCCCAGCGTTTGCGTAAGATCGTCGTCATCATGGTTCTCCAATCTGATCGTGGAGGAGTTTGCAGGTGGCGTGGCAAGAGAAATAACGCTGGAAAGGTAGTTTCGACGGCCGAGAAGGTTGAGTTGGATACGAGTAAATATTGTGAGCAAAGATAAGGTATAAATGAGGGTGTACGCCCGAGTTATAGCTGAGGGGCTAGAGTCAGCGCCTATTGAATCAATAGCAAAGGGATGGTAGACCGCCTACATGTGATCTTGACTTCATTCCAAAGCTGGGTCTTGTTCCGCTTTGGGTGCGGAGTATCTCCCTCGATAGTAGATTCTCCCAGCTGGCTTGTGCGCAAAAAGCCATCACTTTGGAAGCTTGATAGGCTTCTTCGATCATCATCAGGCAGACTGGGCGTCAATGAGCTCATGTCCGACCCTGTCGCTGTCCCCTCCCCAGCATTGAGCCGAGCTAAACGCTCTGCGCGTTTCTTTTGCAACTCCTTCGTCAATTCCTCCACCGGAAGTGCCTCCAGAATCTCCTCCGCTGCAGTTGGTAATAATGCTAGGACGGTGTATGTGCAGTCGGTCTGGTTCTGCTCAAAGCGTCGACGTAAGCTGAGTGATTGGTACAACCGTTAGCTAACATCGCCAAGCACGCAAGGTACCTGAGGAGCAGGGAAGGACCCAATTTGACTCACTTTTCCCGGGCAATACGGTCACTGCTCATGCGCTCCCGTGCCTCCGAAATCTTCGACAATACATACTGTCCAGCAAGATAGCCCACACCAATAAGCCCGGTTCCGATCGCGAGGCTCTTACGGTTGCGCCGAAACCAGCGCCTTGTGGCACCGATCATGGTGAAACAAAGAGACGGGGGGGGTCCGGAAACTAGCTCTCAAGATAATATTAAACCAATCCGGTTCATCATATATCAAAACGGATATCTCAAATGTGGTCGAAAAGCAAAAGGTAAGTAAGCAAAGACAATAAAGGTGGAGGTAGAAAGAGAAACACGACCGAGCCAGCCGAGAATGACGGTCGGAGGCTGCCCAGTTCCAGGAGCGGCCTCGGCTAAAGGGTAGTAGGTGCTCTTTACCTTCTGATAACAGGAACATGAACCAACCTTGGGGTTCTGGGGTCAGACACCGAGAGCCCGTTGGTAGGATTGCAGAACTACTATCAGGCTTTTGGTAATTACATTTTCATTGTCATCGCATAAATATGGTGAAACTTAGTATCTGCTTGGTATAAGATAAATATATTACTCCTGCTACCGGGACGAAGCATCCTGTCCGTGCCTTTGTTGCTGTGGAGGGCAGCAATTTAAGTAATTCCAACCATCAACTACACATGGTGAAAACCTGCGTCAATGTTCATACCTACCTACCTGGTAGTAGTCATTATCGACACGGGTAAAAGGACTACCAAGCGAGATATTATGCATACCCACTGAAGACCAGCTAAGCCCCGTATCAGTTGATTATATATTTATACTTCATGGGGTTTGAATCGTTACCAAAATTTTAACCGCCTGTAACAGGGTTGGGTTCCCAGCATGTTAGAATACTAATAGAGGGTGATTTTAAGACAAGAGACTAACCCTTCAACTTTAATCTTTTTTTATAGAACTCTTACTGGCTGATGAGACTTCATTCAGCCAAAGTCACAACCGACGCCAAGAAAGCACTCACTGCCAACTGAATGTGAATGAGGAATGTATGGTCCATACCGTATTATCGTCACAAACGAGGGGCATGTCACATCAGATTACCAAGTGTCGTATTTTATTATCTTCCGATCCGCTGGACATTATCCCTCCTCATTCTTTGTCCCTTTCTTCATGATCAAGGATCCCACAACATCCCAAAAGATCAACAAAGGAGCGGTGGCCCGTACCAATATGTATCCTCCGTGAATATAATCCTCTATGTGATACACCAGAAGACTTTCCTCGATAAGCCCGCTTTCCTCCGCCAACGATACCAGGTTTGCCTTCCATCTCAACACCGGGGCTTATCTTCCCCCACGCATCGGGATAGCTCTCCGCAGTGCGGCCCAGCTCGCCGCCGTCTCAGCTGGGTCGTCACCGGAAACCTCTTCGCCACTTTCGTCGGGAGACCATAACAGCCTGTCGCAGTTTTTTGTTGGATTTACTTTCGTGTCCTGGTCGAGCGGTCCCTTGGCCCCCCTTACCATGGAGCCCCGCAGAACCCCTCCAGAATACTTCCTCGAGATATTCGCGGACACCACCACAGTCAGAGATGTGTTAAAAGGTTAGTAGTCCCTTTTATTACTATGTTTTGTGAAATGTCACTTTCCAGTATTTTCCATGGCCCTGGAATTCATTTTTGCTACCTAGCTGCATTTCTCCCCCGCACACTTCCCTCTCATAGCTAAAATTACTCTTCTCATCTAGGCGTTCTCAACTTGATCTTCTTCCACCGGTACTTTCCATCAATCCGACCGACTACATTTGATGTTCTCGATTTCACCCTTCCCGCCATAAATGATGTGGATCTGGAAACCCTCATCGACACACGGATCAGCTCACTAGTTCGCCAACACTCGTCGGCTAGTAGCTCTCACGAACCCAGCGGCGGAAGCGGTGGGGTGCGCGGTCGGATCGCGGTAGAATTCTATGAGAAGAAACGCAGACGCTCTGGAATCTGGTTTTCTGGTCTTGCAGGGAAAGGAGAGGAGGAGGTATGTTGGGAGGTTTGGAACTTAGATGTGACCATCGCCACCCCGCGAACAGAATCAGGTATGGAGGAGCTCTGGGTGACCGCCCGGAATTCATGAATTGATTCCCCCCTCCCTTTTCATAACATTTCGTTTACTTATAGTTTACTCCTTAGAGCGAGCCAAAGTGCGCAAAGCGATGGAGAATATGCTGCAAAAAGCGGCTTTGAAGATTCTCTCCGTTGTTAACCGGGACAAGGACCACATACCTCCTATCACCACTAGCGAGTCGAATCCGTTTCCTTATCGAATCGTGCTTAATCCTCGCACAGACGGCTGGCAGAATCGCTTCGGCCTTTATTAATCACTTAATGCCTAACTATGTGTCGGGCCCTTTTGACGCTGGGCTACTGTACCCAGTGCTAACTACCAATAATCTCTGCGGGGTTGACATTCTTTTCAAGTTTTCTTGTCATACTTGGCGGTCTTTTTTTTCCCTACTCGAGCAATATATTCTTCCATGGTTCTTCGGTGTATACTTACCTGTCCCATGACGGCTTAATAATATCGTTCCTGGGAGGAAAGTAATATACTTCGTTCATTCCTCCTGCGAGAGGAGGGCAGAGAAGAGAAAAGAAAACAGAAAGTCCATAAACGGTGTTTGAATTTACCCAAGAGGCCTGAATGCAACCAAAACAATAATACCCGTCCGTGGAACGAGACCAGCTCCCGTTCATAGTTCACCAACCGCCGCGCGAAAACAATTCTACTATCCGGTCATGTCCAAGGAATCAAAATAACATATCCTAGCATCACCACCGCTCATACCAAGGCTTATCCTTCCCTTCTCTTTTTAAACAAGCGAAGTCTCATAATCGCTCGCATCAATAGACGTTACCAAACGCATCAAGTTTTGACTTAGGACATAGCTAATCTAGACCAGCTATGAAAGTCATCCTACTTCCCGTCTATTTACTGCGACTTGGTAGCAGCATCAGCCTGGGCCCGGAGGTTGGCGGAGGTAGAGCCGCTGACGAAGAAGCGGCTGAGCACGGGCTGAAGGAAAGAGTGGAAGACAATTTGAGCGCCGCTGAGAGGAAATATGAGTTAGCAGAGGGCTTCTTTTTCATGGTCGGAAAAAGTTATTGGGGATCTTACTTGGTCTGGGGAAGAGCCATCCAGAGGACAAGGGCAAACTTGAAGATGTAGTAGAAGGCTGTGTTTATATTAGCTAATTGGCCATTGAAAAATGCATCTTTCACCCCAAATATACTTACGGAACCAGTAGGGGGCGCTGATGGCGCTCTCGATAACAGTGAAAAAGGCAAAAACGACCCAGTACTATTAATTCACATGTCAAATTAGCTCCCACCGATAACGAAAACGAGCGTCACGTGCTCAAAAGAGCCTAGGTCTTCGGAGAACCTCGACAGATGCAGGGGAAGAAAGAGATCACAAGAGCATACCGTCAGCCACTATAATCACGGGAAAAGTTAGCATCTCTTATCGGTTCTGTAGGTCAAAGGATAATCGGTGACGACTTACCTGAGTGTCATCCGCCTTTCCGGCAGTGAAGAGAGCATTGAGGGAGTAGTAGCCGGGCAGGAGGAAACCAGCCAGGTTAACGAGGAATTCACCAGCAATGTTGAAAAAAACCAGGAAGGTGTAAATTCCGACCAAACCAAGGATCACATAGACCTTGGGAACAGAGGTCTGGCGTTCCAGGTTGTTCAGGAGAGGGTACTTAGAGAGCTATCCCAATACCATACCAAGCTTTTGTTAGTTTCCATTCCATGGTTTTACAATATTGGGAAAAAACAAAAAAACAAAAACCAAAAAAAAAAAAACGTCAAGGGCTATAAAGATAGCTCAGAGTCCCCGAAGAAGGGTCCGATAGAAACAAGGAGAAACTGGCATGAAATGAGCCAGTCCCGGACGAGCTATTTTTTGACGTCCGAGAAATACCACACACAAATCACAGAAACACACATAACCAACCGACTTACCTCCTTATCAAGTTGCGCAATGGCGTGCTGAGCACGGTCTTGGAAACTGGCCATTTTTTATGTGGAAAGTAGAATATTCGACGTGCCTTGATTCTCTAATGCGATCTGAGGGCAGTGGGCGGGGGTGGATGGAGAAAGATGGGGATGGAAGGGAGGAGAAGAGGGTTGGACCGATCGTTATCAAGCTGGGGTGTGAGAGAGATTCGAGAGGACGAGCTGGTGGTAACAGATGACGGTGCGATATGTCACGTGAGTAAATGACGTCGAGGGCCCCAGATTTGAGGTGCTGGACAATACCATCATAAGGAGGTAACAAGGTAAGGAAATATTCATGTGAACTCTGTTGGGCGAGGAATAACTATATGTGACACTGCCAAATGATCTTCGAATTTATCTGGTGATTTTACGGTCGCCTCTCATGACCTTCTCCCTCTCTCCCTCTCTTTTTTTTACCGTTTAGGTGCTACTCTCCATACGGTAAAAGTACATACATACATAGGACCTGCACAGTGTTGACCGCTTAAAATCTAGGTAGTACTGTTTTGCTAATTAAAAATTCTCGAGGTATCCGAGTCACGACCGAGAGCCCTGAGCCCCAGCTAATCGGCCGCCCAAAAAAATTTTTCTTTGAGGTCGAGTCGGAAATATTAATATCAATAAAACACAAGGTATTATGATTAGATGTAGGTAGGGGAGCTCAGTAGGTAACATCCAATATCCCACCCAAAACCACTCCGAAGACTCCCATGTCTGGCCTGGACCTCTTATCAGTCAACCCCCGGCCTCGATCAGGTCAGGTCGGTTTATTTATCTCCAACCAATCGTCTCCACCTGAGTCAGAGAAGAAGAAAAGAGGGGATGGGCAGAAAAGGAACATCAAACATCTGTTAAAAAACTTCGAATGCTCAGACCAATTTTTGAGGCGCTGGGATGCCCTTTATTATTATTTCTTTTTAACTTGGATGCCTAATTTAGTTATGGTGCCCGTGGATACGTAGCAGATCTGCTGTTCCAGCTGCAACTCCCTACCAAGGTACCTAGTAGTTTGATAGGTCAATTGCCTGTAAGTTGTGAGAAAATCTGCAAACGGAACACACCTTTCAAGTCCCAGTTGCAGACGCACAGATGGCGCAATCCCTGAATGGTAGTGCCTGGCAGGAAACATGTACATGTACATCGTACATACCTAGGTAGTCTGGATATACCGCGGCTATAGCCAGTTCGACGTAGGCATGGTTGTTACTTCATTCGTTTATTTTCGTCTTGTCAAGCCAATCACCCACATTGGCCAGGTTTTGATTAGCCTAGATTTTAGATTAGAAAAGTGCCGAATGAAGCTTTCAAGTAATCGATATAGATATAGAGGCATCGAGTACTTTTTACTCAAATAAGGCCAAACAAGACTTCGAGCTCGAGTCGCCTGACTTCTTGCCATGGGTAATAACCATTTAACTTAGGAGCCGGCTCCTCCACGAAGGCCTAAACAATTGGTACTTCTGAGCTTTTATGGGAATATTTTATATCTTGAGTGGGAAACATATGTACAAGTGGGTAACCTCCACCACTAATTCACAGGAGTTTTCCAAACCATCATTTCTGGCTGGGAGACGGCCTAAGGACAGCAATATTTTTATCGCACCATCCAAAATCCCACATCCCAACTGATGACATATCATGCTCGGCCTGAAAGGAAACAAAGCCTCGAGGCATTTAGAGTAGAGTGCGTCGCCTATTCAACATAGCTCCTGAGGCCCGGAAACGACACCCTTGTTTTTTTCAATTCCAAAATATCTTTTAGTTTCTGAGGACTTCTGTAAGCCATATCATACCAATCGTCGGCGGGGCCACAAAGGTACCCAGGGAACTCGACTTACCAATTGATCCGCTATGTGACTTGGTGGTGGCCCACTAATACTCTTCTTGAATAATTTCAGTGCCGTTTCTTAATATCACGGTCGAATTCGGGTTCGATTTTGTTGGACACGTTGCATGATACATGGCGGCATAATTTCAAGAACGAGATTGACCGTGTGTGGTGGAGACTGACCACCAAATAAACAGCAAGGAGTCACTTTTCGGAGGACTCGAAAGTATAGGTAGGAGAACCAAAAGGTAGAGAAAGTTTTATTAGAAGAGGAAAATGACTAGCTTTATGCGGAGGCCCGTTCCATATGAAGTATTAGGCACAGCCTTTCTTTTTTTGGAAACGATGAAAATGGATTGAACATGCTCAAAAATTATATTTTCCGACATGCTAGAGAACCGGCCTGAAGATAATTCTGTTTTCCCTCATTATGATACAAGTTAGTCACGAGACAATTTGGGTACTATTCCCAGCATATTATAAGGTGAGACGTCTCAGCTGACAGGATTAGGGGAATATGTAAGAAAGCAACCAAAAATTTTTTCCATTCGCGACGCCGTACACCTTAACTCCTTAAATGCAAGGCCTGAAAATAATGGCAGTGGTAGGGATATATATGCAGTATTTACTCTGATTTATGAATCCAAAGGCTTCAGTCAGAGCCTGCGTTTGAAAACTGCGCGGCATAGAACTGTAAAAACTCGGTGAATGTCAGCTTCAATCACTTATAAATATTGACTCTTAAGGGATGTTAGGATATAGGTTAAGATCATAAACTTCACATACGTCTTGAACCCGCGAGGTAAGGCTTGGGTTCTTCTTCCTCGGAATCATGGGAGGAAATTTCCAGTTGTTGACATCGTACCACCACCTTCTGATCCGGCTGCCCAAGGTTTGTCCACTAAGGGAGGCAGTACGGTTCCAGTATCGCCAGCCAGAGAGAGCCAGAGTCCAGACCGTCCCTTGAACAAGAGGTAGGAGGACCTAAGGAGGCGTTAGGGTGAGCTTCTAAGTTCTTTATTGTTCTTATGGTTTATTCTTTTATGTCTGCTTCATTCATTCCCGCCTCCTCTGGTTGTAGTAAGAGAGTGCGTACCTGGTCCCTGATCGTGATCCAAGTTATCCGACCCCATGTATCAGCACCCCTCAAACTGGCAAGATAGCTCTGTTCAAAACGCAGGTCCGGCAAGGGCGGAAGGTTATGTCGACGTGCGGGTGGCTGAATCATCCGGCGGGGGTCTACCAAATCCGAGGAAATGCTGTCAGCTTCAGAGGGAGTAAGCTCCACGATGGGTTTCTTCTCCGAGGTCGAGGTTGATGGGTTGACATCGCATGAGATCGACGGCTCTCGGTTGAGAAAGGCCGTTTGGATAGTCTCTGGAATTTGTAAGGCAGGATCCGTCATGTCGAATGCGATCCGAGGAGACGTAGAACAAGAAAAAAGAAAACAAAAGCCTATAGCAGTGGCGGGTTTGAGGAATAATAGTCAGTCTACAGATACTCTGGACTCGAGGTCCAGGAGGAATGATGTTTGTCTCCCGGAAGCGCAGCCAATCAGCTTCGTCTAAAGGGACCGGAGCTGTTTTTGCAGCCTTGAAGAATGGGTTCCTCAGGCCCCAAAGATGCACTCTGCCCCTCCAGGAAAGTCAGCACCCCACCTCCTCCCCGACTTTCTTTCTTCCCTTCCTCTTCCTCCTATCCCTTTCTTTCTTTCTCTGCTTTTGTATTTACTTCTATTACTTATTACTTCCTTTTTTCTGCATTTCACTCCCCTCCTAGAATTATCCGCTATGGCCTCTCAGGAATTCCCTCTTCTCTGCCTGGAGAATCCCCTCCTGGGTGCGTGAGATCTATCCCTTAGATGAACAATTAGGCATTGTAGATGCCCCCTATACCGCGCGGAGTTGCTGACATTAAGTATATTCTTATTGGGCCTGTAGATATCCAGGCTGTCGGGTACGTTTTCGAAAGAGAGAATGCCACGGGACTTTTCTAGAACACATCTGATACAAATCGTTTTATAGTGATGCCGCCCTCCTTAAAAAGTATGGATTGAAAGACAATGATGCTATTCTCGCCGAGGACAAGCACATGGATCTTTATGAGGAATTGATGCAGCGTGATGCAAAATTGATTCCCGGTGGTGCCGCTCAGAACACCGCTCGTGGGGCTCAGGTACGACTCTGCACCCTAGAATTTTTCTCTCTCCCTTTTTTTAAAAAAAAAAAATAAATTTCATACCTCTAGGAGGCGCGGAAACGTGATTGCTGACGCCGATGCACCTTTAGTACATGCTCCCCGTGAACTCGACTGTTTATATCGGCTGCGTCGGTGAAGACAAGTACGCTAAGATTCTTCGAGACAACTGCAAGGAAGCTGGAGTCCGTACTGAGTACAGAGTCGAGCCTTCTCAGCCGACTGGAAAGTGTGGTGTTATCATCACTGGCCACAACCGCAGTCTGTGCACCCACCTTGCTGCGGCAAACGAGTACAAGCTTGAGCATCTCAAGCAACCTGAAATCTGGTCCCTTGTTGAAAACGCTCAGTTCTACTATGTGGGCGGCTTTCATCTAACGGTCTGCGTTCCTGCTATGCAAGCACTGGGTGAGGAAGCTGCCGCGAAGAACAAGGTATAAAGACATTGTCATCTATCCTGCGAGTCGTATTAACCAAGATTCTAGATTTTCATGCTCAATTTCTCTGCTCCTTTCATTGCCGAATTCTTCAAGGATCAGCTTGCGAGTGTTCTTCCTTACACCGACTACACATTCTGCAATGAAACCGAGGCTCGCGCATACGCAAAAACCCAAAAATGGGGCACCGAGGACGTTGTTGAGATTGCGAAGAAAATGGCCCAGCTGCCCAAGAAGAACACCAGCCGCCCCCGAATTGCTGTAGTGACTCAGGGAACCCTACCCACTGTCACTGCCACCGTTACCCCCAGCGGTGAAATAGAAGTCAACCAATTCCCCGTCCACGAGGTTTCTTCTGGGGACATCACTGATACCAATGGTGCTGGGTGAGTAAAATACCCTCCGTCTTTGTGGTGGGAATTTGAGGACTAACCGTACTTCCCAAAAGTGATGCCTTCTGCGGCGGCTTCTGTGCAGGTATTGTGCAGGGTAAGTCCTTGGCGGATTGCGTCGACATGGGCCAGTGGCTCGCAAGTGAGAGCATCCAAGAGCTAGGACCTTCGTAAGTTATCCTGACCTCACCTTGTAGTATTTGTATTCCGAGAAACTAAAGCTTTGCTAACACCGCATCTAGCTACCCCTCCCCTAAGAAAACCTATACCCCTTCCAATCGCTCTTAAATTTCCTGACTCCCGTCCGCCCCCACGAGTTTATGGCATATGCTAGTAGATAAAAATTAGTTTCCTTTTTCTTTTTGTGTTTAGGGCTCAACCTTCTATACCCATTTTGTCCTTGACTTAACGTCTTAGACTATTTCTATTATCACACCAAAGTGTGAACACGCGCTCCTCATTCATTGCCTTGAAGATATATGATAGACTGGGGTTGCAGAGATGGCGTTCTCAACAACGATTTTATGATGGTTCCATGCATACTTTTCAGTATCATCTTCACCCATCTTCAACAACCATATTCATTCATACTCAAGCACCCTATTTAAGGGGGGAATATAAACTCAGATAATCATTTATACTGATATGGCTTCCTGAAAATAAATAAAAACTAAAGAGAAAGTCCAATTCACAAACCAAATCAAATTTGAAGGATAAAATGGACACGGGCTGTTTTTAAGTGCCAGAGCTCGAAAAAGCCTATTATTGTCGGCGAAGATGCCGCCATTCAAGACCTGCTGCTCTCTACCCGACTTTCGCCTATACCGCGTGTACCCTATTCTTACCTCCATAAAAAACAAAACGCACGGAAAAGTTTGAGATCAAAAGAAGAGGATGAAAAAGAAGTATAAAAGTGAGGTAAAAAAGGCATTGCTAATCACAGCTAAATCTTTTGCTTTCATCCCACAGGCAACGACTTGATTCCTGTTAGAGACGGAATCTGCTGGATTTCAACTGGAAGTTTGCCATGTTGCGCATGGGCCTTTGGGGGGGGGGGGGAGCCGCAGAGAGATAATAGGCATTTGAACCATCTCTCGTGCTGAGCTTGTTGAAAAGTCATCGACTCCATTCTTGCTTCCAGCCCGGAACCCCTGAACTGGAACAGTCACCAGCTTATTCTGAACCCACAGAGGCTTTTTTTGCATCCACTGTCTTTCTTCACACTTTTCCTTGTGCTTGTTCCCAGCCTTTCACAAAAAAACTGCATTATACAGCTATGCAACTATCGGCATGCTCAGAGGAGTTTAAGCACAACTGAAAAGGTTGATTAATCATCGCAATACAGCATGAGAGGGTTAACGGTTTTCGAGCCCTTCACCCTCCATGTCCACATGGAGGAGACTGGCCAATGGCACCATACTGGGTAGAAGGCTTGCGAGTGTTGCTGAGTCCAAGCCCAGAATTTTGATACTGGGCTCCAGGGGAAAAGCTACTAGCGATGAATGCATCATTTGCCCACGAGGCATTAGCCAAGCCGCTGGACATTGGCTGGCTGGGGACTCCGAATGATGATGCTTGTGGGGTAGTGACATCTAATACATCTCTGTCCCATGGTGTGCCTGAGAGGGCGTGGTGCATAGGGCTTGCGCTCGGGGGAGAGGAAATCCAGGGTGACATGGGACCGGGTCCACCATTGTAGGAACCCTGTAGCTGGGCTTGGGCCATGAGGCTCTGGCGGAGCAAGAGGTCGTTCACAGTGGAGTCTTGAGAAGGGTGCGGGTGGCCCACGGCGCTGATACCGGGAGAAACCATATTTCCGGAATGTTGGTGAGGCGGCGGTCTGAGTCCGGGGGGAGTCCTTGGAGAGGGGGCGTCTCCTAATTCGGGTGCAAAGGCAGTGTTCCATATGCTGGGTATTCCTGGGAGGGCGGGGCGTGGAGTGTACGATTGGGAGGATGGTACCCGAGCCAAAGCTGCAGAATTTGCAGTCATCGGTGGCCCAAGTCCGGGAGGGGCAATGGGTGTCTGACGCGGGACAAAGTTCTCTGTTCTCGCAAAATTATCGGTTCTCGTGATCGACTCGGCGCTTGTGTCGAAAAACTGCCCAGCCTGGGGGAGTTTTTCTTGTTGCTGTGCGTGGTTTGCCGTACTTGGGAATGCTAGGGATTCCGGGGCGTTTTCGTAAGTGTCTGACTCGACCAGACGTTCGACACCTTCAACTATGCGATGCATGCTGGCTGACATTGATGCGGAGGCGGACTGGGAGCCGTCAAAAACGCTCCTCGAATCTGTTGTGAGATTCTGGTTTTGCTTTACTTGCTGGATATCCTCCCGTTCGATGCTGGCCGATGAGAGTGTGTGGTGATGGCCTTGGGGACTGGCGAAGAACTGAGAGGGGAGACCTTCCTCCTTGTAGATAAATGTTTTCTTGTCTTCATCATCAACAAGCGCGATGGGGATTTTCTTAGAACAGGTGTACGTCAGCGCTGGGTATAGAAGGAAATTAAAGAGAGGGAAGAGATGGGGGTATTTTGACTTACATTGCTTACAACCAAGTCTAGGCCATCGATTACAAATTCTCGAATCCGGTAAAGCATCTCGATGTTAGGGTGACTCCTTTCGACTCCTGGATCATTCATCCTAGGCTTGCGTTGACCATTAGCATCGAGGTAGCGACGAGAAGTAGATCCCTTGAATAGGGGCGTAAAGCATAGACTTTCTTCATCTTCTTCAAGGAGATAGTCTATCTCTGGGAGGCGGACCACATCGAAAGTAGATGCAAGGAGAGTCAATGTGTTAGCGTAAATCTTCCAAAACTCAGTGATTTGAACGGCAAGTGGAGTATCCTTCTCCTCTTTATGGGCCACCAGCAAATTGCTAACGGTGAGTAGCCAAGAACTATAATTCCGGAGAGCGGGTAGAATACGGCGAGCAACAACGGTTATCTTGTCGGCCTCGATTTTTGCGTCTTTATTAGTCGAATCTTCGACGGCAAACCGCTCCACCTCGGCCAGAAGGATCTGAAGCAAGGTAAAGAATGTTTTCACGTTGATTCGTTGAAAGAAGAGGCGCGCGTTGGATACGGGCTCCTCTGATATATGGATCAATGAACAGCCCTCGAGTTTGCAGTGGCAAGAAACTTACCACTAGAGCGTGCCTGAGAGAAATCTTCGGCAGCAATATTGATTAAACAAAACTTTTGAAGGGTGCCTTCAAGCGAGCGCTCCTTCAAGTCAACAGCAAGCTGGTTTAAAACTTCGCTTTCAAGCTCATCATGCTCCGGGAAATCGACTCCTTTGTAACATTGTGCGTGGAGATACACAAACCAAGGAGCCAATGCCCTTCCCGGGATACCAGCATCTTCAGGACGAATCAACTCCCGCTTAACCCACAAGTTCATAACCTTTCTGAACCCAATTTCCAGGTTACCCTTAGCAGTTGGATGAGGCTCCTCTGCGGATAGTGCCATATAGAGGTGGTACGTAGCCCTTAAATGATTACCGTCAGCGAGGGCGATGACAGCCAGCTGATTATGCGACGCGCCGGATGCTGGGTAAACCACTGTGGCCAAATCGTAGTAGCCAATTGCTGGGCCCCAATTGCGGTCTTTGCTGACGAGCTCCGTTTCGCGGTACCGCGAAAGATCACCGAGACGGATGAGAGTTGCGTGGCATGATTGAAGTATATGCTTCCGTATGCTTTCGGAAGGCTGGATGGCGGGGCCCGCCGATAAATCTACAACCCCATTTCTTAGTTACCCCAGGAGAAATAGTGGGGACGGTGATTGTTCTCACTGTCAAAATTGAACTTCCGGGCGACTTTTTCAAGCTCCGGGATTCCCCCAAACTGGGAAGCCAATTGTTGGATGTACCCCCGATAGAATCGCTGACTAGATTTGATGAACTCAAGATAATGCTTCTCGAGCTTTCGTTTCTCTACCGGCTTCTTTTTCTTTCCATTATCCTCGCGAAACTAAAATTGTGCGCCAATGATTAGAGAGAAGCGAGAAGTTATTTATAGGACCCGGAACTCACGCGGGAGAGAAGTTTTCGAAATCGAGTGTTGATTTTGAGATGCGCATCCCAAAGGCGACCTTCCACATCGACGGAGCGAGCAGTTTCGCAGTCCTGTAGAAGGGCATTTTGGCAAACGGCACGGAATCTGTGAAAGAGGAAAGAGGGTGAGGGTTAGGCCAATTGTGCGCACGACATCGAAGAATAAATGGTGGGGTTAAAAGGCAAGACTAACTCCGAAATATAGTGTGAGATTTCGGCGAACGTGGGCTCTTTCTCAGCAAGGCTCTTCAAAAGTTCCTTTTCAATTTCGAGCGCGGACCTGCCGGCAATGCAGATTCAGATACACAAGTTCATGTTCGTTAACAAAATGTAAACACGGTGATACTGACTGCCACATATTCTGGAAAGCGGACGCCATGCTCGAGATGGACCGAGACACCTTCGTATTACTCCACCGATGACTTCGCCCGTCAGATGGCTATGGCTGGCTGGAAATCTGCGGGCGACAAGAGCAGTAAATGATCCATCAGTAGTATTTCGAAGGGAGAAGAACGTGGGCGTGGGAGTAGCGAGTCCGGGTTAGGGGGTCAATGACGCGCAATAACAGAAAAGAGATGGGACGAAGATAATCCCCGATGCCCAATAGCGTACGACGAGCGAGGGGTTGAAGTCGCCGCTCGTTGTAGAGAAAATCCCATATCACGGGAACTTTTTGACGATGTCCAAAAAGATGACTCTTTGTGGCTTGTCCCGCGCTGATTGGCCCGGGGACCTTGTGGCTAGTGATTGAGGGGAGAGGTATTCGTACTGTTTTGTACCTGGGAATACAGAGCAGTAGCCCAAGATTGAGTGTGTATGTAATGTATTGCTTTTTCGCCGCTGTTCGCCATTGACGAAAGTCATTTCCTCCATATACTGAGGAAAGATGGAATAATTGTCATGACAAAGACATCGCCCTTTCTCGAAGGAGATACGAGAAAATATATCGCGCGTTGATCGCAAAATGATGATTTGCAATAATCACAGTTGCAACGTCTCTCTCTCCCACATAGCTGAATCTCCACATCTTCTATCTCCAGCGTGACCTATCACCGTGGAATAATCCGTGAGGGATGGGAGGGGAAGACGTCCACAAAAATGGCCAAACGCTCTCGCAGATCGAGCTCACAGTCTGTCGATCCGTCCTCAGAAATCGGGTCAAGATCTGCTTCTCCAGTATCTTCATGCCCATCTCTTATCCGCTCCAAAATACATTTGCCAGAGGCCTCCAAACCTCCCGTGGAAGTGATGCGTTGCTCTCTCCCGCCTCATAGGGAAACACTTTCTTTCGCTTCGTACGAGGAATACGAAGTCCATTACATGCAATCGCATGTTAACAGGTGCTCTGAGTGCGGCAAAAACTTCCCCACAGACCGATTCTTGAACTTGCATATTGAAGAAAACCACGACTCGTTGGTAGCCGCGCGAAGGGAACGAGGGGAAAAGACTGTATGTTTCGATCTGTAATATCGTTTGACACGAGAGTACTAATATTAACACCTGCTCTGGAAACAGTATGGGTGCTTTATTGAAAATTGCGAGCGAATATGCTCCACACCGCAAAAACGCAGAATGCATCTCATTGATAAACACATGTTTCCTAAGGTATCATTCGCCTTTTCCCTTTTCTTCCCTCTCGAAACTGTATAGTACAGCTTCCTGTCGAGTCTTTTTTCCAGAACCAAGTTTCAGTTCTAACTGGGGGATCTACAGTCATACAATTTCTATATAGTAAACGATGGCATCGACAGACAGACATCGATGTTGCGATCAATGAATACTCACCGCCGCCGCCTATCAGCTACCCCGTCTTCACCACGGGAGGGCCGGCTGAGGAATCGGCAGACCTCAGTCTCATTCCCTAAATTAATTCCAGAACCTAACCAATCTTTAGAGAACAAATCAGAGGATATGGAAATTTCTGAACTTGAGAAATCCATGTCAGCACTACAATTTATCCCCGCAAGCGTTGCAAATAAAGGCAGAACGGGGAACAATACTTATAACCCCGATATTTCCCGGAAGCAAGTGAATTAAGTACCTCTCTTTGACGATGAGACGAACAAGTATTGATAAATCATGATAAGTCCGATTGATATGATTTCCAATGATATGAAGGCTTAACTTAAGGAACCAGCCGCAAACTTGGGAGCCTAAAATACTGGAATTAGCTGTGTTGAGCAGTTTCATTAGTAAGAGATATTTGCTTTAGCTTCGTAAACAAAATTTTAACCAACTGGTATACGGTTGGCGTATTCACACACAAAAACCAACGGCGGAGAACAGAAATGATAGTGGACCAATCCATTTTCCCCTTGAATTTGACCGAGAAACTACCACCCCTAAGATGAAAGGGAAACACGTCTCAATATATTTCGCCATCGTACTCTCTACTACCGTTGAAGTGCCCTAAGACGGGACAAGATTATTTCTTTATGAATGACGATAGATTATTCGTTTAGCTCTATATGGTTAGAACTATCAGACTGTCTCTGTGGGTTGTTGAGTTGGAGCTGGTACATGTGCACTAGGGAGGGTGCTTGCGCCTTGGACAGCCTCTTGATTCGGCAATGGAGCGACTGGGACAGTGAGCTCGGTGTTCGGGGTGATCTTTACGTCTGGCACCGGTGGGGTCTCTTGCAAGAAACCTGACATCCCATTTGCAACTGGTTGAGATTGCTGAACTAGAGGCGGTTGTTCCGAACGACTGGCTTTGATCACCCTCTCTTGTTGGAGTTCAGGTTTATCCCCCGTTGCTTCCTCACCAGGCCCGTCATTGGAACCCTCTGTCGCCTTAGTTTTCCCATATCTGAGCTGTACCACAAGACTAGGGTTGTCCCCGTTGATGATCGATTCATCCCCACTTACTTCCTCTTCATCATCTCCCTCGAATTCGTTCTCGTCTTCCTCTTCAGCCCCCTGCCATTCATTCCCACTAGAATGGGCATCTGAGCCCTCATCTCCTTCATCCACATCATAATCAGTATAGCCATTCTGTCGAGTAGCACGAGTCCTATGCCCTCTACCAGAAGGCTCTTCGCCAGCCTGAGCATCTTCGCGCTGACCACTCAATAGGGTCTCACCATATAGGCCTCCCGCCCGCGAGCGAATCTGCCTCCCACTCGTTGTAAATCGAGGTCCCGCCGGTTCTGCGGGTGTTGAAACTCCAGATGTGTTGCGGGTAGATCGACGAGTAGACGGGAGACCATCCGAAAAGATATCTTCATCGTCAGAGTAGGTATACTTCAGCTTCTTCCCGCGAGTGCGACCTTCGTATAGTGAGAATCCAGGCTCGGGTCGGGTAAATGCAGCTTTTCGAGCAATGCGGTAGTCCCGACGCTTACGTTTCTTGACAGTTGTAAGCCTTAATTCCTGGATACGTAAACGATGAGACGAGACTTACCTCCTCTGATCCCTCAAAACGTGGGATTGAGTTTTTAATCTTCTCACTGAGCTTTTTTGAATTCGTGCTCCTCTCTTCTTCCAATTTATCTGCTATGTCTTTCAACTCCGGGATAGTCCCCGCCACACTCCACCATGTCACCGTTTTCAAGGCTGGATTGCTCTCGCGGTAGAGCCTAAAATGCGTATCGTCGAGGCCCTCAATAAGCCAATATCGGCGTTTCAGTCCATCGCGTCCCCATGGCTGAACAGAAAGTGGCTGATTCAGGTCATCTTCCTGACGAGCTTGCTTGTAGGACTCTTTAATCTTCGCTTGAACAGCTTCGGATGAGGAAAGGGACCAGAGAATTAGCGATTTCAGTAATTGCAGCTACCCAGTGTCAGTATAGCACATCATAGACCGTTAAATCGGTGGCGCGTTACATACACGTTCTTCTGGCGACATTGATGCAAAGTTGCGACCCCCATGAAGGGGGTTCTTGCCTTGCCAGGCCTTGGGCCACTGAGATGCATGTGTTTGGATAGCTTCCTCCAATGGGCGTTGATAGTGATTTCGACTGCGCGTTGAAAAAAATAAGTCAGTCTCTATTATAAATATAATGTGCTTACGGAAGGAGGTTAGGGGCCTTCGGTTTGTCCCATCCGAGCGCGAAATCCAGGTATGGTGGCGGTCGTACTCAACATCTTTCTTCCTGTTCAACACCAAGCCGAGTAATGCACATAATAATCTTTCGATATGATCCCCGGGCGAAAGGTCTGCGACTCCCCGCTCGAGATCTTGTGGCCCAAAGTGCGGCGTCGATCGCGGGAAGACATCGTGGAAACGCGCGCGAAACATGACAATGAACTACAAATTGCGATAAGTTAGCAAAAATCCAGAACTACGCGTAAAGCAGACTTGAATAGCTTGCATTACTTCTTAAAGAGGGAAGGAAAGAACAAATAACATACTGCAATGTCTTGATTATCTGCCAACACATATTCGTGAGGTGGTGAAGGTGCTCTTTTCAGTGGCGGAGTTTCGGATTTCTTTTTCTGAAAGTACTTGGTAATGCCTACCGGCTCATCGAGGGCCATGGGTGTGGATTCTTCATCTGAAGGAGGCGCCGATGATAATGATGAGAGGTCCGAGTCAGAGAGAGACATTTTGGATGTGTTTTAGGGTGCGATTTTGAGAGAGTTGTTTCGAAGCAAGGTAGAGTGGGTGAGGGCCAGGCCGCGCCGGAGAGTGTTCTGCTGCGCTACTTCTACCTTGGTTGGAGCGCGGCTTTTACGCGCCTCGCTCCATTAATCGCAGCCCATATCAAGGTATGATCAGCGCCCGATCAAGACAATGCATTCTCTACTATAAGTTCTGCCGATAAAGAAAAGGCAGAAATTCAAGGACTTGTATACATTTGGAATATTATAGATGTCAAGGCAGTTTAAAGTGGTTTTGGGGGTATTTGGCGGCATATCTAAGAGCGAGGAGTACCGATGGAGTGAAAGAAACAGGCTCACACCTTCCAAGTGCTAGCACTTTACCAAATGTTCTGATATCCTCCAACCCAATCCTAACAATCGGATGTGGAAAATGAAAGAAGCAGAAGGTGCGGGGGGTCAGCAGGAAGGTGCTGCGAGTTCATTTCTCTAGAAGACAGCTTGTGCTTTTCCCGAGCTCGCACTCTAAAACAACAAACATGTCCACGTTTTATAAATCAATTTTATTGTCCAGAGCTTGCACAGGCAGAGACTGTGTTGATATCGATCCTTCACTAGGAATCTTCGGTAAAAGGTTTGTTCGATGGTATCTCCGCTCCCGGATAGCCTATTTTGTCCCTTTGGCAGTCACTGGAGGAATAAAGATCGTCCGCTTCAATCAAGTCGTTCGAAAATCTTGCTGGGAGAGCGGACCAGTACAAAAAAGGAGTCAATGTTTTCTACCAAACCACGTCAGCTCTAAGGACATCAAATTTCCACACAGAAATGTGTAGAAAAGCAACCTATGTGTATTAGAAATGGAGGAAAGAAGAAAACCGAGATAGACGCGTTGCGTATGTAGTCTCAGGTAAAGTGAGGACCCTGATCGCAACGCGTCAGGTATCAATCGGGTGTAACGAAGCCAAGTCGTCTCTGAAGGTAAAGTTGCATATCCGACAAGTTGTGGATCATCTGGCCGAACAGGAGCGACGACGTATAATACCAAAGAGGTCAACAGCTCATCATCCTGAACCAAGAGGTTATGATTGTGCATTAGGACTCCGGTTAAGTCTCCGAAGGCCGCAGTGGTTATGTCTGTCAATGCCAAGACACTGGCGCGGGAGGAGTCCCAAAAATGCGCTAGCGCCAACTCGGTTAGATTAGCGATCTCGCCCTAAAGCCCACACAGCCCTTCGTGGACGAATTCTCAACACCAACCCGACAAGCCCATCATTGATTTGAGGTACGAGCAACTCGGTCACTCCCATCAACCCAGGTTGCTGGCGGTCTTTCTCTTCAATACTAACCAACAGGTTCATATATAGAAAGTCGCCATGGGTCGTGTGATTCGCAACCAGAGGAAGGGCCGTGGCTCCATTTTCAGTGAGTGCGCCCGCAGAATGTTTGAACGAATTTGAAAATTCGAGGTCAAAGAAATGCTAATAAAAATTCTCTTTCAGCGGCCAACACCCGTCTCAACAAGACTCCCGCCCAGTTCCGTACGCTCGATTACGCTGAGCGACATGGATACACTCGCGGCGTTGTGAAGGAGATCATCCACGACCCCGGCCGTGGTGCTCCTCTCGCTAAGGTCCAGTTCCGTCACCCTTACAAGTTCAAGCACATCACCGAGACCTTCATCGCCAACGAGGGCATGTACACCGGCCAATTCATCTACGCCGGAAAGAACGCCGCCTTGACTGTCGGCAACATCCTCCCCCTCGCCTCCGTCCCTGAGGGTACCGTCGTTACCAACGTTGAGGAGAAGGCCGGTGACCGTGGTGCTCTTGGTCGTACCTCTGGAAACTACGTTACCGTTATCGGTCACAACCCTGATGAGGGCAAGACCCGTGTCAAGCTCCCCTCCGGTGCCAAGAAGGTTGTGAAGAGCACCTCTCGTGGTATGGTTGGTATCGTCGCTGGTGGTGGCCGTACCGACAAGCCTTTGCTCAGTATGTTCCCAGAGTTCGCGCCCATCGACTTCTAGGCAGAGTCAAGGGAAATATCAAATAAAATGCGAATGCTAACCTCTTTTCTACAGAGGCCTCTCGCGCCAAGCATAAGTTCGCCGTTAAGCGCAACTCCTGGCCCAAGACCCGTGGTGTTGCTATGAACCCCGTCGACCATGTAAGATTCTCTTACTTGCTGTTTTTTGTAATGTTTTATGAATTGCAATTTTGGAACTAACTTGGATTTCTCCCTATAGCCTCACGGTGGTGGTAACCACCAGCATATCGGTAAGGCCTCGACCATCTCTCGCTACGCTGCCCACGGTCAAAAAGCCGGTCTTATTGCTGCCAGGAGGACTGGTCTGCTCCGCGGTACCCAGAAGACCAAGGATTAAGTGTGGTACTTTGTGGGGTTTTTTTCTTTGTGACGGGTTCAAAATGCTCTTTGCTATGAGGCATATGTACTTAGGCGACTGCGGACGCGTCCTTAGCGAATCAAGGTTGTGGCCTAAAGACATCTTTTGACGATTAAAACAAAAAAGAAAGAGTTTCAAAATTTCACGTCTCCTGGCGCATTCCATAGTATATCCAAGGGCTTGGGGGGGCATGGTGGTAATAAAATGAAAATATGGTTATCTGTTCTTTTACATCCAACTTCCCCCACGTAGATTGGTCCAGTTACCACTATAGTCAGTAGGAAGCGGCCATGCCCTCTACAAACTTGACATTTTAACTGCAGTAGTAACATGAAGGCGAATTGGTGTTAACCAATGGGTCGCGAAATCTTTTCCAGCTCTATCAATTATAGTTTACCATTTTGATGAAGCTGCAGATCATCAACAACGGATCCTTTTATCATCTTTCGATGCATGTGTATACGACGCTCTTTAATGGCCCTCTGTATGATTATCTCTTAACTCTCGGGATCGAATATCAAGCAAGCGATCATATATTTACCCAGCGATTTACTCCTATGATAATTGGGCACTTTGGGGTGGCTACATAGTACCTAGGTAATATATATATATCCTTTCCATCTTGGTCTGTTCTTCTAGATCAACGCACTTTGCGGTGCGGGCGGGGTGGGGGGTTCTCAAAAATATGCCATCCTCGTTTTCAATTGATCCATGGCGCGAACACCATGAGCCATCCTATGCAGATGGATTATTCATGAGAATCGTTGTTGCTTTGTACTCACCCTTCGAGCCACTACCTGCCCGAAGTGGAGCTTAAACATTCAGCATTGTTGTCAAATTGACCAATCAGCAGTAACTTGCCGGGCAGAGTCGAGGTTAAAAGCGCCAGTCATGCCGCAAGTTTAACAACCTGGAAAGGTCATATACTGTTACCATTTAAGTTAAAACTCCTTTACACGCTCTTAAAACTGATTTTAACCTACAGTCAAGGGGAGACTCCTCGCCCCAACGATCCTCATTATTCTGACATGGCACAAACAGTATCACCACAGAAAATCCCCCGCCTTCCCCGGAATTCGCACACTCCTACGAGTGCGGCTGCTCGCTGGCAGGCAGTTGTTAACCGCGATGCGTCGGCGACCACCTTTGTCTACTGTGTCTTAACGACAAGAATATATTGTCGGCCCTCCTGCCCATCTCGGCTCGCGCGACGGGCAAATGTTCAGTTCTACGACACGCCCTCGCAGGCTGAGGGTGCGGGTTTCAGGCCCTGTAAGCGCTGCAAACCGGAAACCTTGCAAGCAGTGGTCAATCCTCAAGTCCAATTAATCCGTAAGGCGTGCCAGACAATAGAAGAAGATTCAGCTACTGGTGCAAGATCAACGCTTCTGAAGCTTGCCGACGAGGCCGGCCTGACACCGAGTCATTTTCATCGAGTATTTAAGAAAGTGATGGGCGTTACGCCAGGAAAGTATACAGCCCAGGCTATCAATAAAAAGGAGAACTTGCCTGGTTGGACTGGTCAGGGCGAAACCATTGTTTCATCTCAGCAAAGAGATATGAATGTTCCCAATGATTTTTGGTTGTTGGAAGGGTTAGATATCTTTGGGTCTATAGGCGCCGACAACGTCGTGGGATGGAACGAGTTTGATGCTTTGATAGCCGCCGAGGCTGATTATACGGAGATGCAGGGCGTTCATCAACTGCTTGGAGATCTCGGGCCGGACTCTCCTGATCCCGTGGTGTTTCCCGATCAAGACGGTTCATTTGTTGCTGGTTTGCCGCGCTCAGACATTTGAAGCAGGGCTAGAATCCTTTGGGGGATAAGGAGTTTCAATTAAAGAAAAATGATGAAAGGTTGTGAAATTTACTAATTACCAGTGGCCATGCGAGCATTCGTGGTGATATTTATGGGGTTAGACATAATCATGAAGAATACAAATTCAAATGCAATGAGATACCATCAGCTCTTACGAAATCGGACTACCAGTGCTACGAAGAATACTTTTTTTATTCGTCCCAGATGGATCACTGCTTGTTATGCAATATATATAAAAAGAAACTCGGCGCGGGGTTATTTCCCGATCACTCAATTTAGTTTTTTATGGGTTTGGAAGAAAAAACGAATACTTCATCTCAGAGGGCACGCAACCTCCAGATAACAAATAAGATGAACAGCATGTCAATATATAATGTCACCTTAGTTGGGTGCTATATTCATGCTCTTAAAAAGGCCCATCGGGCATCGCCACCCTCCAAAGCTAAGGTACCGGAAGATCTACTCCGTAAGAGTTGTTAGCAATGGACAAAGGGCTATGATGAGCTCAAAATGCTGTTGGTAATAATAATTTATTTTACCATGCAAAATAGGGCGGTGTCAGATGCTTCATGATCTACAAAGATTACATCCCACTCTCTGCATGGCTATGCATCTTAGCGGTTAGAAAATAGAGGTAGTTTTTTCTTTCAGTTTTCTTTTTTTAAATCTTACTAAGTATCACCTCTCATCTTTCTTCGCTGACACAGAGACAAGGTTTTTTTTATCGATTTTGAAAAAGAGGATACCCTTTTTTGTGGCCATTCAAGTGGAGGCTGGATTTGGCGACGACCCCAACTATGGGTATTCTTAGTATTGCCTAGGAACTCTACTCACTGGCATCACAAATCCCTGTGCTGTAAATAGAATGTGGTGAGACTCAGTTCCATGTATTGGACAGGTCTGGGTGAGGTGGTGGCCCACAACCCTGGCCCACCAACGCGTGTCGCCGTCCGAATCTGGCCTAATCAAGTAACAAGATTCAGCGACAGCTTGTGAACAGTGATACAGTGAGAGAATCATCCTTTCGAGATTGACCAACCTGCCACCTCACTAAGTTTCAGGTACACACCAGGCTTGGATCGAGGAATCTCCATTGGTGGCTTCTGTGACCCACATTCACTCTTGATCAATCTCCACCTCCAGGAGTCCAGCCTCCCAACCTATCTCCATGATTCCCCTCAACCTCCATCAAGACATGTTTTACCCATATCGCCGCTAGGATCCAGGGCAGCATGTCGCATGGGA
The DNA here is from genome assembly GCA_027569045.1 of Aspergillus biplanus. Classification (NCBI taxonomy): domain Eukaryota; kingdom Fungi; phylum Ascomycota; class Eurotiomycetes; order Eurotiales; family Aspergillaceae; genus Aspergillus; species Aspergillus biplanus. The sequence continues at coordinate 295,342 of JAPDEJ010000050.1, forward strand.
CGAATACCGTTACAAGCAATTTACTGATATAGCGGGGGGAAAGTGTCCGCTCTGTAAAGGGGAGGAAAATGTGGCGTTTTCAGTTATGCTTCTCGACGTTTGCGATTGGCAAAAGTTACCTACCTACTTTAGGTACTGTCCGTCATTCTTCGACTGGCATTCGTCACCCAAGGTAATAGGGAGGTATTCATCATATTATTGTGGTTGCAATTATAATAACAATAAGAGTAATACCCAGCAATTAATTTTGCTCTTAAAAAAGTTTGGTTTTCAAATATTACTCTGTTTTATTACTCCGCACCGGTGCTGCCCTCATTAATTATCAGGGATTGCCCCCTCCGCCACAAACCTGCTTTCTCCTTCTTTCTTTCCCTCCGCATTCATTACTACTTAGTAACTTGAACCTGGTTGACAGCGGACAGCCTTTATCTTACCTTCTGGTTGACTCCATCCTCCGTCATCAACCAGATTCGAGTGGGATTGGTACGCTCTTTATTACCTCCCCAACCGCTTTCGGCTTCGCATTCATATCAACGTCTGCCGTCGTTCCTTATAATTTATTATTCCCCTTAACTCCCATCTGACGTGGGATATAATCAACATTTCCTCCACTATAACTATCCAGAATGAACGTCAATAAGAAATTCGATCGCTTTAAACAATGGGCAGGGGAGAGAATGGGGGGCGAGGTGAAAACAAACTTATCTGATGATTTTAAGGCGTTGGAGACTGAGATGATTGTGCGCCATGAAGGTGAGCTGTCAAGTTACCAAAAATATCGCAGCATGAGTTTTACTGGGCGTCATTTCTGACTCAAGTGCCAATGCTAAGGCATCGATCGTATCCACAAGTCCATGACCTCCTACGTCAAGTCCATCTCGAAGCGCAACGAGGGTGATGATAAGGAGAAGACTCTACCAATTGCCTACCTGGGTGGTAGTATGGTTAGCCATGGAGAAGATTTTGATGCGTACTCCGAGTACGGACGCTGCTTATCGAGTAAGGCATTCAATTTACTAGCCTGGATATATAAGGGTCTAACATGATCTATTACAGTGCTTGGCAGGGCAGAGGAGCGTCTGGCTCGTGTTCAAGAGGGTTATATCGCGCAGGCGACCTCCAGCTGGCTTGAGTCGCTGGAACGATCTTTGACACAGCTGAAGGACTACCAGGTGAGATTTTCTGCCTCCCTCTCAGTGTGAGTTGCCAAATATTCTGACTCAATGGTATATAGTCTTCACGTAAGAAATTGGACAACCGACGACTTGCATACGACACATCTCTTTCTAAGATGCAGAAGGCAAAGAGGGAAGATTTCCGCGTGGAGGAAGAGCTACGGACCCAGAAAGTTAAGTATGAAGAGGCAAACGAGGACGTGCATCGGCGGATGCAGGACATCAAGGACTCCGAAGCTGAGGGCATTATGGATCTAGGAGCATTCTTAGATGCTCAGCTAGATTACCATCAGCAGTGCCGGGATGTGCTTCTTCGGCTCAAAAATGAGTGGCCAAGCGGGTGAGTACGATATGTGTATTGGGGTTTTTCAATCGTTCCACATTACTGATATATAATCAGAGTTCAGAATTCGAATGGTCGACGTCCAACGCGCTCCCGTTCCAATACTGCGCAATCATATCAACGTTATGAACCCCTGGAGGAAGAGCGTACCAACGGAGCAGAGATCCGACCTGTCATTCGCTCCAACACGTCTAGCTTGGCTGACCTCACCACTAGAGGAGCCTACTCAAACGAAACTTCTCCTCATCGGCCTGTCTTGAACCGGACTTCAACATTCGAGGGCCCAACGCAACTGCGGCAAGAACAGGTTTCGAGTCAGTTGCCATCACGAGTAATTGGAGAGAACTTTATTGCCCGTCGGAACAGCACCCAGCTTCGACCTGTTAGCAGAGTGTCTGTCGACCCTTACATGGAGCACCCGGATGATGCTGGATTTAACAGCGGCAGTGCTTCTGAGAGATCGGACCACGGTTGGCCAGACCCTCATCGACCAGCCTATGGGGGACCGGTGTCAAGAAGAACGAGCTCTGCAACATTAGGTAGTATTGCTGCTCATAAGAGAGCTCCTCCGCCGCCGCCACCTTCCCGCGCAAAGAAACCTGTGCCTCCACCACCTATGAAACGTCCAATACTGAGCGCAGCCCAGGTGTAACACCCTCCTAGGAATTGATTTCGGCTTTCATTTGGAGCAAATTGGTTGGAAACAGGCGGGGCGTTTGGGAGTAGCAAATATATTGGTATTGTTATGCGTTTTTGGCAGATCACTTTTGTCTTGTGCTGTTGGCTTTCTCCGCGTTCATCTCGCTGGGCGACCCATGAATCGCGTTAGTTATAAGCCAAGTTTGGGGAAAACGAGTGATGATATTGAGATTATGTGTTATTATTATAGACATAAGCTATGCTTCTCTGGCAAATCAGCGCGCAACCATCTCAAGCAAAGTCGAATGAAATGCCGGAAGCAATAGAGCGTTATTCTTGCCGTTCCTCTAGATTTCGTGTCGGAGTAGTCGCAGCTTCAAAAAAGTAACATCATCCAGGCTTGTGATGCCTCAGGCATACAGGCTAATCCCAAAGCGGCCACATAAAGCGGCAGCTGAGTCAGCGATGACCACACGTGACACGGCACGAAATCTTCTTCCAACGTCTCGCCGCCTGCCTCTCCTCGTTACAGGCACAGGCTGAGCACCGCCAGTTTCCCGACCAGCACGGAAAGTCGCGAAAGCCCCGTCCCTCCATCTCCATTTCATCCAGACAGGCTTTCCACGCACCTTTCTCAACCATACCCCTCATTTTGGGGCCCTTCTTTCCCCCATACACATCGCGTTGGGCCCCCCTTTTTCCCTTCTTGCTGATTCTCCTGTTCATCGCCTACCGCCCTGTGTCCCCCGGCCCAGTCTAAACATCACGAAACCATTCGCCAAGGATCTGATAGACACCGCTACCAGTCGCATTTATCGACGAACGGGGACCGCGCGTATTCTACATTCATAAATTCGCGCGCTTTGTCGCACTCTAGGCGCGAACTCTCATTTGCCATCACGAATCTCTTTTTCCACGTGTTTCTCTCATTTCTTAGTGTGTTTCTTGTCGCATCGAAATCTTTCCCCAACGTGTCTTGCTTATGAATAGAACAACCACGCGCTAGAGCATGGCTTCTCTTCAATCAGCACCCAACATGGCGGCAGGAAATATGAGCCTGCCGCCTAATTTAACACAACAGCATATTCAGGAGGTTCTGCAGGTATGTACTCTCGCCTCCCTGTCTGGCATGGGATGGATGCTTTTCCTTTCCCTTTTCGCATAAGCCTGCCCCCAAAGATCCCCGCTTTACCAATTGCTCCCTTCTAAACTGAACCTTTGTTTCCTCAATCACTTGTCTAACATTCCTCTAGAAATACAGGCAGATGCAAGAACAAGGAGTCCGCCATGACGATCCTGAATACCTCAAGGCCCACAATCTTCTCTCTGCCGTTCAGCGACAACAAGCCTTTCAGAAACAAAGGCAACTTGCGCAGCAACAGCTTCAGGCACAACGTCAACAGCAACTCAATGGCGCCCCTCAAGACCCTGTCGTAGCAAATGGGATCAATGGTAGGACAGGCCCTCCTTGCGCGTACCCATTTTCAATTCAAATTTAGATTTAACACTGCCCACTTAGGTCGGAATAATGCTGCCATCCCGGTTAATAACCTTCCCCAAGATGCTGGCTCGACTGCCACAAGTGTTCAGCAACAAGCTTCGGGACAGGGCACATCCCAAAAGGGTGTGCCAGTCGCCGGTGGCAGCTTTTCCGCAGAGCAACTCGCAATACTCCGGAATCAAATAATGGCGTTTAAGATGCTTTCGAAAAACCACCCGATACCGGCTCGTGTTCAGCAGCAGCTTTTCACATCTAGGAAGGCTCCGACTCCTGCGCTCTCTGATAATGTGGCAACCGCTGAGAATGTCCTGGAAGGCGCCGCCCAAAATAAACCTGAACAGCCTGCGAATGGTGCGGAGACGGCTCAAGCCAAAGATTTTTATGATAGCTTTCAATCCCCTTATGAGTTGATCCCTAAAGCTATTAGTTTTACTGATCACGCTTCGCGCGCCCATCGTATGCGTATACCGGCCTTGATGCCACCTGGTATTGACCTTGAGCAAGTGCGCGAAGAGAGGGAAATTGCGCTGTACAATAAAATCCACGCACGAAAGGCAGAGCTCGCGGAGCTCCCTGTCAACATTGGTGTGTGGGATTCAAGCCAGACCGATGCAGCGACGGGCGATGACTCGCTGAAATTGAAGGCCCTCATTGAGTACAAGATGCTTAATCTTTTGCCTAAGCAGAGGCTTTTCCGGAAGCAGATCCAAAATGAAATGTTCCATTTCGATAATCTGGGTATGACCGCAAACCGCTCCAGCCATCGTCGTATGAAGAAGCAATCCCTGCGGGAGGCCAGGATTACCGAGAAACTCGAGAAGCAACAACGTGACGCTCGCGAGACTAGGGAGAAGAGGAAGCAGTACGATCAACTTCAGGCCATTCTCAACCACGGCCTTGAACTGCAGAATGCTGCTGCTCAGCAGCGCACACGGATGCAGAAGCTTGGTCGGATGATGCTTCAGCATCATCAACATATGGAGCGTGAAGAGCAGAGACGTGTTGAGCGAACTGCCAAGCAACGTCTTCAGGCTCTTAAGGCCAATGACGAAGAGACGTATATGAAACTCCTTGGACAGGCGAAGGATTCTCGTATCTCTCATCTTCTTAAGCAGACTGACAACTTCCTCCAACAGCTCGCAGCCTCGGTTCGTGAACAACAACGGAGCCTCGCAGAGCGGTATGGCGACGACGATCAGTTTTACGAAGGGGAAGAAGAGGTGGAAGATATTGGATCTGGAAGCGACGAAGAAGGTGAAGGAAGAAAGAAGATTGATTATTACGCCGTGGCGCATCGCATTAAAGAGGAGGTCACTGCGCAGCCTTCGATTCTTGTTGGTGGTACATTGAAAGAGTACCAGATGAGAGGCTTGCAATGGATGATTTCTCTCTATAACAACAATCTTAATGGTATCTTGGCTGATGAAATGGGTCTCGGAAAAACGATCCAGACCATCAGTTTGATCACCTATATCATTGAGAAGAAGAAAAACAATGGTCCCTTCCTGGTTATTGTTCCACTCAGTACCCTCACAAACTGGAACTTGGAGTTCGACAAATGGGCACCCTCCGTCTCGAAAGTTGTCTACAAGGGGCCCCCCAATGCTCGTAAACAGCAGCAACAAACTATTCGCTGGGGCAATTTCCAGGTTTTGTTGACAACCTACGAATATATCATCAAGGACCGACCGATTCTGAGCAAGATCAAGTGGACACATATGATTGTGGACGAAGGTCATCGTATGAAGAACACACAGTCGAAGCTGAGCAGCACACTTTCACAGTACTATAACAGCCGCTACCGATTGATTTTGACTGGTACCCCCCTGCAAAATAATCTCCCGGAGCTGTGGGCGCTGCTGAACTTTGTTTTGCCGAACATTTTCAAATCCGTGAAGTCTTTTGATGAATGGTTTAACACCCCATTCGCCAACACTGGTGGCCAGGATCGTATGGAACTGAGCGAAGAAGAACAGTTGCTGGTTATCCGCCGTTTGCACAAGGTTCTTCGGCCATTCTTGCTCAGACGTTTGAAGAAGGATGTCGAGAAAGATCTACCAGACAAGCAAGAGAGGGTTATCAAGTGCCGTTTCTCTGCCTTGCAAGCCAAGTTATACAAACAGCTCGTTACACATAACAAGATGGTTGTCAGCGATGGCAAGGGTGGTAAGACTGGAATGCGTGGTCTCAGCAATATGCTGATGCAGCTGCGAAAGCTCTGTAACCATCCTTTTGTCTTTGAACCCGTAGAAGACCAAATGAATCCCGGACGAGGGACCAACGATCTTCTGTGGCGTACGGCCGGCAAGTTTGAACTCCTTGATAGAATCCTTCCCAAATTCAAGATAACTGGACATCGTGTCTTGATGTTCTTTCAAATGACCCAAATTATGAATATCATGGAGGATTTCCTTCGACTTCGAGGAATGAAGTACCTTCGCCTGGATGGGTCTACCAAATCTGATGACCGGTCGGAGTTGTTGAAGTTGTTCAATGCTCCGGGCTCAGACTATTTTTGCTTCTTGCTTTCGACTCGTGCAGGTGGTCTCGGCCTGAACCTTCAGACTGCGGATACTGTGATTATCTTCGATTCGGACTGGAATCCCCACCAGGATCTTCAAGCTCAGGACAGAGCCCACCGTATCGGTCAGAAGAATGAAGTCCGTATATTGCGGTTGATTAGTTCAAACTCCGTGGAGGAAAAAATTCTTGAACGCGCACAATTCAAGCTCGACATGGATGGCAAGGTCATCCAGGCAGGAAAGTTTGATAACAAGTCGACGAACGAAGAACGAGATGCGCTCCTGCGTACGTTGCTCGATACTGCAGAGGCTGCTGACCAGATCGGCGAACAAGATGAAATGGATGATGACGACTTGAATGATATGATGGCACGATCGGAGGACGAACTGGTCATATTCCAACGCCTAGACAAGGAGCGCCAAAAGAATGACCATTACGGGCCTGGCCATAAATACCCCCGTTTGATGGGAGAGAGCGAACTTCCAGACATTTACCTCGCCGAAGAAAACCCTGTTGTCGAAGAGACTGAAGTCGAGTATGCTGGTCGTGGAGCACGTGAGCGCAAAGTTACCCGATATGACGACGGCCTTACCGAGGAGCAGTGGCTAATGGCTGTGGATGCCGATGATGACACAATAGAGGATGCTATTGCGAGAAAGGACGCAAGGGTTGAGCGCCGCCGTGTAAACAAGGAGAAGCGTGGCAGCAGAAAGGGAGGAGGTGACTCGTCCCCTGAGCCGTCCCGCGAGAGCTCTGAGACCCCTCAGCCCAAGAAGCGTCGCAGAGGCCCCGCTCCTAAGCGGAAAGCAGAGGAGGTTGTGGAAGAGACTCCCCAGCCCAAGCGCAAACGAGGTAGACAAGCCAAACCTATTGAGACTTTGAGCAGCGAGGATAGGATTATCCTTCAGCGGATCGTCAACCATGTCTATCAAGCCTTGATGGATATGGAGCAGGAGCTTCCCGCCGATTCTTCGGACAGTGAAGATGGACCTGTTACTCGGTCTATTATTGAGCCTTTTATGAAACCGCCGCCCAAGAACCACTATCCCGATTATTATATGATCATCCAGAACCCGATTGCCATGGAAATGATTAAGAAGAAGATCAATCGGGACGAGTATCAAAACTTGAGGGATTTCCGGAATGATATTCATCTCCTTTGCCAGAATGCTCGGACCTACAATGAAGATGGCAGTGTCCTCTTCCAAGATGCCAATGATATTGAGGTGAGTGGTATTTTGCTGCCCGTGAGTAATTGATGATGACTGACATGGAGTAGGCGAAATGTGTTTCCGAGCTAAGGAAAGAGACTGAGGGACACCCACAGTTTGCTAATTTTGACGACTCATCTTCACAAGTTGGGAATGATCCTTCTGCTGCTGCATCAGGGACCGAGACACCCAGTGCAGCGGCGACGCCAGGACAGCCTAAGTTGAAACTTACATTTAATAGCGGTAATCGGGATAACGCGTCGGTTGCGAACGGAGCCACCGGCCCTGGCATGAGTGAAGATGAGTGATGCAACTTTCGAAGAACTTGTTGATATATCAATGTTGTTTAAAAAAGCCTTTCTCCATCTTTTTCTTTCCGCAGAAATTTGCACATGTGGGGGGGGGGGGGGGGGGGGGGGGGGGGGGGGGGGGGGGGGGGGGGGGGGGGGGGGGGGGGGGGGGGGGGGGGGGGGGGGGGGGGGGGGGGGGGGGGGGGGGGGGGGGGGGGGGGGGGGGGGGG